>CM035117.1:107262928-107862928 GCA_020205555.1 Panax stipuleanatus | reverse complement strand
TATATTAAAATTTAATATTTATTGAGTGAATAAATATTATATGTGATTTATTTATTGAGTTAAATAAATGAATTATGTGATTGTGTGGATTGATTTAATTAAGAGTAATATTTAATTAAATTGATATATTGTAGCATAATTCTAATTTAGTTAAGAATAATTCAATTAGAATTAATGTTATGTGCTAAGGGTTGATAATAATTTGTTACATGAATTATGTTTAATAAAGGAATTACAATTGAGTAACAATTTGGTATTATGTGTTTTTGTTAATTAATGAGTGTTAGTTTTTATTTAATTGAATTAGAATGTTGTGATTTAATTAAATATGTGTAGTATTTAATCTATTGATTTAAAGTGTTATTAAAAGAATAGAAAAGAGTTTTAAAGTGGTTTTACCGAACGAGGCCCTTGTATTTGTTTAAATATATTTTATCCAAACAAGGCTTTAGCTAATAAAAGAATGGTTTTTAAAAGGATTTTGTTTAGCCAAACATGGCCTTATACTTTTCAAATTCTTCTAACTTATATATTAAATAGTAGTTAGTGTATATATTTAATATATAGGAGTTACATATAATATATATTACTTGTATTATATATTATATGTATATACTATCAGTACATTAGTTTTTCTAAAGCCTAAGTCTAAACTAAGAAAGAAGAAGAGAGTTAGAGAGAGTTATCAAAGAAGAAGAAGAAGGGAAAGCTTTGAGAAGACAAAGCAAGCCCCATCATCATCATCTCCATCTCTCTCTTAAGTCAAAACAAGTAAGGTTATAACCCTAACTCTTCTAATTGTAGAATCAATTTGTATAACTATTATATTCTTTGTCAAATTAGGTTTTTATGATTAGGAATTTATATGTATATATGAATTTCATATGTTTTCATATGTAATTGTATGTCATGAAAGGATTTTCATATTTCAATTGTTGTAAAAACAAGTTTTAAAGTTATGTTCTTCTATGTTTTAGAATTCTATTTAAAAATCTTTTGGTGAAACTTCATAATTTTGATATGTGAATGGGATGTGTGTGTGTGTGTGTGTATATATATATATATATATATATATATACACACACATGCTTACATGAGATTTTATAGTTGTTTAAGAGTTTCAATTCATAAGTATATGATGAACACTATGAAATCATGTTCATAGTACTCTTTTACGAAGTTATGTTGAAAATTGTTCTTAAATATGTGTAATATGTGATATAACATAATTATATATGTGTTATATGGTTGTGTTAGCAATTCAAACCTTGAATTTTTGATAAACAATAGGAATTGTGTTCATAGTGATTTTCTTTGAATCAATTTCTAAAAAATGGCTTTTGAAACTATCAAATTGATGTTTGATTATGGTTTATTGTTGAAATTGATCATTTATTATGTTAGTATGTTAAGAATAGAAGTGATTACAATTGGAATTACTTGGATTGATTGAAAAATGAATTCGTGATAGCAATTTTTGCCACGCTTAAAATTGTGTTTTCTTTGAAAATCATGAAATCTTGATTTTGATTATGTGTTATATGGATTTTAAATGTTATAATCATGTTAATAAGCTTAAAATATTATTTGTATCAAGTTTCATGTTTATCATGTTGGGAAAAATCGAATTCGATGTGAAGGAATGAGCCAAATTGGCTTATTTCGCCACCAGTTCGCTAACCAAGACCTGTACCAGGGGGTGACCCGCCCCAGTGGGCTTGTAGGCCTTGTGGATCTGCCCCAGCGGGTCATGCTGATGTTCAAAAAATTTTGGTTTTTGGTTTTGAGTTTTCATGCCCCGTTTGTTTGGCTAACTTATTTCTATGAGTTGGAAAGTGAAATATATAATAAGTTAACATATTTTTGATGTGTTTATGTTTGATTGAAGTGTTATGTGAGTATGTTACATGTGTGTGTGTGTGTTACTTTCCTAAGGTACACAACACGGTTCATTGAGTTATAAACCTATAAATGTATGCCGTGAGTATAGATTCACATACTTGACTAGTTAGCAACCAATGTGGTAAATTACATTGTGAGTTGGACTTGGATAAGAAGTTCAACGGTTTAAACGTTGTAGTTGGTTACTAATAGATATTTTGAATGTAATATAAATGTGTAGGGTAACTGTGAAGTGGTTATAATTGTGAAAGTGTAAAGGCAAGTTCTCTTATCCTTATTCTTTTATGTTAAGCAAGTTTTCTATCTCTAAACTTGTTATTTATATTGTGCAAGTTCTCTAAGCTACTCTTGTATGCTATGCAAGCCTATTCATTGTATCTTTTCATTGTGCAAGTTCCTAACCCTTGCTCAATAAATCATGAAAGTTCATTTATGTTCCTTAACTTGTTATATATTGTACAAGTTATACTATACTCCAATATTCATAAAGCATAAGTATTGAAGTGTTATTTTAGTAATATGATCTTGACTTAGTTGTTCAAGCGAGGTCTACTTGGTCTATCGAACGCTTTGAGTTAATTCTAAAGCATGCCTATCTATTATGAAGTTTATTATTATATCTTATAATTGGTTCATGATTCTTATATTATTGAACTATTAAAGTACTGTGAGTTGATTCAACTACTCCTAGTTGATGATAGTTGAAACTCTAAAGTTCCTTATCTATCCAAACCAAACTTTCTTTAGTGCAGACTTGTATTCAAATACTGAGAATGAACAACCCTAATTACTAGGGGACATTTATGCAAAAGCGTTAAGATGGTTGTGCACAATTTATGGTACAAAGGGTTGATCCCCCTGAGTACGAGTTAAAGGTCCATAGTCTTATTGACTGTTAAAGGTTTAAATAGAAATATTTATAACCTAGGACAAAAGTTCAAGGTCTTATGACCCTCAGATGATTCTATATTCGAATTCTATGTATTGATGAAAGAATTATAATTCAATTTTTTATTTTAATGAAAGTAAAGTTATTCAAACTCTTTTGAAACTATTCATATATGTCATATCACTGTAGTATTTCCAAGTGAGCTTTTGTTTTCTCACTCTTGCATGTTTTATCACCACTTCCAGTTGAGAACAAGAATGTTGACATACCGTCAACAAGTAAAGGAAAAGGAAAGATGAACAAGTGAAGGCTTCTTGTTTCAAGTTTTTATTGTAATAAGACTTAGTCGATTATGTTATGTTTTATTTCCACATTTATTGTTTGATGTTAAGGTTTAGTTAACCCTGGGAATTTTTATTGGACAAGTTATAATCCTTTGTCAAGGAAGATTTTATTTAAGTATTATGAAGGTTGTAAATTACTTTGCAATTCTTTATTACTAGGTAGATGTATGTTTTAATTAGAAAGTGAACACCAAATCATGTGGAAACGAAGTACCCGGATTTGGGGGTGTCACAGTTTAAGCAATTTATATTTGATTGGGGTTAAGATGGATATAAACAGTTATGCATTCAAGGTGTTTAAGGAAATGTCACTAAGTGAAATTTAGGAATGTATGATAAACCAAAACACATTTTTTTATTTTTTGGACATGAGAAAAAATTTATGAACTAAAATATTGAACATTCAATACTTGCCATTGTAGAATATCTTTAGGAAACTTATGCATCATCATGAGCACATAATCTTGAAATTTAAAGCTTGTAAATGTATATGTTTTAGAAAAGAAATATTGTGTTCAGTATATTTATTTGTTTTTGTGTTATTTCTTGTACTCGATAATAAGCTAGTCATGTTTCCTTTTATTTCATCCTCGAGTCTTTGTTGCCTTCATTTAATTGGCTATCACTTCATGTGTAAGCTTTTCCCTTTCCTGGATAATCATCTACATTATCTTCATCATGTGGATGAGGGAATTCTTCGGATGAATTTCATTTTTCTGTGCATAATTGTTAATACATCCATGTGATTGAGTTGCTTTATGAAGCATAGACAATGAGATATGTATCCGTGGTACCAGTTTCTAATAGCGTTGTATGGAAATTGATTCTAGTACGCAGAACTAATTAGTAAACCATAAGTAAATACAATGAGTACTTTTCAAAAATAAACTCAATTATATGCTGTGAATTTTAAATGTTTTAGATTTTATTATATGATAATGATAATGCAAATTTCTATGCGCATTTGTAGTTTCTACTAGATCCTAATACAACACTTTTTTTGAAGCTTGAGAAGCGGATTTCTGAAATTCAAATTGAATCCAAAGAATTAGTTTTCATCAAGCATGGGCGATATATTTATGATCTACTTGTTGATCTAAATGTTACTTATAAGACTACCACCATGCTCATTGATATAATTGAGGAAGCAACTCTACTTCTTGAGGAAGGTTAGCTCTAATTATTGTGAAGATTCATTGCCAAGATGAGGAATATATAGTTAGTAAAGCTCGGTTTAACAAGTCTAAAGTTTTTCATCCAGTATCTTCGGTAGCATAGATTGTTCTTTTATAATAGATAGTTGATTGTAAAGATGATGAATGATTATGTATTGGATGATTTAATTAATAATATTTGAGTTTTTTGTATTTTTGTCATAATTTGTTAGGGGGTCATTGAGCCATGATTTATTTTGTTTGCAAAATAATTTTGACATTCGTTACACAAGAAAAATTTTAATAATGGATTTGACAATGATATAATCGCTACTAATCGACAACAGCTTTCGTTGCTCTCGAAAAACATTCAGTATCGAACGGTATCGTTGCTAATTGATAATAATTATCTATAACAAAGTCAATGACAACAAATAATTTTGTTATAATTTAATATATGATCGGTTTATTATGCATATTTAGCAACGAATATCGTTGCCAAAAAGTATACAATCAGCAACGAAAACCAGTTAAGGTAACAATTTTTATATTGTTCAGCAACGACAAATATCATTGGCAAATGTGTATCAAACGCAATGAATTTCATTTTCATTGGCAAAAAAACAAATTTTTTTTTCGTTGCCATTTAGGCAATTTTTGCAACGAAAGCTGCTTTTCAGTAACAATTTCTTAATAAATTTGCTACAAAAAACTTCGTTGCTAAATGATCGATGATTTTACCCGAAAAAAACTTTCGTTGCAAAATATCTCACTTTCTGTAACGAAAAAAAAAATTATTGCTAGACAATTCGCAACGCTCATTGCACAACGAATGGTCCGACGACCGAAAAATTGTTGTGAAAGACCTTTTGCAACAAAATTTTGCACCTTTAGCAACGAAAACTGTTTGTTACCAAATTGTCATTTTTTTGTAGTGGACCAACAAACTAGTTTTATGACTCATCTACACTATCTTTCACAGCGAGTTAGATCTGTTGCTAGTTTGTATATACCTCCGCTCTCTGAAGGAATCGTTTAGCCCAGATACCATCTATCAACCCTTACAGACTACGATTGTACCACATCTCAAACTTAACTTAGCCAAACTATTAAAACTATAAAGTTCGTTAAGTTTATTCTCATTCCTTATGGCTTCCTGACAAATTAAGGTCATACTTCAGGATTATTCTTTACCTTTCAAGTCATACAATCGTTCGTATGACAAGAACGATCATTAAATGTTAAGACTATGCGTTAATAGCTTTTACACATTTTACGTTATCTCATTTCATATCTTATAATGCCCCGCTATATAACTCAAATTGTTATTCAAGTTATTATCCTTAACTCAGTTTTTCAACATTTACACGTTATTCATTAATCTTCGTTTCTTTACGTTCAAACCATACATGACGTGTATGCTAAGCACGTTTAACTTACGCGTACACTTAACACCTTCACGTCGGTTTAAGTGTTTTACTTTTACTTGTCTTCCTACGTTCATATCGTTCGTCTTTTACTTTCCGTTCAACCTTTACTAAAGGTTTAATTCACTTGCTTAAGTGTTACATTATGTGAATTATATGTTCACTATCCTTTCGTACACATTCCCCAAGAACTGAGCAGTTAAAAACTCATTTCTGGCATTTTTCCCTACACCGGCGCTGCGACGCCACTTCCCTTTGTTCTGGCCGCGCTGCAGTGCAATTCAGGCAAGGAATTCTACCTGGAAAGGCACTTTGGCTCCAGTTTAGCTTACATTGCCGCGCTGCGGACAAGCGCTTCGGCGCCAGTCAGGAAGGGAATTCTCCCCGGACAAGCGCTGCGGCACCAATTCCTTAGGTATGGGCAACGCTGCGGCGCCGGCCCTGTGCCTTTGAATTTTTTTTACATTTTTTCAATTTGCTTCCTTCCCGAGCACATAACGCGATCGTTATAACTCATAATTGGCTTGTTCAAAAGCCATTAGCTTACATATCTCACATACTTCAATTCTATCCGGGTATAATAAGTTTTTGAATCCAATAACGATTAATTCATCGTTTCATTCCTTATTATACGTGCGATAAACGTTCGTGAATGTTCATAGCTCGTTTCTTCATTTTAAGTCAGAATTCATCTGTTCTTAAGTCTGCAACTCATAAATACATAAATCTAAGATATGCTATTGAAAACCAAAGTTTTCGAGTGAAACGACGACTTTTGACTATCGTTCCGAGAATTTTACAAAATTTTTCCATAACTTCAATATCGTATAATTTCAATCCGTTGTTCATGAACGTTTCTACCATGCTTAACCAATCATACATATATACGATGGTTTTAAATTTTTCCATCAATAACAAGCTCTAACTTAGGATGGTTTTCAATTTGTCCATCAACAATGTTCTTACAACGTTCTTCACGTTCTTCGTTCGTTCTTCGTGTTCATCGTTCATTCTTCGTTTTTAATCGATATTATGATTATAATTTTATATTTTCTTGCATTTTAATGTTATAAGTTTGATAATTCATCCTCATAACATCGAAGAGTTCAAATAACTCATCTGAATCGTCCATTAACATCTTCTACCATCTTTTAATTTCATTTTTCAATAAGTTATGAATTTTTATAGAAATCTTAAAGAAAAGAATGGATTAAGGTTAGGTTTTGATACCTTTCTTCTTGATTTTCTTCTTCCTCTTGGTTATTCCTACAGTTTGTAAGCTTTTCCATTTCTCGAACTTTTTCAATCCGAACATCCGAACTCTTTCTCTTCCTTATTGCTCTCTCGCTCTCTCGATGAGTTTTCTCTTGGATTTCAAATCCTAGAGAAAGAGCTAGTATATATAGATTTTCAAGGCTAGGGGCATTTTAGTAATTTGGCGGCTTTTTACCAATTTGCCTTTACTTAGCCCTTAAGTTTCGTCCTTGCTTTGCCATAAAGTTTCGTCCTTGCTTAACCCCTAAGTTTCGCGAAGATTCTCCTAGAATTTTCGTTGTTCCGTAATTCGGAATTCGTGTGACAGTTCAAAAAACTGACTTTCTCGGAATTCAAATATTTTTGGATATTTCACCTTTCCTCTACTGAATAACTTTTACACGTTCTTTGAAACTTTAGAAAACAGAAAAACACTTTTTAATGTTTAGCGTTTTCCTTCACGTTTTTTCCTAACGTAATTAATGTAATACCCGAGAATTTCAAAATATTATTAATGAATAAATTAATGAAAGTCGAATATTTATTTGAATATAAATATTTATGTGTTATGAGATGAGTTAACTCAATTACTTCAAATTGAATATATAATAATTGAGAAAAGTATGGAGTTTATGATAAGCTCGTAGAATGATGATTTGATAAATTTAAAAAGGAATTAATAAGTGAAGGATTAATTAATAATATGTTGATTAATTATTATTGTGAGTAATAAAACATTCATGAGTAAATAATTGATGAATATAATAAGAGTTATATTTATTTAATTATTTGTTGTGTGCAATACATGTGATAATTAATTGTATAATAATGTTATTAATTGTGGTTGTGAATAATAAACGGTTAAAGAGTAAATGAATAATTAATATAATGATTACTCAAATAATTGTTAAGTGTAAAGTTATGTAATCACATATTTTATAGTAACTACAACTATATAGTATAAAGTATAATGTGATATTTTGATATAACTATGTAATATAGGAACTATATGGTAAAAGGGAGTAAATCACATGAATTACATGGACCCATGTGAATACATGTTATGTGTACATTGTGCAATATTGAAACAAACTATATTTTATAGTGTAGTGTGACACTATAAAGGACTATATTATATGAAAACAATATAATAAGATTAATGAATTGTGTAAGTTATGTAAATAATGCTTAAGTGTCAATATGTGATGTGTGGCTACATTAAATGTGTACCTCATAAATATTATAGTAAATGAACAATTGTTATTTAATGATTATTTCAATAATTAAATATAATTGGAATAATAATAGAGGTTGTGATAATGTGGTGTGACAATACACAATTAAATTGTATTAGGTATTATAAGATGTACATGGGTTAATTGATGTGTATAGATATATACTCCCAATTTGCTACAATGTAATAATATTTCCCCACTAAAGCTACACTATGACTTAAATAAGATTAAAACCTAAGTGAACACATATACATTATGAAGGAACATATATAGGCTTTATTTCTTGTAAGTTGCTGAGTTTTAGTGAGAGGATGTCCCATATTGAGTGCCAAATTGGCTTTGACGTGTATAGGCTAAGAGCCTATCCCCTCCATCCCCACTTCTCAGCAAACTAGCAACAATGATGGAAATGATGCAGAGGGGTGTGGCTCCAATAGTGTTCCAACCACTCTCAAATGCCCAACATCTTTTCTTTTCCCCCATTGGTTTCAATTGTTGGACAAAGCCTTGGCATTGTTATTGAAATTCCTATAAATTAAGCACTTCCTCCTCATTTCTAAGATGCTGAGATTTATTATAAGTGAGTGAGGATATTGCATTAAGAGGAAGCTCTGCCTAATTCAAAGCTCAAGAGGTATAATCTCTAAACCCACCTTGAAATTTAATCAAATGAAATTGCATAATGTAGTTGGAATTAATGTGTGGGAAATGCTAGCATGAGTTGTAGAGTGTATATATATGTTTGGTATGCAAGGTAGTAGTATGCAAGCATGCTAGCTGAATTATGTTGAAAGAATTTGTTGAAGCTCTGTTCTAGCAGAAAATTGCCTGGGCTGGAACCGGAGTGGCGCTAGTACAAATAGGGCGCGGTCGCGCCTTTCTGCAGAACTTAATGACAATTTTTATGTCTTCTGAAATGATGAAGCATGCTACTTTAACTCAAATATGCCTATTTTTGTCCATGACATACTGATAGAGGTGACCTTTCATAATATCACTTACCAAAGTTTGGTTTTCCAAAGGGAACTTAAAGTTTTCAAAAATGAACTTGTCAAACTAGAACACTTTAAGTTCTAAGATTTTAAGCCTGCTTATGCGGTCTATTTATGTGTATATGAAAGCATGTTATAAAATATGTGGACTTTCCTTGTATGCTTAAATGATTACGATAGCCTTCTAATGGAAACTTAGAGTTTCAAATATGAACTTGATAAACTATATGTCCTTTAAGTTCTGAAACTTGTGAGCATGCTTAGGTGGTATGATTATATATGTACAAGCATGCAATATGATATGCGTAGTAGCTTTGCATGCTTGATGGGTTAATATGAGATTTTCAAGAGAAACCTTAAAAGTTTGAAAACTAGTTTAGTTGATAAACACCTTGCATGTATTCTGGAATTTATGACCATCTTGATAGGATATCATATGCCTCTAGACATGATTGAAATGTATGCTTAGCTAGTCTTATGCATGGTAAACTAGTTGAGCATGGTCTAGAACAAGTTTTAAAGAAGTGAAACCATAGAACATGAAATGCATGACTAAAATAACTTGAACATGTGTAAGTCATACTTAGTGACCTCATTGCATGCGTATAATGAATAGACGAAAGAAACATTGTAATCAAACACGTTAAGCCTCGTTAGTCAAAAATCAATAAGACAATGTTGAAAGCATGATACAAGAATCAAACTTATCATAATATATATGTTTCTGTATGTGTTACCATTAGAGTACGAGGGTGTGCAATCTAAGCCAAGCAATCTGATGCTCAGCTCTGGTTTGGGCTGGGAGCAGCGCGGTCGTGCCACTCCCTAGTTCAAATCAGGCGCGGCCACGCCACCTTGCAGAGGAGTCTGGCTATTTTGTTTGTAATCTGAGATTGATGCATGCTTGAATGGTTATCCTAATCTGTAATACATGTCTAAAACATTATTTAAAGTGTCAATGAGCATGATAAGATAACCATATAGAATTGATAAATGTTTACAAACTTTCAAATGTTAAGTCAAGTGACGATTACGAATTATGTTAATTGGTTTCATAGTATGTTGTGCTACGTGTATATTAAGTGCGTAATGATAGACGTAAAGGATTATACGACTAAGTTAAAATCGCGTGTGTATGTCTAACTTACATATTAAGTTTGTGTAATCGAATTTACATAACTAATAAATGTCCTATATACATAACTATGTTATAATAGGATTCGAAAAGTGTTGATAAGCTATATTTTGGTAAACTACGCTTAAGGCAAGTATCCAGACTATACTCTTTTACTGAGCAAATTCTCGAATCGTACTCCTTATTGAGTATTGCTTAGACTTGTACTATTATTTGTCGTACGGAAAAACCATTGAAATTATAATTCTTGTATTATAACTCATTGCTTCATAGCTAAGATAAAGTTGATTATATTCTTCGAATTATAATATCAAGTATTGAACTTATAATTGTTCTTATATACATTGAAAGAGCGGTCTATGCCATTTGATTCGGCTAGACCTATATCATGATTAGAAAACTATCCAACCCAATTGATTGGTGCAAAAATCTTGTATTGACTGAGATGAACAACCTTCTTTGAAGGGGAAACTATATTTGTCGGGAGATAGACGTGCGCACTTGAGTACGACTAAATGTTATGCATAATGTAGGGTACTTTAGGCTGATCACCTATTTTACTTGTTTTATTGAATTATCAATATATTTCTGTTATTTCTAGTAGAAATTCATAGTCCTTAGTGACTGCTCAGTATTCATTGTTGAGAAATCTTGAATTGATTAAAGCATTGAATCTTGTTGATATCTTTCTGTCCTTAGCTACTGTTATTGAAAATTGTTGATATTTCTTGTTTTCCTTGAACTATCATATCCTGTTATACTCCTTTTTTGGATTCTAAAACTTTAACAACCCTTATTGCTATTTACTTGCTGAGCAAACTTGTTGCTCATTCTTGCTTTTCCCCTAAAAACATTTTAGTTAAGGAAGAGCAGGGTGGACCTTCGGGCACCGACAAAGGCAAAGGTAAAGCTACAAGTAGCTTTATTTTACGTAGAACTTTATGATGATTGCAATAAGACCTTATTATATTATGTATTAGTTAAGATTATATATGCATAAGAGATGTTTAAGCTATGTAATCGATGTTTAAGTTGCGAGACCTTGGGATGTGAATGATTATATTAATTAAATGTAATCTATTCGTAGTATTGTGTTATTCCGTTGTGCAATATATTATTGTTGTATTAGATTGTAGAACGTGATGAACCGAATTTGAGACTCTGTGGCAGTCCGAATTTGGGAGCGTCACAGTTAAACGAATGAAAAGTACGTAACAGTACTTTTCGTCGTTTTTATTTCGTCCGATTTGTGCATTTTTCGAAAAAAAACATTTATTGACTAACTTAAATTTTCACGGCATATTACCGTCAAATCTATCTACAGAATGTCATTTCGACATCCCGATCTCCCAGAAAGGCTTAGGGTATTGAAACCCTAACCCTTAGGATTTCATCATGTGAATAGTGTCTATTTCGTCTTTTTCTTAGAAATATTTTTGTTCCTGGAAATCTTTTATTTTCGTCTTGAAAATTTTTACTTGTTTATTCTAGCTCATAGCCAGAATCCTCCCGGTTTCTAATCATCCCATGTCAAAGAATGACTAATAAACACATAACACATAATATAATTAATAAAAATTCATGTTATTAATTAATAATTCTTTAAACTTAATTTATGGACAATCCAATTTTTCGGGTTGTCACATTTTTCCCTCATAAAAATTTCATCCTCGGAATTTCTAAAACCACATCCATACCCGGATGCTTCATCCTTACAACCATATCCAATGGTTTTAATCTTACTTCCCGAACTCATAAACATCCTTTTTCATAAGGATCATTATCTGTTATAATCTCCAGATGTTAAACATCACGATAACTATATTTCTAATCTCTCGGGATATCACATTCACCCCTTCTTCTATAAATTTCGTCCTCAAAATTGTTGACATACCCTTCTTGTCAACTCCTCTCCCAAGAAGTTCTTAACTTCCCCACATTCAAAAATTTTCACAATTTATAAACTAATTATGAAGTTGAACGAATGACTAGGAATATAAAGATTCCTTTAAAACATTTTGCTGAGGGGTCCTAAAGATCATGAACTCTTGAACTTGATTTATCGGTATTTATCGCAAACCCATTCCTTGATCGGCCTGTTTACAATCACAAAAAAAGTAAACTACCTCTTACCGTACGTTAGGTGATCAACCTATTGTACAACCCCAGAACTATAGGTTTGTTCACCTCAGACTTATTCATCAAAATTCTGCACAAAAATAATTTAGTTTGGCATAACTTCTCAAAGAAAACACGATTTATTTTAAACATTGCATACCATTTGTCTAGCCAAATCAAATAGCTTAGACCATAGCAATAAATTGGATATCAACTTGAACCATTTGTCTAGTCAATGTAATTGACATCGACTACTTCTTTAAATTCTTTCATCATAACTCAAAATGTTTAAAGACGTCATGATACCGCACTACTTCAAAGTACGTTGAGGACTTCGTCATTCTACATCGTACCATAGCAGGTTGATGAACTTAAGATCACATCCAACGCTACATTCAATTGCATTAATAACTCCATATTTTTACCATCTATGCATCAAATGCATCGATGATATAAAATTTATTTTGCTATTTCAAACCAATTTTTGTCTAGCCGAAATAATTAGCATAGACATACAAAGAATAGTTCTTTTAATTAATCCATTGATTCGCAAAAATTTAAAAAAATATATTATTTTCTTAAACATGTACACATTACCACGATGTTAATAAGTTCAAAATCTAGCATAGCAAGAAGACTTGGAATTTTTTACCTTCTTCTTCATTCATTGTCTTACTTGCAACAATTCTAAATTCTCTAGCACCTTTAATGCTACTTATACTGAAAATAACTTGTTTTCAGTCTACCACATTCCTACCTTAGTATAGCTCATCAACTTACCACACTTTATGTGCTCGTGAACTTTCCACAACCATATGTGTTTAAGAACTTATCTTCGCAATATGTAATCCAAGAGACTTTCCATACGCTTAGAGGCTCGAAAACATAGCATATAACTACGAGTCACAAACTTTTCATAAGCATGAGTTTCAAGAACCTGCACCTACATTATCATTCTCTAACTATCCAAAATGCACATGAGAAAAGATTCACCTTCTCACCATATACATATTGATAGCGCGACCTTAAAACTTCTAACTTTCTCTTTCCTTCATACAAATTTTCTTTAATTTGTATTTCATCCTCTATAACTCAATCTAAGTTCTTATTCTCTTACTACGTCATAGTACCATTCCATTATAGCCTTTAGCTATAATTTATCCACCGTTTAACAGAAACCCTGTTATTACGATTTAATGAGATCACGTCGTGATCTTCTTCCTTAATGGTTTCACTCAACAATTTTCTTATTCTTCCCTCTCGGATTATAGCCTTAGGTACCCATACCTAAGGTTTATAACCTATCAGCTTTGATACCAACCTGTGATGCCCCAAAATTTGGTATATCTTCACACCCAGATTGTGACGCCCCAAAATTCGGGTACCTTCAAACCCTGGATATGGTGCTATATGGTGGTACTATCTACTCATACATTCAATTGAAAGACTTCAATAATACGCATGAGTTTACTAAATATTACATTCTATTAATCCCTGCCCAGGTACTTTGTAACCATAACATTGTTCTGTGTCATAATATCAGTTATTACAATACTAATACTATGTTATTACAAGGATCACTACTTGTCCATCTTGGACTTGCCTTTGTCTTTACCGGATCCTTCGGTCCGTTCGCTCTTTAGATGAAATCATTTAGTTTTAAGCAAGAATGAGCATAAATAGCTCAACAAGTTCAACAACATATCTTGAAACCACAAAATCAAGAATCATATAGCTTTGTCTTCTGTAACTGTACAATAGTTATGAAGTACTTACGAATAATCAAAATAACATTTTGATTCCTTTAAAACCATTCCCAAAGACTTATAGCCTCTTCGAAATCAGTCTTGGTCAACGACCATGAACCATCATTTAGTTCTCATTTATGAAAAGAACAACCCGACACTGAGGCCGTAAGTTCGATATAGCTTACGAGCACATCCAGGTGATCAACATGTAGTACTCTATGTTGATCAACACTCATACATTAAACGTATTTACGCTTAATTGGTGGCAACCTCATGTGCCTGTCGAATTAACGACGTCAAAACATTTATTTATTCATACTTAGGTTTACCTGAGAATCCGTACCAATCAATTGACATAGCATAACAACATTGTAAATATTTTGGAAAGATTTGTGGAAAACCAACCAAAATATGCTAAGTTTCAGTCTAGCCGAATCAAATGGCATCGACTATTCAAAAAATAGTTTATGCATAAGATATCATGCATAATGATAGCTTATCCAACACAAGGTATAGACAAGAGTTTAGTAAACTTTCCTTTACGTCTTTAAACCTTTACGTTTACTCTACTCGGTCATTACAACTTCTACAAATCATAACACATAACATACCAATGAGAAACCACAATTGATATACAATGTATAACCTAACTTCTTCTTCTTATATAACTTAACCGAATTGTTAGGCTAATAACATTCGTTCAAGTTATTTAACGTTTATTAGGGCTTATTAACATCTATATGTTATATAACCTTAGGGCACGCTCACAACTTGATTACGATTCATAGTTCACATTATCAGATTTTGAGTTTTAAATTTAAATATGTTTTGTCATCATTTAATTCATAAACCCATTCTTAAACATGTTGTTTAAGTGATTTCACTTCATGAATATTAACCATATAGTTGCCCCGTAATTACCATGTAGAAAGCTAGGTTAAGAAATCTTCGCGTCGAAAATATTCCCTTAAGGGCACTATAGTGCCAGCCAAAGGCTTAGAGGCAGCGCTGAAGCGCTGTCTCACAGAAATTTTCCCCTACCTCGGCGCTGCAGCGCTGGGAAGCAAGGTCTGGTCGGCGCGGCGGCGCCGACCCCTAATTATAAAAATTTTAAATTTTCACGATCTCGTAAAATGATCTTTTCAACTCGAAACTGGCTCGTTTCAAAGATAATAGTTCATAAATTCTATGTTCTATCATTTCATCAAGTCCGAATTCATGTATGAATCCGTCGGCGAGAATTTAGCCGATTAGTCCATTTTTACACGTTTGTTAAACGCTCGTGAACGTTTGATGCTTAATTCTTCGTTTTAAGTCAAAATTCATTCTTTCATGCTCCCGCAGGTCTTATTTACCTAATTACACGTTATGTCATCGAAAATTATCGTTTCCGAATCAACCGGCGACTTTTGACTTCTATTCCGCGCAATTCACTGTTTCAACGATTAACGTATAATCGCGTAACTTTCACCAAATCCTCGTTCCTCGATAGTTTTACTTTAAACTAATTGGAATCAATCCATTGGTTTATTATTAATGATTCTAACTATAACGACCCCAAAATTCATACAATACAACTCTCGACATTGGTCGTTAACAATACACCCTTATTCAGACATTACACCATTAATCAATGATACAATCACTAAAAATACGGAATATTGAAAACTTTTATATGATTCCTTCTTTATTATCCCTGAATCTCAACGTTTATCATTACATAACTTTGATTTAACTTTATTTCATGAATCGCTTCGTCAGAGTTATTATAAACTAAAACATACAACCACATTCAATAACCCTTATACATCGGGTAACATTTAAACTTTACAACTCAGCATCTATTAACCATCATACATTATCAAATACATTATCTGAAATCTTAAACAGAGTCCAAAATAATAACAATTCAGCCAAAGTATATCAGTCTTCATGCATTATATCTGATTCAATTATTTCAAGTAGCACATAGCGTTACCTTGAATCCTTAACTTGCAAAAGTGATTATTTGCAAAATGAGCTTGACAACTCAGCAAGATCTAACAGCTTTCATGCATCATTTATCACATAAATACATGCTCAACATACATCTCATAATAATTAAAGTAACATGGCATACATGCTATACATCATATAACAAATATAAAGATTGAGTTCCTTACTCAATCAACATTCTTTAATCAATCAATGTATTCATAAATTGAATTTAACATTTCATGCTTACAACATATATACAACATATCATGCTATTTGCAAAACAATTTAAAACAGTTCATCATCAAGTGCACGTAGAAAATAGGAACTGAAAGACTTGCCTTGATCGTTGTTTACCAATAACAGTTTAACAGCTTACAGATATCTGCACTTCACGTGCCCTACACAATTATATAATCATGAACATCAACTATTAGTCACATAGAAATGCATATTAGTTGTAATGTAAATTTTACTCTATATCTCATAACCCTTCCTATTATCAATACACAACGTTCAATTTGATTGTGCTAACTATCGACTTATATTTCACTATATTTTTTTTCGTAATATTCGAAATTCATTCAAGTGTTTAAGTCTTGCTAGGACAACTTATTGGTTTGATACGAACCCCATTTCATATCTTATAACGTTCATTTTATTTGACTTGAAACACTTTTTACATTCATTAACACTTGTCACGGCGTTTCGACGTTCATTCATCACCCGCCCGAATTGTCTAACATTCATGTTTCATAACTTATAACAACATCTAGTATCGTCGATAGCACTATACTTGCGTATGTGCATGTCTGACGCCCTCCGATTGTCTTCGAATACGCATCAGTCACAAAGATGACCATTTTTCCCATAGTTAAAGACCTCAAATTGAAAAAATGTAAAAGAACAAAAGTAGTAGGTCTACTCGTACTCGTTTCGGATCATCTTGAATCACCTCAATCCGAGTCCGTATGAGAAAGTTATGGTTGTTCTACCACAGCAGGTCAAAACAGTGTTTATTTTTTTCTGACCATGACCGGCGCAGCTGCGCCACAAGGGGTGGAGGGAGGTTCTAGGCTTGGTTCTTCGCGAATTTTTGACCCTTTTCTCCTTCTAATCTTCATAAATCAAGCTACGCACATCCGATTGAGTCCGTTTTCTACTCTATGGATTCGTAATTCATAGAACTACACATCTACATGATAATTATAATACTTCAAAAATATTAGCGATTCATTATAAGCGTTCCAATTTAGTGTTTATGCTACTTTTTTATGTTTTACACATATTTAGCGAATTCATTCACCACGGATTCTTTATTCAACCAAATCGATCCGTTTAACTTCCGTTGTTTTTGTATTTCAACATATTAACAACATCCATCATCAATTTACAGTTTAGAGTATGAATTCAAAACCAATTTTGACTCCAAAATAGACCACATAATATATATAAAAACCAAAACTCAAATTCTTCACTTTCAAACATGTTTTCATGAATTTGATACTTAAAAAATCATCTGTAGACAACATATAATAGATTATGTAATTCCAATACGCATAAAACTAATTTCTCAACAAATTAACCGTAGAACTTCAATTATAGAGAACTTAGAAAACAAAGCTAAGAACTCGAAACTTTAAACTAGATTGTTTACCTTTAACTAGCTAGATGATTAGAGAAGCTTGATTAATCTTCTTCCTCTTCTTTGATTCTCAAAATTTTCTTCTCAATTTATAGTGAATTCTCTCAATTTCTCTATTCCTCTCTTCTGTGTTCTTAACCTTAGAAAAATAAGTTACGTATATTTACTTGGCCCTCAGTTACACAAACCAAGAGTCTCAGCAGTTAGAAAATACAAAGGGTCTCTAGGCCATGTTTGGCTAGAACCCAAAATCCCTTTTTAATTTATTTTAATATTCCTTTATTATATGGTACATTTGTCACACATAACCAAACCAATCTTATAATTTCATATTAAGTTACATTGGATTTACTAATCACTTAATTTATCAAACCACTCCTTATCAACATAATAAATTTATTTAATAAATCATTCATCCTCTAATTTAATTATTTAATTAAATTAGAGCATTTTCATTCAATTAGCGTAATAAAATACGTACCGATTATAAAATTGTTTATCATCAATTTACTTAATATCATCATACATGAATAAATTATTCCATAACAATCTCCAACTAAAATATTCATTTTAAATTTAATAAATATTCCAACTAAGATATTCATTTTATTCGATAAATATTTGAACTTTTTACGAGATTCACAATCGTGTTACATTAACATATTATATTTATATGTAATATATATTACTCTCTCATTTTGTCAAAACACATCATAATAAGAATTTTATCCCTTAAATTCTTATTTTAATTATTTTACATTAATCCACTATTTTAATTAAGTGAATACTCACATTATTTATGGCATTTAATCATAACAAACTCATTGTCACAAGGCATAATAATCAAATTATATTATTCCATAATATAATTTCTAACTTAATTAGATTAGCTTAATTCCCTTTTCAAATAATTCCATTCATCTTTTCCAAAAGTTAAATTAAATTAACTACTAAACCTCATTCTTCTATCATATGAATATATATATATATATATATATATATATATATATTCTATATTCATACCAAATCATATATTTCACAATATATAACACATATATACACATATCCAAACCCCAAAACATCTCGTAATAAGATTTTATTTATTAAATTCTTATTTTAATAATTTTTAAAAATTCGGGTTGTCACATCCTTCCGTCCTTATAAGGATTCCGTCCTAGGAATCACCGAAACCCTACCTTACTCAGGTTTCCATCAACTCTTGTTAAAAACATTTATCGTTGAATAACTACAACACATTACCTTAATATAGGTTTTATATTTCCTACTACATTCATTCCTTCAACAAATTCTAGATTTTATTTCATAACTTTCACTTGAACTCAATTATATTTTAAGTATTATATATTCTTTAACCCGTTCATTTCCTTTCTAAGGATTATTACCATATACCTTACTCGTCGAATTCATATACTTCATAATTCACCATCTATAATTATTCGGGTTATCACATTCACCCCTTCTTCTAAAAATTTCATCCTCAAAATTTTTATTTATTAATCTTCGTTCATTCAATCTATCAAAATAGATTTTACATTAATCTTATACATTGGATTGTTTGCGTTCTACAACTACCTCTTTCAAAGAAACATCCTTCTTGCCGCATTCTTTTTCAGAATAATAAGAATCTTTCACAATTGCTCAATAATTGGGAAGCGATATAAATAACTAAGGAATTTAAAAGATTCCAATAATGCTGAATAGTTACAAGACCTTGAACTTTATTTTTAGGTTTAACAGTGCTTCACCCCTGGTACTTCACACTATAAAACCACATCAGTACTCTAGGTGGCCAGCCTATCGTACCCCTACGTCGGGCCCATACGTAGTACATCGTAACAACTATATGCGTTACACTCGGAACTATTATCTCCGATAACATGTCCCCTTTTATAGGGTTGTTCACCTCAGCTTCTTAACATCTGAATCCGCACAAAAATAATTTGGTTAAGCATAATTTGACCAAAAACGCTTGAATTCCATATACATCTTTCAATATTTGTCTAGCTGAATCCAGTAGCATAGACTTCTAGCAACAATTCGGACATCAATCGAAATATATATACATATATATATATATATATCTAACCAACTCAAAATATTTTTTTTATTTAAGGAAACTAAAAATAAATAAATCAATCTTTTCATAATATCTTGATACCGTACTGTAGAAATGATACGTTGAGGATTCTGTCATTACATGACGTCGTCATACTACATCATACCATAGTGGACTGACGATCATACGATCACATCCAACACTAGGTTTAACTGCATTGATAACTTCCTCAATTATTATTTGTACATCACATCAAATGATGTATAGCAAATACATTTTGAAGAATTTAAAATCATTTTTTTGTCTAGCTGAAGCAATTAGCGTAGACATGTGAATAATAGCACTATTTTTATAAAAAAATCATTAGTTCCATCATTTGATCCAATATTTTTCAAGAAAACAGAAGTGCAACATCAGCAAGAAGTCAATAAATTTTGAAAATCTAGCAAAGCTAGGAGATTTAGAATATAAAACTTTCTCCATCAGTTAAATCTTTACTCTATCGTTACTTAATCATTCTATCAACCTTAAACAACATCAATGCTTCCTACACCATAACCTTTCTATTCCCAGTATAGTTCATCAAACTTTCCACACTTTGGAAGTCAGGAACTTTCCACAATAATATGAGTTTAAGAACTTCCTAGTCAGACCATAGGCGTCCATTCGCTGAGGAGTTCCAAACATACCATATGATTATGAGTCATGAACTTACCATAAGCATGAGTTTTAAGAACTCGCACTTAATCCTAATAACATCTTACTATACTTAATAGTCTCTAACTATCAAATATACACATGAGAAAAGAATCACCTTTTCACCACATATACATTGATAACGCGACACCAACATTCCAATGATTATCAATGTGATAAACTAAGTGCAAGCACAAAACCCTCGCCCATACAAAGATTTGTACAACTCAGCTATCACATGATTCCTCAGTTGAAATCCCACTTAACTCTATCTTCTTCTTAACTTCTCGCTCTATACTCGATACAGATTTTCTTTATCTCATCATTTATAACTCCTCGTGAATTAACCTCGTACTATATCATAGTACATTCTCATTATAGCGTCAAACTATAACTATTTAATCATTATAGACCATCTGTCTTTCAACTTCAAAAGATCATGTTGTGATCTTATTCTATAATCATCTCCCTTATGATTCTTTTTTATCTCATTATCGTTTTGTTTTAAAGCTTCTTATCTTTTCCTATCATCATGTCATATCATGATTTCATTATGCTTTTAAATCTTATAAACTTTGTCTATTCATCGTTATTCGTCATCTTGATTATTGGAGTTAGGCAACTCCTGATTCTTATCTCTATATCTCTTCAAGATTCTTCTTTGAATCTTCTTGTTTATTTATTAACTCTTCCTTTCAGAACTTTCTAACTTCATTCATTTTGCTCAATATTTTATTCGAGTTTTATTCCTCGCCATTCTAATCTTCTTCTTATAACATCGCTAGGACTTAACTCATCCTATACATCTACGTATGTGAAAAGAATCACCTTTTTGTTATATGTAACTTAACTTCTTATAATCTAAGGTCATAGCCTAAGGTACTCTTACCTAAGGTGTATAACCTATCAGTTTTGATACCAAATGCAACGATCCCAAAATTCATACAATACAACTCTCGACATCGGTCGTTAACAATACATCCTTATTCAGACTTTACACCATTAATCAATGATACAATCACTAAAAATATAGAATATTTAAAAATTTTATATTATTCCTTCTTTATTATCCTTGAATCTCAACCTTTATCATTACATAACTTTGATTCAACTTTATTTCATGAATCGCTTCGTCAGAGTTATTATAAACTAAAACTTACAACCACATTCAATAACCCTTATACATTGGGTAACATTTAAACTTTACAACTCAGCATCTGTTAACCATTATACATTATCAAATACATTATCTAAAATCTTAAACAGAGTCCAAAATAATAACAATTCAGCCAAAGTATATCAGTCTTCATGCATTATATCTGATTCATTTCTTTTAAGTAGCACATAGCGTTACCTTGAATCCTTAACCTGCAAAAGTGATTATTTGCAAGAATGAGCTCGACAGATCATCAAGATCTAACAACTTTCATGCATCATATAGCACATAAATACATGCTCAACATACATCTCATAATAATTAAAGTAACATGGTATACATGCTTTACATCATATAACAAATATAATGATTGAGTTCCTTACTCAATCAACATTCTTTAATCAATCAATTGAGTCATAAATTGACTTTAACATTTCATGCTTACAACATATGTACAACATATCATGCTCTTTGCAAAATAATTTAAAACAGTTCATCATCAAGTGCACATAGAAAATAGGAACTGAAAGACTTGCCGTGATCGTTGTTTACCATTAACAGTTTAACAGCTTACAGATATCTGCACTTCACGTGCCCTACACAATTATATAATCATGCACATCAACTATTAGTCACATTGCAATGCATATTAGTTGTAATATAAATTTTACTCTACATCTCATAACCCTTCCTATTATCAATACACAACGTTCAATTTAATTGTGTTAACTATCGACTTATATTTCACTATATTTTTTTTCTTCATAATATTCAACATTCATTCAAGTGTCATTTCATATCTTATAACGTTTATTTCATTTGACTTGAAACACTTTTTACATTCATTAACACTTGTCATGGCGTTTCGACGTTCATTCGTCACCCGCCCGAATTGTCTCTCTTGTGCATGCTTAGTGTGCTTATACAACTAATCTAATACATCATTTATTAATGTTAAACATCATTATATTTCCTAACATTCATGTTTCATAACTTATAACAACATCTATTATCGTCGACAGCACTATACTTGCGTATGTGCATGTCTGACGCTCCCCGATTGTCTCCGAATACGCATCAGTCACAACGATGACCATTTTCCCGCTAGCTAACGACTCAAATTGAAAAAGTTAAAGAACAAAAGTTGTAGGTATACTCGTGCTCGTTCCGGATCACCTTGAATCACCTCAATCTGAGTCCGTATGAGAAAGTTATGGCTGTTCTACCATAGCAGGTCAAAATAGTGTTTATTTGTTTTTTTTTCTGACCATGACCGGCTCAGCTGCTCCACAAGGGGCGGAGGGAGGTTCCAGGCTTGGTTCTTCGCGAATTTCTGACCCTTTCCTCCTTCTAATCTTCATAAATCAAGCTACGCACATCCGATTGAGTCCGTTTTCGATTCTATGGATTCGTAATTCATAGAACTACACATCTACATGAAAATTATAACACTTCAAAAACACTAGCGATTCATTATAAGTGTTCCAATTTAGTGTTCATGCTACTTTTTAATGTTTTACACATATTTAGCGAATTCATTCACCACGGATTCGTTATTCAACCAAATCGATCCGTTTAACTTCCGTTGTTTTTGTATTTCAACGTATTAACAACATCCATCATCAATTTACAGTTTAGAGTAAGAATTCAAAACCAATTTTGACTCCTAAACAGACCACGTAATATATATAAAAACCAAAACTCAAATTCTTCACTGTCAAACATGCTTTCATGAATTCGATACTTCAAAAATCATCTATAGACAACATATAACAGATTATGTAATCCCAATACACATAAAACTAATTTCTCAACAAATTTACCATAGAACTTCAATTATAGAGAACTTAGAAAACAAAACTAAGAACTCGAAACTTTAAACTAGATTGTTTACCTTTAATTAGCTAGATGATTAGAGAAGCTTGATTAATCTTCTTCCTCTTCTTTGATTCTCAGAATTTTCTTCTCAATTGACAGTGAATTCTCTTAATTTCTCTATTCCTCTCTTCTGTGTTCTTAACCTTAGAAAAATAAGTTACGTATATTTACTTAGCCCTCAGTTACACAAACCAAGAGTCTCAACAGTTAGAAAATACAAAGGGTCTCTAGGCCATGTTTGGCTAGAACCTAAAATCTCTTTTTAATTTATTTTAATATTCCTCTATTATATGGTACATTTGTCACACATAACCAAACCAATCTTATAATTTCATATTAAGTTACATTGGGTTTATTAATCACTTAATTTATCAAATCACTCCTTATCAACATAATAAATTTATTTAATAAATCATTCATTCTCTAATTTAATTATTTAATTAAA
The DNA here is from genome assembly GCA_020205555.1 of Panax stipuleanatus. Taxonomy (NCBI): domain Eukaryota; kingdom Viridiplantae; phylum Streptophyta; class Magnoliopsida; order Apiales; family Araliaceae; genus Panax; species Panax stipuleanatus. Next base: position 107,838,859 of record CM035117.1, on the reverse strand, counting down.
TTAGGGCATTGTCATTCCACTACAAGAAATAAGTCTAATTCCGACGAAATATTCCCTTGAAAATAAGCCTATTCCGTCGGAACTAGCTTATTTCCGAGGGAATATTCCGTCGAAATTACCGTTGTAACTAACCCCGTCAGAGATAAATTTCGTCGTACATTCCGTCGAGCTTTTATATCTTCGACGTAATTATCTCCGACGGCCATTCCGTCGGTCATAAGGTATCTTCGACGGAGTTAGTTCCGACGCATTATTCCGTCGGATATAACTTTTTTATGGCCGACCAAAAACTTCACTCGAAAATACGTTAAATTCGATGAAAATTTTAAAATAAAAAATAAATTAAAAAAGATTTTAAATATACTATATTCGACGGAGTGTTCCCTCGTAAATAACCTAATTTTGACGAAAAAATAAAAAAAGTAAAAAAATTAGGAATTAGCTGGCCTATATTTCCGACGAAAATTCAGTCGGAATTACCTTATTCCGTCGAAATTAAGGAGTTTTTTTTAAGAATTATTTTTTGAAAATGCAAAATCCAGGTATTTAAACCCATATATGTACCTGTAACCTGTTTTATCCCAATACAGCCAGACACCAATATATTTCACATTCAACAACAAATGTAATTCTAAAAACCTGTACTAATTCGCAACAACAAACGTAATTCTAAAAACTGGTACCAATTCACAACAACCAACGTAATTCTAAAAACCTAAACATGTACCAATTCTCAACAACAAACGTAATCGACTAACTAAAAACAAATAAACTTCAACAACGATAAAGAATATTCTACAAATGAATGAATACAACGTAATCTCATTATACAGAAGCAACTATAAAAACTACGTACAATATGTACAAATGTTCTACAAATGAATAACATAAATACGTACTAATACACTAGAATGAAGAACATAAAATGAACTATAATCTAGTAGTATCATCATCGGACGGAGGTGGACGACACATGTCTGGTGTATGAAAATCTCTGTCGTCCACCTCGTCGTCATCATCAAACCGCTCGTCATCGCTGCCAGCCTGCTCGCTATCGTCACTCTATTAAAAAAATTATAAATAAAAATCATTAGTCCGTACATATGTGAGAATTAACAAGCTAGCTTTAAATGAAAATAATATAAACAATAAGAATACCTGAGTAGGCGGGGGAGGACGAAAAGCCTCCTCCAAGAGGGTAATCACCATCCAGAGCATCTCGCTGCTGAAAGCGTCGAACTGCTCTCGCGGTAATCCCGTACTCTCTCCGGAGGCCCCTGCTATAACCTCCTGAGCAACCTGGTGAAGACGAGAACTAGAAGGTAACTGCTGACGGCGAAAGACCGGATCGGTACAGAATCGATCCGACACGGCCCCTATCAGCCTCTGGAAGATCTCGTCATCCAAGTCAGCGCCTGTATGAGATGGTCCGACATGTGCTTTGGGACGCTAGCGCTGGCTGGAGCCTACAAAAAGAGACGAATTCCATTACTAAAAATAATATATATAATGTGATAAATTCTGATAAATTCGTGAAATATAAAAAATATTATTACCTCCAAGGAGTGTATATGCGGGTATCCTCGGCAGACCCAACACTCGAGATCTGCCGGTACTGCTAGTAGGGGGATCCTGAGACGCGACCCATAGTCTCAGCTTCTTATCCCGATCTAATACAATATCGGGAAGGGGAGTGGCGGAGTTTGACGGCTCAGAACCCCTTCTAATAGCATCCAGCACAGCTATACGATCGTCCCGAAGCCTCTGAAATCGGTCCTGTAATTTATTTTTTATAAGTTTGTTAATTATATCATTTTATTTACGATTGAATATTACTAAAAGGTAAATAGTAAGATGAGTTTTACCCGTATAGCCACAGCTGCCTGAGACAAAACACGCTCGTCCCTAGGCGTGTGGGCTCTATCCCAAAACTCTAGAATGGTGGGATCTCGGCCCAAGGACCTACTCAAGGCCTAATAAAAATATTCATAAAACATGTATTAAGTATTTGTGTAAGAACTTGATAACTAAACAATAAAATACAGCGCACTTACCGTCTTCGCCTCCTCGAACGACTGAGAACCTGTGGTGTGTACTATGCGGAGCTGACCACGGTTCTTCTTCGCCTGCTCAGACTTCTTCTTGAAGTCATCAGCATCCCAGTGTGCGAACATAGCCTCCCAGGCTAAATCAGAGACTATGCGAGGCTGATGAGATCTGATGGTGGTCCCGGGCTGGTCCTCAACTGCCCGGGCTGCCCTATGTCGCATCTCACACAGCCAGCTAGAGTAATTCTTTGCGACATGTGACATAATCACATCGTCGCCAGCTGTCTGAGAGATACTCGGGTCAAATCTATAATAAACCTATAACAAAAGTTTAAAAATTAGAAACAATTGATTTCGTCATCCTAATACAACTATGTACTAATTAATATAATATGTTTAACTTACGTGAAACTCCTGCAAGACAGTCTGCATAAAAGTGGGATCGAACCGCGCATACTGGCTGAACCGCATGCACCCAGTCGGGAGGTGCGTCAAACAGATGGCGTGTAGGGTGTGCTTAGCCACCGGATCTAGTATACTACATAAAAAATGGTATTTTGCAATAATATATGTTATGTGAATTGTGTTTTACAATAACTGACAAAAATATTAACAATATATTAACACTTACTATCCAGAAGCAACATCCACCGGTACAATATGTGGAACTGCTGGCGGACGACCTAAGAGCCCGAGGTTCATCCCTCGGTGTCGTCGACGAGGTACATCTGTAATAATTGTATTTAACTGAGTCAATAAACATAAACTAATGCAGTTTGAGATATATTTAAATCCTAGTTAAGATAACTTACTAGCTCCTGAAGATGAGCCGTCAGCATGAGTCTCCTGTACTGGATCACCCACCACCTTGGCGACCTCCACCGCTATGTCTAGCCATGAATATCCTACTGCAATATCCAATGTGGTAGATTATGAATATGTAAGGTTTAACAATGTGATATTTACTATTATGAATGCTAATTTTTAATTACTTACGCTATCAAACCCATCAGAATCAACATGTATATCAGTCACGAATTCAGTATCTTCCTCATCCTCAGTTTCGAGATCAGTTTCGTCATCATTATCATCATCAACGACTACATAATCACTCACGACGATGTTTTCCTTGACATCCTCATCGTCAGGTACGTCAATGACATCAGTATCCATCACATCTTCAACATTGAACACTACGGCCAAAGGGTTGCTAACATCTTCTTGCAACGCCTCATCTATACCAAACATGTTCTCAGCATCAAATGAACGTGTTTTAGTTGTGACTACTGTGCATCAGGGGATTCGAGTATTTATGACATTAGGAGCGTAATACACTTGAGTCGCTTGACTTGCTAACACGAACACGTCATCAGACTTTAACACCGACTTGATATCTATAGTTGTGATTCTATTACGATCAACTTTAACCCCCTTTTCAATATCAAACCAACTACACTTAAATGTAACTACCTTTTTACCCCTGTGATAATTGAGCACAACCACATCCTGTAAACGTCCATAGTAATTTGACTCAGAATCTTGGTAGCAACTTCCCAATACCACAACCCCAGAATTGACTGATGTGAGTTCATTCAAGTCATCGACCCTAAATCTGAACCCATTCACGATGCATCCGGGAAAAGAACTAACAACTTTGTACGGTCCTCAGATGACATCTATAAAACGCTCAGAATTGTTCTCTTCTTCAACCCGTTGCTTAAACCACTGTTGGAAATTAACATTAGTGAATGTTTCCAACTCTGCTTCGGTAAAAGCTTGGTTAGAAGCATACGCTTCCTCTTCGAATGAACTGCGTAAATAGTAAAATATCTTTAACATATAGATGACTACACTTATAAATTGCACTAAATATCGCAAATAATTATTCATACCTGATGTATCTAGATAGTTCGGGCATATTTAGAAGCACGCATGTAGATACAATCTTCAACTCTTTGTCGCTTAAGAAAGTCTGTGTCTCATGGCCAAAAGGCTTAGCCAGATATGTGAATACAGCTAACTCATCATCAGTATGAGACAATGGACCAACAACCTCATTTCTACTTAAACGATTGTGCTTCGTTGAGACAACATCATCAAAATACAATGAACAGAAGTTGACAAGTTCTTCCTCCGTATAGCGTTCAGCAATAGAACCCTCTACACGAGCTTTGTTCTTCACCTTTTGTTTTAATCGGCGCATATAGCTAAGACAAATACGTATGAGTATTATTAATATGATGAGCAACATAAAGAAATTTATAATTTATATTACCTCTCAAAAGGATACATCCACCGATATTGCACCGGTCCTCCAAGTTTGAGTTCATACGGTAGATGAATAGGCAGATGTTCCATCGAGTCAAAGAATCCTGGAGGAAAGATCATTTCAAGCTTGCAAATGGTACTAACAATATTTTTCTCCATCTGCTCCACATCAGTGTACTTAATTACAGTTGAGCAAAGATCTCGAAAGAAATTTGAAAGTTCGGTCAATGCATCCAAAACTTTTCTGGGTAACATCTCACGAAATGCAATTGGGATCAACTTCTGCATGAATACATCACAATCATGCCTCTTGAATCCAGAAATTTTCAAATACTTGACCTTATAACAACGTGTTATGTTCGACGTGTATCCATCTGGAAGCTTCAACCCACTAACCCACTTACACACGTCTTCAACTTGTTTCTTAGTAAGACAATATGGAGCTTTAGGTTTCGTATTGTTAGGGCGAAGCCACAATTCTGGCCTAATGTTCAATGCCTCCAAATCTTTTCGAGCGTTGTCATTGTCTTTGGTTTTACCACTCGCATCTAGCACAGTATAAAACAAGTTCTCGAAAACATTCTTTTCGGTATACATGACATCTATACAATGACGAACTGAAAGTGCGCCCAATACGACAACTCAAATCATATGGGCGAGTGTGTCCAATTATGAGTCTTCTCGTACCTGGCTGCTCTCAATTTACTGTGCTCTTTCCCTGGAAAAGGAAAATCAAGCTGGTTCAACCATCCCAAGACCTCACTTCCCGATAGTCGACCAACAACCTCCTTCTTCTCTGTCTTTCTGTTGAACTGTGCAAACATCTTTCTATAATTATGATCAAGAGGCAAGAATCTACGAGCAATTCCAAAGAAAGTACATTTCCGCCCATGCTGCAACTGATTGCCTTGCACATCCCCCATACACACCGGACATGACAGCTTCCCGTGGGTTGACCAACCACTAACCATCCCAAGAGCCAAAAAGTTAGTGATAGTCCATAACAGGGCTGCCTTCATCACAAAATTCTAGCTTTTCAATTTATCATAAGTCTGGACCCCCGTCTCCCACAACATCTTTAGTTCATCTACTAACGGTCGAAGGTACACGTTAATGTCTTTTGTAGGACTTTTATCCCCTGGTATGAGTAAAGTCAAGAACAAGTACGGATCCCTCATGCACATCGACGGTGGAAGATTATAAGCGACCATAATCACTGACCAAACTGAGTACGGCTGACTAAAATTATTGAAAGGGCAAAAGCCATCAGTAGCCATGCCAAGCCTAACATTTCTGACTTCTTCCGCAAACTCAGGATAATTTGCAACAAATCTCTTCCATTCATCTCCATCCTCTGGGTGAGTCAGCTGACCAGGCACGACATCCCTTATTCGATGCCAACTCATATGTTGAGCCGTATGAGACGACATGAACAGCCGCTGAAGCCTCGGCGCAAGAAGAAAGTACCATAAGATCTTTTTGGGACCATGTTTCTCCTTCCCCCCACGTTTTGTCACCTTATAGCGCGGAAAGCTGCATATATCACACTGTCCCTTATCTCTGTCCTCCTCATAGTATAACATGCAATCCTGCTCACAAGCATCAATTTTCTGATACCCCATATTTAACCCTTTGACCATCTTCTTCACTTCGTAATAATTTGCAGGAAGAGTATGATCCTTGGGTAAGAACTTTCCAACAATGGCAAGCAAATCATTGAAACCTCTCTCACTACAGTCGTGCTCATTCTTGTAGTGTAAAAGCATCGTCACTGCAGAAAGCTTGGTGTCCGTATCATTTCCCGGATACAACGAGACCCCAGATTCAGATAGCAACTTGTAAAAGGCAGCAGCTGTATCATTTGGCACTTGCTTAGCACTGCTTGAAAAAGGCTCATTTTCAGCCCAGTCAATATTAGTAGGGCCATAAGCATCGACCAACATCTCCACCGGATCATAGTTTTCGGCGTATGAATCCCGTAGGATATCTATCCGCTCAGCTGATTCCCCGTGATGAGTCCATACGAAGTACCCATCCACAATTCCACAGGAAAATAAGTCGAATTTAATCTCGTCAACTTTATTCCAGATCAGGTTTTTACACTTGACACACGGGCAGCACATCTTTTCGTTCGAATTATCAACATGATCTATTGCTTTATTCAAGAAATCTGACACCCCATCACGATAAGCTGATACTAATCCCCTCCCATCACTGCGTATCCCTATGGTACATCCAACTCCGTTCGGCTGACATTTTTAAATGCACAGACCATGAATTCAATACAGAGATGTTCATGCATGTGGTCCATGCATGAATGAATGTCAAGCGGGTTTCATTACAGGGATGTTCATGCATGTGGTCCATGCATGAATTAGAGTATTTTCCTATTACAACAGCTCTATAGGAAAGGGGTAATTCAGGCTTCTATCGCGTTCCTGGATGCGTCTCTTCACTAGTGCCAACACGTTATGCACGTTTCTTTTGTTTTAAGAAAATTTCGACAGCACCTCCCCATGGTCTCCAAGTACACGAATAGATTAATCTAAGTATGTACTCGAAGAACATGTAGAGATAACAGCCAAAAAGTCCTCAAAACAACAAAAACGTGTCGTTTCGTATTGGCACCGGCCTAAGTGAAAGACATAACATCTAGTAACAGTCCCAAACTGGGGACTATTCGACATTCACTCCTACTGAGTGAATGTCAAATGGGTTTCTAAGTTGACACCTCCAAAAGCATTTTTGTGATGGAACTGAAATGTCTACACTTCCGGAGATCGGAAAGACTCTCAAGATTTTATCCTTTATAGATAAACTAAGCATAGCATATGCTTAGTTTGAACGATATGATTTGGTTCCCATATTATTATGGGAATTAGATCATATCATTCAAACCAAGCAAATGTTACTTAGTTTATTTTGTCAATGAAAAACTAAGTAAGTGCTACTTAGTTTATTGAATATTGCATCACAACTAAGCAAATGCTACTTAGTTTATTTTGCCAATAAAAAACCAAGTAAGTACTACTTAGTTTATTGAATATTGCATCACAACTAAGCAAATGCTACTTAGTTTATTTTGCCAATGAAAAACTAAGTAAGTGCTACTTAGTTTATTATTTATTATTTATTACTTATTACTTATTATTTATCTTATTTATTATTATTTATCTATTTATCTATTTATCTATTTATTATTTATTATTATTTATTTATTTATTATTTAGTATTTAGTATTTAGTAGTAAGAAACTAAGTAAATACTACTTAGTTTATTATTTATTATTTATTATTATTTATTATTTAATATTTAATATTTATTTATTATTTAGTATTTAGTATTTAGTAGTAAGAAACTAAGTAAATACTACTAAGTTTATTATTTATTATTTATATTATTTATTATTTATTAGTAAGAAACAAAGTAAATACTACTTAGTTTATTATTTATTTATTGTTTATTATTTATTATTTATTTATTTATCTATTATTTATTATTTATCTTATTTATTATTTACTATTTATTTATTATTTATTATTTATTATTTATTATTTATTATTTAGTATTTAGTAGTAAGAAACTAAGTAAATACTACTTAGTTTATTATTTATTATTTAGTATTTAGTATTTAGTAGTAAAAAACTAAGTAAATACTACTTAGTTTATTATTATTTATATATTATTTATTATTTATTATTTAGTAGTAAGAAACTAAGTAAATACTACTTAGTTTATTATTATTTATTATTTATTTATTATTTAGTATTTAGTAGTAAGAAACTAAGTAAATACTACTTAGTTTATTATTTAATATTTAATATTTAATATTTATTTAATATTTGTTATTAATTAGTTATTATCTATTATTTATTATTAATTATTAATTATTAATTATTATTAATTATTAATTAGTTATTATCTATTATTTATTATTTATTTTATTTTAGTAGTAAGAAACTAAGTAAATGCTACTTAGTTTATTTTAATATTGGAAAACTAAATTAAATAAACATAAATATAGTTGCAGGGCCCACAAATTTTCCAATTGAAAATTCTGACAGAAATTCTGTCTGAAATATCAAATATCACATTCCAGTAATTATCAAGCAATTTGCAGTATCAAGCCCAAATTAATTGCAGAAAATCAGTTAGGACATACCCAAATTGCAGTAAATGAACATGTTGAGCCATTCTTAAACATAAAGCAATTATAACAAACCCAAATTACTGTAATTATCAAGTCCAAATTACTTCAACCCAAATTGCAACATATCAAATCCAATTTCAAAATCAAAATACAATTATTAAACAAAGTTCTTGAATTGCAACATATCAAATTAATCCAATAGATTGTCTCAATTTCAAATCAACCCAAATTGCAGCATATAAAATCCAACATATTGTCCCAATTTCACCAATTTCAATTCCAATTTCAATTTCAATTTCAGATTGTTCCTAAGTAATGAAGCAACAGAAATTAACCTTAATTAATTAACCATTTTCATCTTCACACAACCCTAACTAACAAAACCCTAACTAATAAATGTAAAAAAAATAATACTTACAGAGTGAGCTAAAGATATGAGGTAGGCAGTTGTGGACGGCGGCGGAGTAGGCGGCGGCTGCAAAAGTAGAGGAGACGGCAGAGTAGGCGGCGGCTGTAGGAGGCGGAGGAGGCAGGTGGTGGGGGCTGTGCCGGAGGAGTTGGCGGCGGATAGGGAGGAGGCGGCGGTGGGGGCTGTGCCGAGAGGAGTTGGTGGGGGGACCGGTGGAATAGGGGACGGTGGAAGGGGTGGGGGGACCGGTGGCAGGGGCTGGGAGAGAGAGAGAGATATGAAAATAAAAGGAGGCGGCTGGAGAAGAAGTTGTAAATTTAGGTTTTAATTCTTATTCCCGATGGAAATTCCGTCAAAGCTAATTCCCTCGGAAATAGGGTATCGAAGACGAATTATTCCCTCGAGCTTAGATGTATTCCGTCGAATTTTGTCTTCGCGCTGGCGGGAAATCTGGCGCCACTGGGGTCACCTATCTACGACGTCGTACTCACATTAATTTCGAGGGACTTATCTTCGACACAAAATTCAGTCAGAAATAACTTAAGTTTGACGGAATAATTTTCGTCGAGAATAATTCCGTTGAAATTAGCCGATTTTCTTGTAGTGTTCAATTAGCATAATAAAATACGTACCGATTATAAAATTGTTTATCATCAATTTACTTAATATCATTATACATGAATAAATTATTCCATAACAATCTCCAACTAAAATATTCATTTTAAATTTAATAAATATTTGAACTAAGATATTTATTTTATTCGATAAATATTTTAACTATTTACGAGATTCATAATCGTGTTACATTAACATATTACATTTATATGTAATATATATTACTCTCATATTTTATCAAAACACATCATAATAAGAATTTTATCCCTTAAATTCTTATTTTAATTATTTTACATTAATCTACTATTTTAATTAAGTGAATACTCACATTATTTATGAGATTTAATCATAACAAACTAATTGCCACAAGGCATAATAATCAAATTATATTATTCCATAATATAATTCCCAACTGAATTATATTAGCTTAATTTCCTTTTCAAATAATTCCATTCATCTTTTCCAATAGTTAAATTAAATTAACTACTAAACCTCATTCTTCTATCATATGAATATATATATATATATATATATATATATATATATATATATATATATTCTATATCCATACCAAATCATATATTTCACAATATATAACACATATATACACATATCCTAACCGCAAAACATCTCGTAATAAGAATTTTATTTATTAAATTTTTATTTTAATAATTTTTGAAAATCCGGGTTGTCACACTAACCATTCTAAACATCTATGTTTTAATGGTTTTACATGCTTATTAACCAAACTCTTATTAATTTGATAGTTCTTCATTACTTCATTTAATCAATTCTTATGATTTCATTACGCACGGCTTATTAGTGTTCTTAATTCACAATTTAACCAACCTTATGACTTCTTATTGATCATGCACCACCAATTCACTTCTCTATCAATTCTATTATTAAAAGACAATTGAATTATCTAATTTTTCTTATCTTATACCTTTGTTAGTTCTTAGATGCTTGAGTATAGAGACTCAATGGTCTTCTTGGCTCCTTGGTTTGCTTGATACTTATTAAAGACACAAGCTAACTTCTCTTTTCTCTCTCTCAATATGTTGGTGAAATTGATCAAACAACCAAATGTCTAAGGAGCTCTTGTATTTATAGGCTGGGCAAGGTTTAGGGTAGTTTGGTCATTAATACCAAACCTCCTTAGCCTATGTCTCACCCCATGTGCCACACATATGCCCATGGGATGCCCCATGGGTTTAACCCACCCGTTAACCCATCGGTTCGATTCACGGGTTAATTTATTAAATTTAATTCAATTTGAATTTATTTACTTCGTATAAAATTCATATTATATGTCGTATTAATTCATGTATCCTCTTCGTATTATACTCATACAATATCTCGTATTATACTCATTTTCATTTCGTATAATAATCATTTATTATTATACCTAAACAATTATCATTAGGTTTCATTTTCCCTAACACTTATGTTTTAAGTCCTCACGCGAAAACTTCACGAGCCATAAATCAAATATTATTACATATTTCATCCCGCCTTGAAATCCTATCATTACGCGTTTCTCAGAATTCCAATAATAATTCTCGAGCAGAAACGGATGAATAGTTATTTTCTTCCGAGAAAACTTTTATCAGCTAACTTAACTTTTTACGATATATTACTGTCAAATCTTTCGACAGAATGTCATTCTGACACCCCGATCTCCTAGAAAAGCTTAGGGTCTCAAACCTTAATCCTTAAGATTAAACCATAACCCTTAGGGTTTCATCTGTGAATAGTGCGTATTTCATCTTTTTCTCAGAAATATTTTTATTCCCCAAAATCTTTTATTTTCGTCTTATAACTTCATATCAATTATTTCTAGCACGTAGCCAGAATCCTAACCATTTTTGAAATCTCTAGGTCATAGAACGACCTTCGATTAGCTTATTCAGTTTAATAAACAAATAATCAAATTTTATTCAATAAATCAAATAAAATTTATTTACATAAACGTTTGATTTTCTCGGGCGTTACATTCTTTCCCCCCCCCCCTATAAGAATTTTGTCCCCAAAATTTCAATACAAGTCAAACAAATGAGGATAAGCCTTCCTCATCATGTCTTCGAGTTGCCACGTTACTTCTTCGACATTGTGGTTCCTCCATATCACCTTCACCGAAGGTATGACTTTGCTTCTCAAGACTTGTTCTTTCCTTTTAATGACTTGAATAGGAATCTCTTCATATGTTAAGTCTTTCTTGACCCGGATTGGTTCATATTCGATTATGTGCTTGTAATCCAGCTTCTAGGGATGCAATACCGATACGTGAAATATGTTATGGATATGTCCCAACTCTGGAGGTAATGCTATCGCATATGCTACCTCTCCTACCCTTCTCAAAATTTTTAGAAGGTCCTATGAACCTAGGACTTAACTTTCCCTTCTTCCGAAGCATATCTTCCCTTTGCAAGGAAACACCTTCAGGAACGCATACGAACCGACTTTGAACTCTCTGTTCTTCTAATGTGGATCGGCATACTTTTTTTGTCTGTCCTGAGCTGCTACTAGCCGTGTTCGTATCAACTTAACCATCTCCGCCTTTTGTTGCACCATCTCCGGTCCTAACATTTGATGCTCTCCTACTTCATCCCTGCACAGTGGAGTTCTGCACTTCGGTCCAGACAACGCTTCATAAGGTGGCATACCTATACTAGCGTGATAACTATTGTTGTAGGCAAAATCTAGTAACGGTAGATGATCGTCCCAACTCCACTTAAAATCCATAACGTAATACCTTAACATGTCTTCTAACGTTTGAATTGTTCTTTCACTTTGTCCATCTGTCTATGGATGATATGCTGTGATTAACCTTAGCTACGTTCCCATCTGTTCTTGTAAGCTCTTCCAAAAATTCGATGTGAATCGCGGGTCGCGATCTGACACAATCGAAACTGGCACTCCATGTCTTGAGACAATTTCCTTGACATAAAATTTAGCTAACTGGTCTAAGTTGTACTTTACTCTTATCTGCAAGAAATGAGCAGACTTTGTCAAATGATCCACTATTACCAAAATAGCGTTGTATCCTTTCTGCATCGTTGGAAGTCCTACCGTAAAGTCCAATGTGATATGCTCCCACTTCCATTCTAGAATATCCAATAATTATAGTAAACCACTGGGGCGTTGTTGTTCGGCCTTAACTTTCTGACAAGTTAAGCACCTACTTACATACTTTGATATCTCCCTCTTCATGTTTGTCCACCAAAAATTTGTTCGAGATCTTGATACATCTTGGAACTACAGGATGAATTGAGTACCTCGAGTGATGAGCTTCATCCATTATTTCTTCCTTCAACTCTGTATCACACGGAACCCAAATTCTTCCTTCAAATCTTAATAACCCTTCGTTGTCAAGACTATACATACCCTCGGTACCGTCTGCAATCTTTTTCTTTATCCGTTCACACTCATCAGTTCTGAGTTACACTTCCTTCACCTTTTCCACTATTGTGGGTTAAACATCCATCATAAACAGCTTCTCCCCTTCCTCGTTTGGACATCTCACTTCTAATTCCATTCTTTCTATCTTTGTTATCAACTCATCCTGAGCTGTTAACATCAACAGCTTCTCTCGACCCTTTCTAGGCGTCGGCTATCACATTCGCCTTCCCTAGGTGATACATGATTTCATAGTCGTAATCCTTTATCAACTACAATCATCTTCTCTACCTCATATTTAACTCCTTCTGGGTGAATATATACTTCAAACTTTTATGGTTTATGTAAATCTCACATTTCTCCCCATATAGGTAATGCCTTAAAAATTTTAATGCAAAAACCAATGTGGCAAGTTCAAGGTCATGAGTAGTATAACCTTTCTCATACTCCTTTAATTTCCTAGATGCATACACAATGACCTTGCCATGCTGCATAAGCACGCAACCTAGTCCTTTATGTGAAGCATCACTATAAACTACAAAGTTCCCCGTCTCATCCGATAAAGACAATACCGGTGCTTGACTTAACCTCTTCTTCAGCTCTTGAAAGCTGTCTTCACACTTCTCTGTCCATACGTACTTCAATATTTTTCAGGTCAAATTTGTCAACGGAGTAGCTATCTTCGAGAAGTCCTAAATAAACCTCCGAAAGTAACCCGCCAACCCTAGGAAACTCTGCACCTCAGTCGACGATTTCGGTTGTTCCTAATTAATCACTGCTTCTACCTTCGCAGGATCTACCGAAATCTATTCCTTGTTAATAACGTGTGCCAAAAACATGCACTCTCTCTAGCCAAAGTTCACACTTAGTGAATTTCGCGTACAACCTCTCCTTTCTTAGTGCTTCCAACACTAATCTCAAATGTTCAACGTGATCTTCTTTCGTCTTGGAATAGACTAGAATATCATCAATGTACCCCACGACGAACTTGTCCAAATATTGTTTGAACACTATGTTCATCATATCCATGAATGGGTTGGCGCATTCGTTAACCCAAATGACATCACCAAGAACACGTATTGGCAGTAATGAGTCCTAAATGTTGTCTTATGTACATCCTCCGCTCTAACGTTCAACTGGTGATACCCCGTCCTTAAATCTATCTTCAAAAAATATTTTGCCCCTTTTAACTTATCAAAGAGATCATCGATCCTAGGCAATGGGTACTTATTCTTTATTGTTAGTTTGTTCAACTCTCGGTAGTCGATAAAAAGCCTCACTGATCCATTCTTTTTCTTTACAAACAATACCGGTGCTCCCAATGGAGAAACACTCGATTGAATGTACTTCTTTTCCAACAGTTCTTGTAACTAAATCATTAACTCCTTCAATTCCACTGGCGCAATACGATACGGTGCCTTTGAAACTGGTGTCATTCCTGGGACAACCTCTATGACAAACTCGATCTCCCTATCGAGTGGAAGACCTGGCAAATCGATTGAAAATACGTCCGCATATTAATTGACGATAGGTATCTGTTCCAATATTGCTCCCAGTCGCTGGGTATCAACAACATGGTATAAGTCACTTACGCATCCCTTCTTTAAGAATTTCTTGGCTTGTGTCATGGTCAGATAATAAGAGCGTCCCAGTGATTTACTGCCGTAGAACACTACCTTGGGTTTCTTCAAAATCCGAAGGTCCACACTTTTATTTTGGTAATCTATAACCGCCCCATGTTTAAATAACCAATCCATCCCGAGAATTACATCGAATTCTCCCAACTTTATCGGTATAAGATGTACCGACAATTTGTTACCTCTAATATCTATACAACAACTCCTATAAAAAAATCAACAGGAATTACTTCTTTGTTTGCTACCTTAATATTCAAAGGTATTACAAGTTTTTCGTGGAGTAATCCTAATCGTTTAGCAAATTCACATGCTATAAACGAACACGTAGCACTCGAATCAAATAATACATACGGATTTATGTCATTGACTGGGATAATACCTGCTACAATGTCGCTCGATGTAACTACATCTTGGACCGTCATGTTAAATGTGCAGGCAGTCGGTCTACCTTGTGGTACTACGCCACCAATGGCTAGCTTACTAGCGCTAGCTCCTTTCCCACCATCCGAACCCTTCTTCGGAAAGTTTCATGCCATGTGGTCCGTAAATCCACACACAAAGCAACCGCGATTATTTTTTAGACTGGGACAGTTAGGCGAAATATGCCCCTCCTGTTCGTAGTTGTAACACACCACCTTGCCCTAGAGGCAGACTCCCATATAAGTCTTACCGCAAGTCTTACATGCCTCTATCCTCCTCTTAGGAAACTCTTGCTTTACTCTAGTATTCCCGGAGTTGAAACCTTTCCTCTTCTGGCCACTCACACTGGCTCCCTCAATTTTGACTAACACGTCAGTCTTACCATTATTCTTTCACCTTGTGGTATAGGGTCAACGCCTTAGTACCACCCTTGGCAATAATTGCCTTCTCTAATACAGCTCCAAATGTAGCACTTTGGAAAATTAATATTAGGTTATAGAGCAAAGGTTTCAATCCCTGCTCGAACCGTCTCGCCTTTCTCAACTTTGTGTCCACTTGGTGTGGAGCAAACCTCGCCAGTTCATTGAACCTGGCTGCGTATTAGGGAACAATCATGTCCCCCTGCTTCAGTTCTAAGAACTGAATCTCCATCCTCCCTTGCATGCTCGTGGGGAAGTAGTTCTCGAAGAATAACTCCTTGAACCATGTCAACATAAAAACCCCTGTTCCAGCCCTACCCTGTTTTGCCTCCCACCAGTAGTTGGCCTCACCCTTCATCATGTAAGTCGCAAAAGCAGTCTTTTGTGCCTCATTGACATTTGCTATGACAAATGCCTTTTTGATTTATTTTGCCCACACTTGGGCAGCTATAGGGTCCGTAGTTCCATAGAACTCAGGCGGACCTATAATCTTAAACTCCTTAAAGGTAGTCCCCCAACCTACCCCAGAATTAGCTCGTAAGTTATCTCTCATCCTATTAAGAGCCGTAGCTAATAGATTCACAAACTCATGCATCGGGTTATTATTCCCCTGCTCCTCCTCATTACGAGGTTCTTCTTCCTGGTTTCTTTGGCGTCTTCTTGGCGGCATTTTCTGTTAATGCAAAAACATTTTAGTTATTATTTATTTCTTCATTCGATTATTATTAACAATCAATACTAACTCAATCACACTGACAAGCATTTCAATAAACTTTTATATTAAGATGTTTCTTCGTAGTATAACACTACATCGTTTGTCATTACATGGCTTCAGCCATTTACAATACTATCCCTCAATTTATTTTCAAAAGTTGGGATTTACATCACTACTAGCTACACACTATTTACATTACTAGTTCTTCTATACATACTATTAGACTACAACTGCCTCATGACATTCTCGTAATTGGCATCATCTATACTGGCCACTATATCAAGGCTAATGGTATGCCTAGTCTGTCCCTCTTCCACAGGATACTCAATAATATAATGATGATAATCCTCGTGCGAACTCTTATGGATGTAGGATATTTGGCTAATCTTTTGCTTCTTGTTCAGAAGCTCAGCTTTCAATTCCTGGACCTCTAACTTTAAGTCCCTGACGTTATCTTTGGACAGCACCCTCTCATTGTGTTCAACCTCCTAGAAGACCTCCATATCTTCCTTGTCCTCCTGGACGTCGTGAACCTCCTGCTTGAGGTCACGTACCTCTTTACTCAATTCGACGTTTCTGTCCAACATTGTCATGAACAGAGCCGTCATGGACTCTGCTGGCGTAGACTCTTCCTCCACCTCCTCAGTAGGTAGTACCGTATTAATCGCCATTGTCTCCACCTCTTCCCCCGACATACTATTAAACAATTACGCAAAGTTAAAGTTATCAGAATATTCAGACGAATCCTCCTCCTTCGGATCTGTTTCGTCTAAAATTACTACCGGTACCTCTGCTATCGGCATTCGTACAACCTCTACAAAGTTGACTGAATCTCCACTAACTTCATGTATTTTATTATACATGTCCATAATACCTGGTATCTACAATAAGACACAGATAACTTGATTAGTATACAATCAAAATATTAGCAACATATATTACACTTAATATGTTTAAGGTTACTTTCTTCCTTGAAACTCCACCCGAGTTTATTTACTTCTAACCTCTACTTCACTTCTCAAGGTTATAGCCTATGGTTTTCCCCCTTTAAGTTTTATAACCTAAGGCTCTGATATGGTGCTACTATCTATTCATACATTCAATTGAAAGACTTCAATAATACGCATGAGTTTACTAAATATTATATTCTATTAATCCCTGCCCATGTTCTTTGTAACCATTATATTATTCTGTTTCATAATATCAGTTATTACAATACTAATACTATGCTATTATAAGGATCATTACTTGTCCATCTTGGACTTGCCCTTGTCTTTACCGGATCCTTCGGTCCGTTCGCTCTTAGTTGAAATCATTTAGTTTTAAGCAAGAATGAGCATAAATAGCTCAGCAAGTTCAACAACATATCTTGAAATCACAAAATCAAGAATCATATAGCTTTGTCTTCTATAACTGTATAATAGTTATAAAGTACTTAAGAATATTCAAAATAACGTTTTGATTCCTTTAAAACCATTCCCAGGGACTTATAGTCTCTTCGGAATCTGTCTTGGTCAACGACCATGAACCATCATTTAGTTCTGATTTATAAAAAGAACAACCCGGCATTGAGGACGTAAGTTCGATATATCTTACGAGCACATCAAGGTGATCAGCCTGTAGTACTCTATGTTGATCAACACTCATACATTAAACATATTTATGCTTAATTGGTGGCAACCTCACGTTCCTGTCGAATTAATGACGTAAAAATATTTGTTTATTCATACTCAGGTTTACCTGAAAATTCTTAACAATCAATTGGCATAGCATAACAACATTATAAATATTTTGGAAAGATTTGTGAAAAACCAACAAAAATATGCTAAGTTTCAGTCTAGCCGAATCAAATTGCATCGACTATTCAATAATAGTTTATACATAAGAGATCATGCATAATGACAGCTTTTCCAACACAAAATATAGACAAGAGTTTAAAAAACTTGCCTTTATGCCTTTAAACCTTTATGTTTACTCTACTCGGTCTTTACAACTTCTACAAAGCATAACACATAGCATACCAATGAGAAACCACAATTTATATACAATGTATAACCTAACTTCTTCTTCTTATATAACTTAACCGGATTGTTAAGCTAATAACATTCGTTCAAGTTATTTAATGTTTATTACGGCTTATTAAAATTTATATGTCATAAACTGACTCCCGCCAAACATCATAAGCACAATGACCGATGAAACCCTAACCGATTGACTACGCTAATCACATTCCCATTGAATTCCCATTATCGGACTCCGTATAGAATTTACATGAATTTTAACTTCATACGATGTCATTCATGCATTACGTACCCCTATTACATGTTATATAACCTTAGGGCACGCTCACAACTCGATTACGATTCATAGTTCACATTATCGGATTTTGAGTTTTAAATTTAAATACGTTTTATCAACGTTTAATTCATAAAACCATATAGTTTCCCCATAATTACAATATAGAAAGCTAGGTTAAGAAATCTTCACATAGGCAAAAATTTCCTTAAGGGCGTTGCAGCGCTAGCCAAAGGCTTAGAGGCAGCGCTGCAGCACTATCTCGCAGAAGCTTTCCCCTGCCTAGGCGCTGCAGCGCTGGGAAGCAGGATCTGGGCAATGCAGCATCGCCAGCCCCCAGATTCTAAAAAATTTAAATTTCCACGATCTCGTAACATGACAGATCACCTAAAAATTCCAAAGCCAATAGTTTATAAATTCTATATTCTATGATTTCATCAAGTCGGAATTCATTTCTGAATCCGTCGGTGAGAATTTAGCCAATTAGTCCATTTTTACGCATTCGTTAAACGTTCGTGAACGTTCGACGCTCAATTCTTTGTTTTAAGTCCGAATTCGTTCATTCTTTCTCCCGCAAGTCTTATTTACCTAATTACACGTTATGTCATTGAAAACCATCATTTCTGAATCAAACAACGAGTTTTGACTTCTATTCCGAGAAATTCACGGTTTGGACCATTAACGTCTAATCGCGTAACTTTCGCCGAATCTTCATTCTTCCATATTTTTACTTCGACCCAATTAGAATCAATCCACTGGTTGATTATTAATGATTCTAACCATTCTAAACATCTATGTTTTAATGGTTTTACTTATTAACCAAACTCTTATTGATTTTATAGTTCTTCATTACTTCCTTTAATCAATTCTTATGATTTCATTACGCAGGCCTTATTAGTGTTCTTAATTCACAATTTAGCCAACCTTATGAATTTTTGATAAGTACACAATATTCATGATTTTTTTATTTCTTTACGTTTTATTTTATTGCATGTTTCATGTGTATATGATCTTAATAAGTTGTTTATTGTTTTCAGGTGAATTAAAGCTAAAAGGATGGAAACAAGTTGATTTGGAGCTAAATTGAAGAGAAAAAGAAAATTTGGAAATCTTAGATTTTTGGAAAGTTTCTAAAAGCATATTTTAGCATCTTTCTACATGGAATGGGATTGATATTTCTATTAGATTTAGGATATCTTTAGACAGATATTTATTTCCTAATTTGATTCTATTTCCTTATGGAAACTAGTTGTCTTTTGTAATTTCTTTTAGGATTGGATTTTTAGTTCTCATAGGATTTAGGTCTTTGTCTAGCATTATAAATAGAGGGTGATAGTCAGGGTTTTAGGGATTCATTCAATCTTCTACCAACTATCATACCTCATGGAAGTGCATACTTGGAGCATGTCAGGCTAGTTTTCTTTATTCAGTTCTAAGGGTTGTTGAACCTTATTTATAATTAATAGTTAATTGAGTATTAATTATTTATTCCTTCTCACATGAAATTCATTCTTGACAACCTGATTTAATTTCTGAATGCTATTTGGCTTATCTGATTTAATTTCTGCAGGATTGAGTTGGTTAATAGATATCATATGCTAGATCAAGGAATAGTATTACGTGTAATTGATATTGTTCCTAATCACAAGTAGTAATTAGTAATACCTGATTATGAACAAGCTTTTGAGTATGGCTATGAGTATCAGAAGACAAGTTAAACAATCTGAGATTATGTGTTTGTTGCTTGGAATAGTCTAATTCCTTAATTCTTATTGCTACTGTTATATTAAATTTAGAGAGCTTGTTCTAGGTTATATAATGGTTAGAATCTTGTGAAGAGCTTTTTTATTGAGTGACAATCTAAGGGGAGTTTCGCGTAGCAGAACATGTTGTTACATAAGGCTATTAGTTTCATTGAAGGGTAAATAATGTTATACTTGATTAATCTATTGTTGTAAAAAAGTGATACTGAACTGAAGAACTGAAACTTTTTATTCATTGTTAATTCCTATTAGTTATTCTTATTAATTTAGTTTAATCAATTCAAAACCCCCTTCTTATTGGAACCAATTGAATAAATATAAAACAAATCACTCTATGTGGGATCGATCCTTGCTTACTACTGTGGTAATTGTTTGAATTTGTAAAGTGAAAGTGAGGTTAATTTAGGAGTGTAAACAACAGCTCCAAAATTTTGGCGCCGTTGCTGGAAGTTGTCGTTTAGCACTCCAAAATTTAACCTTACTTTTATTCCCCTAACTCAAGAATTAGTATAGTAACAAACAAGGATCGATCCCACAGAGAGTGTTTTGTTTTATATTTATCCAATGATTTTCCAATGAATTGGGAGTTTTGTTCTGAATTACTAAATTAATAAAAGTAAATTTAGAAGAAATATCAATAAGTAAAAATCTTCAATTCTTCAGTTCTGTATCACCTTTTCACAATCATAGATTAATCAAGTTTTACAATATTCATCCTTCAATGAGATTAACAACCCTAGATAACCGCGATCGCTAATTATCTGAAATTCTCCTTATGTGTAAAGCTAATGCGACGATCGCCAACAAAAGATCCTAACTATCATATAACCCAGAACTATCAGTCTAGATTTAATACAATAGAAGCATGAAGAATGAGAATTAGATTGTTCCAAGCAACAATTGCACAATCAGAAATTATTTAACTTGTCTTCTAATAAACTTAACAATTCCCAAAACTTGACCACAATAAAATATCATTAATTGTTATGTGGATTATACATACATCGTTTGCTTAATATATATCTTAATCTAGCATACATGAAAGTTTATGTAGATAATCAGAATAAATTTAATGAAAGAATAAATAATATAATTGATCAAACCATTAATTAATAGTAAAGTTCACCTCCCTTCATAATTGAATTAGAAGAATTTGTTCATGTCTTCAAGAAATCCTAGATCTAATATAGATGGAAGATGAAAATACAAGAGAAGAACCCCCCAAACCTAAGAAAACAACTAATATTTATAGCCTAGACAAACCTTAGTTTAATTAGGTAAGTCTCCAATCCTATTCCCAATTAACTTTGCTTTTAAAATAACCTAAATCTTGTCAGCCCGTCCGTCAAGTGCGCCCCGCGCCTGGATTCTCTCTAGACTGGCGCGCCCCGCGCCATGCTGGTGATTCTAGCCTTGACTTCCTGCAAATGTAGCCCGCCTTGCGCGTGGAAGCTTGTTGTGCTGGCACGGCCCGCGCCTGCCTGGTAGGCTCTCTCCTTTAACTTTTTGATTTCCCTTGCTTTGTCTCCGATTGTCGAATCCGTGAGCTGCGAATTAAATAAATCTCTGGCCCACATCAAATTCGTAATATGTAACTTGATTGCTATCATATAAAGCGTGAACTGCTTCTTCTATGATATAAACTGTGGCCCACTTGATTGCTAGGAATCCTTTTTCCAATTGAAATCATTAAAGCTGTCCCATTCATGTTGCCCACCTACTAACCAATTGCCGTATTGACCAAGTGATTTGCATGGATCCTTGTTACATTCGGATCCTGTAGCCCTCCTTTGCAAAGTTACTGAAATCGTGGCTCACATCTTGCTTTAATGTAATGATAACGATGCCCACCAACTAGGAACCCGTTAGCTTCTAGGACTTCATAAGATCCTCCAATTTGTAATGCATGACAAGCTTTCTATGTGTATGTGTGTGGCCCACATATGAGTTGGATAGCATGATAATGATTTGCATGGATTTTAACATGTAATTAGAAAGCCCACTTGATAATTATCTTGCATGACAAACCAAATCGTGGCCCTCATAATTTGATTACATGCTAATATGAGCTGATCCCTTAGCCCACTAATTGTCGAATTGGGTCAGCCCAATTGGTCCCAAATTGAGCTCCAATTTGTCCCGTTTCAATATTTAAGCTCCAAATTATCCTGAAAATAATAGACACCATATTAAGCTCATATACACATGAAACTTGTATTAAAACCAAATGTATAGGAATAACAAAACTTGAATATTATGTACTTATCAAATTCTCCCACACTTAGTCTTTTACACGTCCTCGTGTAAACCAAAAGTTTGATTTTTAGAAAAATTTTATTCAACCGTAATGCCAAAAGATTTCAAGATCAAATCATGATTATCAACACTAACCCTTAAAAATATAATCAATGTCTCATTAATTAACTCAAGATAACCACCTTGCCACTTCATTAATGAATTTCATTAAGTCAAATTGTATCCCCATAAATACTCTTCTATGATCCACACACTTACTCAACTTAGTTACCATGAAGCAAAAACCGTGCACACCACTCAAAAACTCAAAACATACTTTTTCTGCTTCAATTTTTTTACCAGAACCTTTTCATTTTATTCTTTATTTTCGGTGAATGTATTTTATGTTCCGTTTCACCTTCCTCAATCATTCTTTTATAAGTGAGTACATTTTATGCTCTATCTCACTTATTAGCACGTGTTTATGGGAGAGTGCGTTTTACGTACACACCATCTCATTCCACCACATGGTTTCTCTTTTGCTTCTTTTTCACTTGTTCAACAATCTCTTTGATTTTTTAACTTTTCTAATTTTTTTAATATGGTCCTGCAAAAAACATAAGCAATTCAATAGTTTTAAAGCATGAGATTAATGCACATAGACAACTCCACAGATAACTAAGCGAACTGAGCATATATCACATGTTCAAGTACTCATGCGACACAAATTCAATTCAAATCAACTACTATGGATCTAACGTAGTTTTTTTCAATCATTACCCATTAAGCATCAAACAGATTTTAAAATTTAGTATTGATTTTCAATTTTTAACTTTAACCTTTGAACACATAGGCAAATAGAATAATGGAAATCAATTTTTTTTCAAAAAAATTTCAAGGCATCAAATTTTCAAGTTTCCTATCAAAAAAATGGTTGCTCAATATCCGTAAATAAAATAAATACCTAAATCTTTCCCCCCACACCCAAACCTTACATTGTCCCCAATGTAAGAAAATCATGAAAAGAAGAAAGAACTACAAATAACAAATTAAAAAGAAAAGTGATAGAAAGATCAAATCTAAATTTTTGGGTTGCCTCCAAAGCAGCTGCCCTTGTTTATTGTCATTAGCTTGACATCTTCCCTTTTATTCTATGTAATTGGACTTGTGAACTTCTAGTGGACTGGTAACAGTTTCAGCTCTAAATTATGAACATTTTGTTCATCATGATCCTACTCCTTTCCAGCCACTAAATCCTCCTTGTATAATTGTATTCGATCAAAAGATTTCTGCACTGAATAATCCACAACATCAATAGCAAAAATAGATTTAACATTACCAAGATACCTTTTAGTAAAAGTTCGATGGTGTGTATCACTTATTGTTTCTGCTGGTTGTATTGGTGGAGATGAATCAACTTCTTTCTTGTAGAGATCTGCAGAAATTATCAAGTTATTCCCCTCTTCCTCTTGTTCCTTCTCTTTATCAACTTCTAGAATAATTTATGTTCCTAAAGTAAGCACATCCTCCTGCTCCTCTTCATCATATCTCTCAACAAACTGAGGAGTTAACTTCCCTACGCTCTGAGATTCCATACTACTAACTGTTGTAGCAAGCTGACTCATCTGATTTTCCAACCTGTGAATAGAAGTCATTGTCTTCTGCTGGAACTGTTGCATCTGATTCATGAAAGCTTTGAACATATCCTTCATAGACATTCCAGAATTAGTAGGTACTTCGTAAATCAAGTCGGGATGATCTCTCCATCCGGGATTGTAAGTTTCTGCCCAAGGATCATATTGATGCTGATGATGTCCTAAGAATGTTCCCACAGTATTGACAGATTGCACCGTTTCATCCTCATGCAATATTGGACAAGTATCACTGGTATGTCCAGACTTTGATCAAATTGCACACTCTTTGGCAACTTGCATATTCCCTGTAGCCATTTGACGAATCAAAGAAGTTAATTCGGTAATTTGTTTTGCAGTATTACTTGTACTTACCCCATTTACCCTTTGAGGTGTATGATCCATCCTAGTTCCATAGTGCTGTGAGTTAGCTGCCATTTTGCAATTAAGTTCCTTGCAGCTTCTGGAGTCTTATCTACCAGTGCTCCTCCACTTGCTGCATCAATCATGCTTCTATCCATTGGTAGCAACCCCTCATAGAAGTACTGAATCAGGTGATAGTCATTGATTCCGTGAGGTGGGCAGCTGGAACACAACTCCTTGAACCTTTCCCAATACTCATAGAGATTCTCTCCATTAAATTGCTTGATCCCACATGTCTTCTTTCGTAAGTTGGCGACTCTTGAAGCTGGAAAGTACTTCCCCAATAATAGCCTTTGTATATCAATTCATGATCGTATCGATCCTGAAGGAAGATAGTATAACCAGTCTTTAGCCAAATATGCTAATGAGAACGGAAAAAGTTTAAGCTTGATCTGCTCCTCTGGAACTCTTTGTGATTTCAGTGTGGAACACACCACATGGAACTCCTTTAGATGCTTGTATGGATTTTCACCTGTAAGACCACGAAAAATATGAAAAAGATGAATTAGTCCATAGTTCAGTTCAAAAGCAACATCTAAAGTAGGATATTCAATACAAAAGGATGGTTGATCAAGGTCAGGAGTAGCCAGTTCTTTTAAAATTCTGTTGTTCCTTGGCACCTCCATCTTTTCCTTTTCAAGTGTTGGAACACGAGCTTTGTAATGACCCCAAAATTCATACAATAATATTCTCCTTCTCGATCTTTAACAAGACAACTTTAATCTCTCATTACATCATTATTCGATATTAAAAATCACTAAAAATGCAAAATATTTAAAACTTTTATAAACTTTCTTTCTATATTTCCCTGAATCGCAACCTTTACATTACATCTCTTCGATTCAAATCTATATCATGAATCGTTACAATAAAATGACTATACCAAGTCTTTCATAATAAAACAATATCCATCTACATTGGATAACTCTACTTATAACTCAGCGACATATTTCATTCAAAATATTAACTACAATTTGAAATTGAACATAACTAATATTCTTGAACATTGATCTCTATAAATCACTTAACACGTATCTTTACCTTGCATCATTGACCTGCAAAAATGGTTATTTGCAAGAGTGAGCTCGACAGCTCAGCAAGTTCTAACAGTTTTCATGCATCACGTATCACATAATAAACATGCTCAACATAAATCTCATAATATTTAAAGCAACATGGCATACATGCTTTAATTAACATAACAAATATAAAGATTGAGTTCCTTACTCAATCAACATTATTTAACCAAAACAGTGTAGTCATAAATTGACTTTAACATTTCATGATTACAACATGTAAAACATATCATGCTCGCTTACAACATATATAACATATCATGCAATTTAAAATAGTTCATCAAATTCACGTAGACAAGTAGGAACCGAGAGACTTGCCTGGCTCGTGGATTACCAATTACCGAAAAACTTCTTAATATAATCTGCTTCATGATCCTACATAACGTATCACCATAAGCATCAATTATTAGTCACTTAGCAACGCTTATCAAACGTCTAAGTAAATTCTAATCTACACTTTCTGATTTACACTTCGTAATTCTCTTCCATTCACTCGTTTGACAATCGCTGTCAAAACATATGTATAATTATTACATAGCTAATCTTCATCGTTAGTTAACCAATTAAGATTAACTCATACCTCAATAACTAATAAGTTAATAATTAATCAACACGTAATTTAATCACCTCACATAATCATATTATATTTCACATAATTAATCAATTATAATTACATCTTACGTCAATCAAATTACACTTCCAGTTAAACATCATTATATTTATTAACATTCATGTTTTATAACTTAGAACAACATCTATTATCGTCGACAGCACTATACTTGCGTATGTGCATGTCCGACGCCCTCCGATTGCCTCTGGATACGTATTAGTAACAAAGATGACCATTTTGACCCTTTCTACCGACCTCAAATCAAAATAGTTAAAAAACAAAAGTTGTAGGTCTACTCGTGCTCGTTCCAGATCATCTTGAATCTCCTCAATCGGAGTTCGTATGAAAAAGTTATGGCCATTTTACTAACGGAGGTCAAAATAGTTTTGCATTACAACAACTAAACTACCCCGGACAGCAAGGGTACCCACTGGGGCGGGTCCCCCAAGGTACAAACACCAGCTGGGGCGGGTCCAAGGGCTGGTGGAGGGGCTGGTTCGCGAACTGGTGGACAAATAAGCCAATTTGGCTTATTCCGTCACACCGAATTCGAATTTTTCCAACATGACAAACATGAAACATGTGAAAAACAATATTTTAAGCTATTAACATGCTCATAACATAAAATTTTCATATAAACACATAATCACAACCAAGATTTCATGGAATTCGAAGAAAAACACAATTTTAAGCGTTCTTGACGAAAATTGCTACTACGAATTCATTTTTCATCCAATTCAAGTGATTCCAATTGTAATCACTTCTATTCTTAACATACTAACATAATACTTAATCAATTTTAACAATAACTCATAATCAACATCAATTTTGATAGTTTCAAAAGCAATTTTTTAGAAATTAGTTCACATAAAATCACTATGAACCCCGTTCTTCTTGTTTATCAAAATTTCATGAATTAAATTGTTAAAACAACCATATAACTCATATATAATCATTTTATATCACATATTACATATAACTTCATGTTTTCATCAATTCCTTTGATAATTTAAGAACTATTTTCAAGATAACTTCATGATAAAACACTATGAACATGATTTCTCCATGTTCATCCCATCTTTGTGAATTAAAACACTTATACAACTATAAAAATCATATGTAAACATATATATACACACACACACACACACACATATATATATATATATATATATATATATATATATATATGTACACACCCCATACATATATCAAAATCAAGAGCTTTCACACCAAGACTTTACAAGAGAACTCTAAAACCATGAAAACATAAAAGAACATAGTTTAAAACTTGTTTTTACAACAATTGATTTCTGAAAATCTTTCATGGTATACAATTACATACGAATACCACATATACATATAAGATTCATGATTATACAAGTTCATGAAAACCTAATTTGACAAAAACTAAATACAAAACATCTTAATTGAGTATAAGAGTTAGTATGATACCTTTCTAGGTTAAATTAGGAGAAAATATGGAGATGATGAAAGCTTTTCTTTTGGTTTCTCAAGGTTTCCTTTCTTCTTCTTCTTCCTCTTCTTCTTCTCTGTAATTCTCTCTTCTTCTCTTAGACTTAGGCCTTTTAGAAAAACTAACGTACTAACTCTTTTAACTTAATGTATATTGTATATACATATGATATATAACTTATATTACATAATGACTCTATAATAATTATAATAAATACAATTATTACAATTAAAATATAGGTTACAACATTTAGAATTTAAAAAGCCCCAAGGCTTGTTTGGCAAAACAACATTAATTTTAAAAAAAGGTTTTTAGTAGTTAAGGCCTTGTTTGGGTAAAACAGGTTTAAAACAAAAGTAAGGGCCTTGTTTGGGATTAGTAGTTAAGGCCTTGTTTGGGAAAGCGGTTTTAAAAACTCTTTTAACTCTTTTAATAGATCATTTAACACACTTTCTTAATGTTATCTTTTAATTAATTAAATCTTAACATTAATTTAATTAATTAAAAGTTTAACATCAATTAATCACATAAAATTATCACATTATAATTACTTGCTAATTATAACTTCATGTAATACTTACCACATCACTACATCTAATTTAATTATCTCAATTAAATTAGAACTATAACATAAAATCATTACATATTAATTAAATTAAATATTAAATAATCATTTAATTAATATAATACACTTAATTATATTACTCCATATTAATCACATAATCTCAATAAATAATTCAATTAAAATATTTATTTACTTCAATAAATATTAAAATTAACATTTAAATTCTCTTCACACCAAATCACATATTTCACAATATATAACACATATACACATACTCGTACTTAAACATCTTAAAATAAGAATTTTATTTATTAAATTCTCATTTATTAATTCTTAAAAATCCGGGATGTCACAAGCTTCTTCTGTATCTGCAATTTTCTCTATCTCTTGATCAAAATTAAGTCAATAGAGTGAGAAGATTGAATCATAAAACAAAAATAAACAAAATAATAAAAAAATAATAAAAATGAAAAATGAAAAACAAAGAATAAACAAAAATAAATAACATTCCTCGGCAACGGCGCCAAAATTTTGGAGCTGTGGTTTAACACTCCAAAATTTAACGTTACTCATATTCAACTAACTCAAGAATTAGTATAGTAACAAGCAAGGATTGATCCCACAGAGAGTGTTTTGTTTTATATTTATCCAATAATTTTCCAATGAATTGGGAGTTTTATTTTGAATAACTAAATTAACAAAAGTAAATTTAGAAAAATATCAATAAGTAAAAATCTTCAATTCTTCAGTTCTGTATCACCTTTTCACAGTCATAGATTAATCAAGTTTTACAATATTCATCCTTCAATGAGATTAACAGCCCTAGATAACCGCGATAGCTAATTATCCGAAATTCTCCTTATGTGTAAATCTAATGCGACGATCGCCAATAAAAGATCCAAACTATCATATAACCTAGAACTATCAGTCTAGATTTAATACAATAGAAGCATGAAGAATGAGAATTAGATTGTTCCAAGCTACAATTGCATAATCAGGAATTATTTAACTTGTCTTCTAAAAACCTTAACAATATCCAAAACTTGACCACAATAAAATATCATTAATTGCTACGTGGATTAGACATACATCGTTTGCTTAATATATATCTTAATCTAGCATACATGAAAGTTTATGTAGATAATCAGAATAAACCTCATGAAAGAATAAATAATATAATTGATCAAACCATTAACGGATAGTAAGGTTCACCTCCTTTCAGAATTGAATTGGAAGAATTAATTTATGTCTTCAAGAAATCCTAGATCTAATATAGATGGAAGATGAAAATACAAGAGAAGAACCCCCCAAAGCTAGGAAAACAACTGATATTTATAGCCTAGACACACCCTAGTTTAATTAAGTAAGTCTCCAATCCTATTCCTAATCAACTTTGATTTTAAAATAACCTAAATCTTGTCAGCCCGTCCGTCAACTGCACCCTGCGCCTAGATTCCCTCTAGAACGGCGCACCCCGTGCCATGCTGGTGATTCTAGCCTTGACTTCCTGCATATGTAGTGCGCCCCGCGCGTGGAAGCTTGTTGTGGTAGCGCGGCCCGCCCCTGCCTAGTAGACTCTCTCCTTTATCTTTTTGATTTCCCTTGCTTTGTCTATAATTGTCGAATCCGTGAGCTGCTAATTAAATAAATCTCTGGCCCACGTCAAATTTGTAATATGTCACCTGATTGCTATCATATGAACCGTGAGCTGCTTCTTCCATGATATAAACCGTGGGTCACTTGATTGCTAGGAATCCTTTTTCTAGTTAAAATCATTAAATCCGTCCCATTCATTCTGCCCACTTGCTAACCAGTTGCAGCATTGACCAAGTAAATTGAATGGATCCTTGTTGCATTCGGATCCTGTAGCCTTCATTTGCAAAGCTGCTGAAACTGTGGCCCACATCTTTCTTTAATGTAATGATACTGATGCCCACCAACTAGGAACCCATGAGCTGCTAGGACTTCATAAGCTCCTCCAATTTGTAATGCATGACAAGCTTTGTATGTGTATGTGTGTGGCCCACATATGAGTTTCCTAGCATGATAATGATTTGCATGGATTTTAACATGTAATTAGAAAGCCCACTTGATAATTATCTTGCATGACAAACCAAACCGTGGCCCTCATAATTTGATTACTTTCTAATATGAGCTGATCCCATAGCCCACTAATTGTCGAATTGGGTCAGTCCAATTGGTCCCAAATTAAGCTCTAATTTGTCCCGTTTCAATATTTAAGCTCCAAATTCTCCTGAAAATAATAAACACCATATTAAGCTCATATACACATGAAACCTGTAATAAAACCAAACGTAAAAGAATAACAAAACATGAATATTATGTACTTATCAGTTGCCGGGGAGTGTTATTTATTTTTATTTATTTTTTGTTATTTATTTGTTTTATAACTCAATCCTCTCACTCTATTGACTTAAATTTTGATTAAGAGATATAGAAAACTATAGATACAGAAGAAGCTCTTGTTCCATCACTTGAAGAGGAAGTGTGACGCCCCCCAATTCAGGTACTTGAAATCCGAACTTGGTGCTACACGATATCATTTCTTTGAGCGGAATAATATAATTAACAAACTTAATATATATATATATATATATATATATATATATATATACGGTCTGGATCTTAGGCTCACCCTACTAAAAGCTCACCCAAGCTCACCCCCTTTTTAGCGACGGACCGAGCGACGGTTTGGTCCATCGCTATATATATAATTGTCGTCTTAGCTTTTAGCGACGGACAACATATAGACGACGGTTGTATATATAGCGACGGACCAAACCGTCATCCGGTCCGTCATGAAAGGGGGGTGAGTTGGGTGAGCTTTTAGTTAGGTGAGCCTAAGATCCTTATCGTATATATATATATATATATCAGAGTTGTCTAATCCCAGGTACACAACCTTTAAAACATTTCATTACATGATAGATAATAAATATTATTATCTTAATAAAGTCTAACTATTACACAAGATACCATAAAACTTATTCTATCAGCTTTCCTTTTCCTTTGTCCTTGTCAGCACCTTCAAGTCGATC
Organism: Panax stipuleanatus; assembly: GCA_020205555.1. Lineage (NCBI taxonomy): Eukaryota > Viridiplantae > Streptophyta > Magnoliopsida > Apiales > Araliaceae > Panax > Panax stipuleanatus. The sequence goes on along the minus strand of CM035117.1, from coordinate 107,807,645 downwards.
ACGCTTAGCTGAAAACATTTAATTTTAAAGCAAGAATGAGCATTCAATTACCTAGGAAATAATAGTAGTTAATAAACTTTAACTGAAAGAAGTAATTATTTTTTTTGAGATATACTTCTACAACGAATCAATAGTTGTGAAGTCTTTCAAAATATATCTTAATAAATATCAAATCGTTTAAAATTTTGAAACGACGTAGTGACTATAAATGCTGAGCGGTCAATAGCCATGTACTTTTATTTTTCATTTTCGAAAAGATTTAAACAGAAATTCATCTGCAAACCGCTCTGGTCTTACGGCCATGTAGAGTGATCAGCCTTGTTATGTCTTGTATTGATCAATATTATCTGTTTGAACGATAAATGCATTCACTCTGTTCACCTTGGGCGCAAAAACTATTTCCCCATTACGGGTTGTTCATACTCAGTCTGGAATCCTAACTAAAAAATTCAGTTGGATGACCTTATCATAACCAATAATATTTAGCAGTACAATTCAACTCTGTCTAGCGTAGTTAAATAGCTTAGACAGTCTTTAAACCATATATACTAAAGTTTAATAGTATGTAACATGATTTGTCATATCAAATAATTTCAAGTTCAAGAGTTCTTGAATGAATATAACAGTTCATACAAGTGGGGACACTTGTATAACAAAAGACAATAATGAGATGTTAATAAACAATAAACGAATTGAATAAAATTCCACAATATAAGAATAATTTCCTAAATGAATCATGGATATCATTACGAATATGAATAATTGACAATAATTATTCATGAACATGATTTTAGCTTACTGGGATCCATCGAATAAAATAAATGCAAGGAGTATAGATACTTGATTAATATAACACTTGAGTAAAGTTAGAGAACTTGCCTTAATAGCTGACTACTGCTACGTGGTATAGCTTAAGCTTTTATCTTTAATATGAAGTCCGATCATCAATAGAAATTTTCTTTTAATTAGAATAATACAACTTAACACATCATACTACTTAAACATGTTGTCACATATTCATGTCAGTCATTACAACACATAAGAACGTATACGTAGTCAAACTATGTCGGTTTGGTTTGAGTTCGGTATTGTTTTGGCATCCCGATTGCATTATTGGATAATTAACTAATTTATTTTTTTAATAAAACTTTGTTCAAGAACTTAAATATTATATTAGATAATCTAATTATCATTTATAATATTTTTTCAAATATTATAATCATTTATAATTATTTTTCAAACACTTATATCATTTTTAATAATTTAATTGTTAAATAATTTCATTATCATTAATATTTAAATACTTTAAAATATTAATGAACTTCATGTCAACACTTTAAAAGTTATTTATTATAACCTGAAAATATTTTTACAACCTTAATATTACCTTTAAATAATTTTTAAGATATTAAAATTATTTTTTTAAATAATTACTATTAAAATTTAAATATTAATGTTATTTATATCAAAATATTAAAAGTTATTTATTATAACTTAATATACTTTTTAAAACTATAATATCATTTTTAAAATATTAAAACCATTTTAACTAATTTATTTAATATAATTATTAAATAAATTAGATATCAGTAATAAATTAAAATATTAATGAAATTTATGTCAAAATATTAAAAGTTAATTTGTATAACTTAAGATAAATTTTAAAACTTTATTATGAATTTCTAATATTTATTTTCTATTTATTCTATAATTTTCGTTCAAAGTTGGGGACCTCCACGGAAACGCTTGTAGACGGAAATCTACAAGTCCGATTTGGGCCTACAAGATATCGTTAGAACCGTGACTTCCCGAGCTATGTTTTAGGCTCAAGAAACAGTCCATTTGGCCCGGTATAGCACTCTGAAAACAGGCCACTACTGACTGACCATTACATGTCTTGTAAACATTTTCAGTTTTGGAGTCTTTTACAGAAACGCTTGTATTACGAGATCCACAACTCTGATTGAATCCCAATCAGACTCATTGGATCCGTATCTTCTTGAAATATAGTTTTCATTTATCAAACACCAAATTCCAATATGTCTAGGTCCCAGAAATCAGTCCGAAAGTGACTAGTCCGCAAGGTTTTCTTCAACAGTTGGCTTAATTTTCAGATTTGGTGTCCTTAACAAAAATGCTTGTAAAACGAAATCTACAAATCGGATTTAAGTCCAATTGGTATAGTTGGATTTGTATTTTCCCAAACTACCATTTCCATATATCAAAAATCATGTTTGGTTCTGTTTTAGTCCCAAAAAATGGACAGAAGTGACTGATCAGTAGCTTGTGTTCAACAGTTAGGGTAGTTTGGGATTTAATTTATAACTTGTTCATTTCTTAACATATTTGAGTGATTACAAAGGGATTTTGTCCTTAACTCATGTATCTAGCATTCCAAGAAATAAAATCATAAATATCACGTTTAGATCTCAAGATGAACATGCTATAGCTCACTAGTTAACCAAATATTTCATAAAAATCCAATAGCTTCATTTTTCCAAACTTTTTCACATAAACCCATACAAAACCACAAGTTTCACTTATGAAACTCAAGATCTAGCATCCTAACATGTTTTAAACCATTTACCACATGAACCCAAAGAATCTAACATAAAAATATATATAGCATACAAAGGAAAACTTTTTCTTAAACCTTTTGGTACAAAACTTGATTTTCTCACTTTGGATCTAACTTTTGATTTCAAAAATACTTTGATACACATATAAAATACCAATACTCATGTGAATCATGAGTTTTTAAAGATCCAAAATAAAAGTTGCTTGGTTCATAAAGATCTAACAAAAGAGAGCACAAAAATTGAAAATTTTCAATTTCTTACCTTTTTCTTTTTGCAAGCCTTCTTGATCCTTCAAAGTAGCTTATGAGTTTAAGTTGTATGAAGATCCAAGACCCCTCCTAGACTCCTTATGGCTGCCAAAATCTGTAGCCCCCTTTCTCTCTCTATTGTTTTATTTTTCTTTTCTTAGCAACTTGGAAAGTGAGAGAGAAAATGAGAGAGAATGAAGTATACTTGATTTTTGTGTATTGTTATTAGTTGGTAAGTATACAATGTATGTATTTTTTTACCAACACATGCCTTCTTAGCTTGCTTGCACACAAATGTATAAGTGTTGGACATAATCACAAGGTGACACATAAGGAAGAGTAGGTGAAAGTTAGTGGATTTTATCTAACATTTTGGACAAGCTTAACAATTCACTTTGGTACTTAGTAAAAATAATATTGTTATATATATATAAAAAAATTATACGAAAAATTTCTTATTTAATTGTATCAAAATCTTGGGTTATTAGAGTAAGAGATGGCGGTGCCACACAATAATAGAACTTTGAAAGAACTGGGTACTCCTAATCTGACTCAACCATCTTTTTATATTGAGTATCCTACTTTAGATATTGCTTTAGAACTTAACTATGGACTAATTCGTCTTTTACCTACTTTTTATGGTCTTATAGGTGAAAATCCATATAAGCATCTAAAATAGTTCCATGTGGTGTGTTCCACGATGAAATCATAAGGAGTGACAGAGAAGCAGATCAAGCTTATAGCTTTTCCATTTTCATTAGCAGATTTGGCTAAAGACTGGTTATACTATCTACCTTCAAGATCAATACGATCATGGACTGATATGCAAATGTTATTCTTGGAGAGGTATTTTCCTGCATCAAGGGTTACCAATATAAGAAAGGAGATATGTGGAATCAGACAGTTCAATGGAGAGAATCTCTATGAGTATTGGGAAAGGATCAAGAAGTTATGTTTCAGCTGTCCACCGCACGGAATTGATGACCATCACTTGATCCAGTACTTTTATGAGGGGTTGCTACCAATGGATAGAAGCATGATTGATGCAGCAAGTGGAGGACCACTAGTAGACAAAACTCTAAACACTACAAAGAACTTAATTGCAACCATGGCAGTCCACTCACATCAGTATGGTACTAGGACGACTCTTACATCCCAAAGGGTAAAAGAGGTAAGCACTTGTAATCTTGGGCAACAAATTTTTGAATTAACTGCTATGGTTCGACAAATGGCTGCAGGGAATATGCAAGTTGCAAAAGTATGTGGAATTTGCTCAAAATTAGGGTATGAGATATATGATTGTCCCATAGTGCAAGAGGACGTAATTGTTCATTATGTTAAAGCGGTGGGACATTCTCCAGTCAAAATTCACATCAATGTGATCTTTGGGCAGACACTCACAATCCCAGATGGAGAGATAATCCCGACTTGAGCTATGAAGGTACTAGGCCACCAATGCAACCTGTCTTTTCAAGTATGCAGCAAGATTTTTAGCAGACTCAACCTCAGTACCACACATATACTGAATAAGTACTTACCAATTATGGACCATCTCTTGAGGATATGTTCAAAGAATTCATGATTCAGACATAGCAGTTCCAGTAAGATACAAGGACTTCTGTTCAAGAATTGAGGAACCAAGTGGGTTAGCTTGTAACCACGGTAGGGAGGTTGGAATCTCAAGGTCTAGGGAGGTCACCCTCTCAAACTATTGAGAACGTAAGTGCAATTACGCTAGGATGTGAAGATGAGGAGAGAGAATAGATAATGCTTGCTTCAGAAACGGACAGTAGTGATATGTGTGACAATAAAGTGAACATAGAGTTTGATGAGGAGGAACAAGAGAACGAATTGATAATTTCTATAGATTTTCACATAGAGGATATGGATGGTACAACTTCATCGGTGCAAACAGCAAAGACAGTAAATGATAAACACCATGTGACCTTCACCATAGAATTGGATGAAGAAAATATCCAGTTCGGCATTCATGAAGCTAAAAGGTATCTTGGTAATATTAATTTTATTTTTGCTACTGATGTTGTGGACTATTTAGTGCAAAAATCTTTTGATCGAATACAATTATACAAGGATGATTTGATGGCTAGAAAAGAGCAGGATCATGAAGTACAAAATATTCCTAATTTAGAGATGAAATTGTTACTAGTTCACTTGAAGTTCACAAGTCCAATTACATAGAATGAGAGGGAAGATGTCAAGCCAATGACAATAAACAAGGGCAGCTGTTTGGGAGGCAACCCAAAATCTCATATTTGATTTTTCTATCCCTTTACTTATTAGTTTTTTTAATTTACATGTGGTTCTTTCTTTTTTGCATGATTCTCTTACATTGAGGAGAATGTAAGATTTGAGTGTGGGGGGGAAAGATTTAGGTTTTTATTTTATTTAGGGATATTGATCCGATTTTGATAGAAAATTTGAAGATTAGATGCCTTTGATTTTTTTTTGAAAAATTTGAGTTCCATAATTTTATTTGCCTATGTGTTCGAAGGTTAAAGTCAAAAAATTAAAAATCAATGCTAAATTTCAAAATCTATTTAATGCTTAATTGATTAATGATTGAGAAAAACTAAGTCTTGATCCATAGTAATTGATTTGAATTGAATTTGTGTCGCATGAGTACTTAAACATGTGATATATGCTCATTTGGCTTAGTTATATGTGGAATTGTCTATGTGCACTACAACACTAGTCTCATGCTTTAGAACTATTGAATTGCTTATGCTTTTTGCAGGACCATGTGGAAAAATAATCAAAAAAGTTGAAAATCAAAGAAATTGTTGAAAAAGAGAAAAAAAAAAGCAAAAGAGAAACCATGTGGTGGAATGAGATGGAGCGTAAAAAGTACTCTTCCATAAACACGTGCGAATAAGTGATATGGAGCATAAAATGCACTCACTTACAAAAGAAAGATTGAGGAAGGTGAAACGGAGAATAAAATGCATTCACCGGAAACAAAGAGGAAAATGAAAGGGTTCTCGTAAAAAAAATAAAGAAGGAAAAGTATGTATTGAGTCTTGAGTGGTGTGCACATTTTTTGCTCCATGGTAACTAAAGTGAGTAAGTGTGTGGATCATAGAAGAGTGCTTATGTGGATACAATTTGACTTAATGAAATTCAATGGTGAAAAGACATGGTTGTTGTTTTGAGTTAATTGATGAAACATTAATTGTGTTTGTGCGGGTTTAGTGTTGATAATCATGATTTGATGTTGAAATCTTTTGACATTATGGTTGAGTAGAGTTTTATTGGAAATCAAACTTTTGGTTTACACGAGGACGTGTAAAAGACTAAGTGTGGGGGAATTTGATAATTACATAATATTCATAATTTTTTGATTCCTTTACGTTTGGTTTTATTGCATGTTTCATCTGTATATGAGCTTAATAAGTTGTTTATTGTTTTCAGGTGAAATAAAGCTAAAAGGATGGAAACAAGTTGATTTGGAGCTAAATTGAAGAGAGAAAGAAAATTTGGAAATCTTAGATTTTTGGAAAGTTTCTAAAAGCATATTTTGGCATCTTTCTACATGGAATGGGATTGACATTTCTATTAGATTTAGGATATCTTTAGACTGAGATTTATTTCCAAATTGGATTCTATTTTTTTATGGAAACTAGTTGTGATTTGTAATTCCTTTTAGGATTTGAATTTCTAGTTCTCATAGGATTTAGGTCTTTGTCTAACATTATAAATAGAAGATGATAGTCAGGGTTTTAGGGATTCTTTCTATCTTCTACCAACTATCATACCTCATGGAACTGCAGACTTGGAGCATGTCAGGCTAGTTTTCGTTATTCAGTTCTAAGGGATATTGAACTATATTTATAATTAATGGTTAATTGAGTATTCATTATTTATTCATTCTCACACGAAATTCATTCTTGATAATTTGATTTAATTTTTGAATGCTATTTTGCTTAACTAATTTGATTTTTGCAGGATTGAGTTGGTTAACAGATACCATATGCTAGATCAAGGAATAGTATTATGTGTAATTGATATTGTTCCTAATCACAAGTAGTAATTAGTTATACCTGATTGTGGACAAGCTTCAGAGTATTGCTATGATTATCAGAAGATAAGTTAAACAATTCGAGCTTATGTGTTTGTTGTTTGGAATAGTCTAATTCCTTAATTCTTAATGCTGCTGTTATATTAAATCTAGAGAGTTTGTTCTAGGTTATATAACGGTTAGAATCTTGTGAAAAGCTTATTTCATTGAGTGACAATCTAAGTGGAGTTTCGGGTAGCAGAGCTTGTTGTTACCTAGGGCTATTAGTTTCATTGAATGGTAAATAATGTTATACTTGATTAATCTATTGTTGTAAAAAGGTGATACTGAACTGAAGAACTAAATTTTTTTATTCATTGTTATTCTTATTAGTTATTCTAGTTAATTTAGTTTAATCAATTCAAAACCCCCTTCTTATTGGAATCAATTGAATAAATATAAAACAAATCACTCTATGTGAGATCGATCCTAGCTTATTAATCATGCACCACCAATTCACTTCTCTATCAATTCTATTATTGAAAGACAATTGAATTATATGAATTTTATTATTGTATACCTTTGTTAGTTCTTAGATGCTTGAGTATGGAGACTCAATGGTCTTCTTGGCTCCTTGGTTTGCTTGATACTTGTCAAAGACAAACGCTAGCTTCCCTTTTCTCTCTCTCAATATGTTGGTGAAATTGATCAAACAACCAAAATGGCTAAAGAGATCTTGTATTTATAGGCTTGGCAAGGTTTAGGGTAGTTTGGTCATTAAGACCAAAACTCCTTAGCCTATGTCTTGCCCATGTGCTAGCATGTGCTAGCACATGCACCCCCATATGCTCCACATGTCCCCCATGTACCACAAATGTGCCCATGGGTTGCCCCATGGGTCACCCCATGTGTTTAACCCACCCATTAACCCATCGGTTCGATCCACGGGTTAAGTTATTAAATTTAATTCAATTTGAATGTATTTATTTCGTATAAAATTCTTATTATACGTCGTATTAATTCCCGTATCATGTGAGATCCTAAAACCCTAATAAGACTCGGTTATGTAAATTATTCAATAATCAATAAAATCTCTCCGTTCTGATAATGTATCGTGTTATTATATACATTATTAAAGACTTCTGTCAAAAATACTTTTCTCCGAAAAACGTTGTGCTTGACACGTCGTGGTTAAAAATTTTATTTCGTATTTGGACTTTTCGGTATGTTATTTTATGAAGCTACTTTGTCCTACTTACGTTGATGAAACGCTTTGTCGTGCTTTGTCTAGATTAGGTGTTAAAGCCTAAATTAGGAAACCTTAATGCTAAAATAGGAAACCCTAACTCTAATTTAGAACCCTAATCCTAAATTCAAACCCTAACCCTAATTAAGTAGTTAAAACCCTAATTAGATTATCTTAAACCCTAATCATGTTAATTAAACCTAAATTAGGTGTTAGTAACTTCATAAATTATCCTAAACACAAAAATTAAAATCCTAAATCACAATTAGTAAAGATTAGGGCAAAATTAGCTTACTAATCAAACCTTAAGTTGCTCACAAGCTAGTGCCACCACCTATTTTAGAAAATCTATCATATCTGACCCCCAAACACCTTGTCATAGCTGCACAAGTTCAGAGGGAAGATATTTATGGAGGTAAAATGAGAAAAAAGACCTAAAAACCCTAACCTAGAAATTCTATAAATAGCAGCCTCAATTTAGTGTAAACCCACGAATTTCTTTCACCAATACACTTATACTATGTACCATAAGAAGCCCTAGCAATAGCAACATCAGAATCAAAGCTTAGATAGCCAAATTTGCTCAAGAAACTTATAAACCCTAATTTTACATTTGATCTTTGATGCTATGTTAGTTTTGTTGTTATGTTGTTTAGTTATGTGTAGTAACATGTTAGTTAGTGTTCTGGGTTGTTAGATCACGTTTTCATAGCATCTAGATGCATCAAACAGGCCTGACAGCCATATGTCAGAGCCCGTAGATATTCATGTGTTAATAGTTAGGTCTGTTAATTGTATGCTAGTTGTATTATTACACAAGCTTAGTAATCTAGAACAAGAATCAGGCTTATTTGATTAACAGAATGAAAGATATAAGTGGTTAAAAGTGGTTGACCGATCACGAAGTTCTGATTTCTGGGTTACCCAGAAATCTCAACAACAGTCGAGATAGGTACTTTGACCAGCTTGTATCTCTCTCTCTGTATTTTGTTAAGTTGTCTAAGTGCTTTGTTATTGTACCCTTACATGTATACTAGAGGTATGATACACTTAAACACATAATAGATTCATAGGATGACTAGAATTAATGGTCAAAACCCGTTATAACCGTTCACGATTTAGTTTTCTGAAAAACCTAGAAAATGAAGAACAATCTATGACAAGACTTTGACCGACCTAGATCTACGCCTTAGGAGGTTACTCGGTCCAAACCAGTGCTATCACGTTCAAGTATGACATATATACTACACACTGTAATAATTAAAACATCTATCTAATTAATACACAGATTTAAAGCTATTAGCATCACAAAGTTGTTGACCCAAGAACAGATCTGACAAGTACTTTGAGCCTTAATAACTTTTTGATATGTAATAGTTAGAGTCCAAAATTGATATCTAGTTATAGTATTACATAAACACTATAACACTGAAGCACTTACAAACACATAATCATAACAAGCTGCAAGAACAAGCTTGGTCAAAGTAGTCACTCGGCCTTGACCAAGGCTGTTCTTCAGGCTGAAGAACACCTTCAGCGATGCTTTCTGTTGCCTTAGGCCTTTAGCGACAGACAGAGTAAAAAGAAATTAAAATAAATTAAAATAATAGTAAATAATTATAAATTCAGTTTTAAAAATCATTTTAAGTTATAATAAATAACTTATAATATTTTGACAAAAATTTCATAATTATTTTTATAAATTAATAAATAAATTAATTAATAAAGTAATTAATTAAATAATTTATAAATAAAAAGTATTTATTTAAAAATGATTTAAAAATTATAATAAATTATTATAAATTATTTAAAAATAAAACTAAGATTTTAATAAATATACTAAGTAATTAATAATTATTTAGGTATAAAGTTAAAGATTTAAAAATCATTCTAATGGATAAATAAATATTTATAAATTATTACAAGCTTCCGAAAATTATTATAATAATAAATAAATTATCTAAAATTATAATAAAGCTTATAAATAAAGTTTTACCAAGTTTTTTTAACTTAATAAATATCCAGTGAGGTTTTAGGACACCGAAATCATATCGAACATACACCGAACGTATTTAGTTTGAGTAGTTAGGTATTGTTATCAATACTAATGATATCTATAAATATGTTTAACATATTTAAGGTATCTGAACCACTTCGAGTAAAGTTACATAAACGTTCTTCGCGCAGGCAAGTATTCGAACTTCACCTTTTCATTGTTCAAGTATTCTATCCGTAAACCTATTACATTACGTAAGTTTTCTATACTTAATCTTATGACGTTACTTGAATACCTTTCGATATCTTATACCGAACCAGGTTATTACCCATTTATTGAAAAAGTTACTACTATTGTTGCAGCATAACTTAAGAAATGAATCACTTATTCATATGATATGGAATTGTTGTTTATTAAGCATAAACTGTTAGTCAAACCAAATTGTTTTGGTAAGACATCCTATACTGAGTTGAATTTACCCTAAATTGGGTTTTCTAAATGTGTGTCTATGAATAGACAATAGAAGTAGGATGATATGCATACTCCTAGGATACTGAATAGGCTGATCCCCTATCTCAGATCCGAATATGCAGATTTTTAAGTCTGTGTGACTGACATAAATGGTTGAGTGAAATAAAAATTCCATAAATGGTCGTCAACCCTCAATGAAGTGGAAATTATTGAACTATCGTTTATTCAAAAATTAAACATTTTTGTTATATAAACTTGCTAAGCATGTCATAGCTCATTCTTGCAAATTATTTCTTTTACAGTTTTAGATGGTAGTCCCGACACTTCTGGCACACGTAATGGAAAAAGACCTTGCTTAGATTAGCTTTATTTACTATCTTTATTAAATGTAAGTCTTATAAGACTTTTTGTTGTAATAAGAACTCAATGTTTAGAACCATGTAACCGAACTTATTATATAATATATATATATATATATATATTATCATCTTTTATTTTCGCAATCGTGTATTGATATATAGTTAGATGATTAGTAGTATGAGTTAAACGTTACAGTATCCTTTGGGATTATATATATGAGTGAGGGTATTGGCAATATGGACTATTCATGTTATTGCTGATACTCTAGATTTCGGATGGATATGAACTACTAATATGAAAGGGATATTCATAAGATACAGTCTATTTATCCAAGTGAGGGTATCCAAATACATCAATAGTTTTAATGAGAATTGTTATTTGTTATGGGATACTGTGAACCTTGGATAGATAGAAATTATATCTTATTGAATATCTATAGTTATTTGGATAATCGTGAACTCCAGATCGGATACCACGGGTGTATAGATTTAGGGGCGTCACATATCCTCTTCGTATTATACTCGTACAATATCTTTTATTATACTCATATTCATTCCGTATAATAATCATTTATTATTATACATAAATAATTATCATTATGTTTCACTTTCCCTAACACTTAGATTTTAAGTCCTCACGCGAAAACTTCGCGAACCATAAATGAAATATTATTACATATTTTATCTCGTCTTGAAATCCTATCATTACGCGTTGCTAGAAATTTCAATAATAATTCCCGAGTAGAAATAGATGAATAGTGATTTTCTTCCGAGAAAACTTTTCTTGGCTAACTTAACTTTTCACGGTATATTACCTTCAAATCTTTTGATAGAATGTCATTCTGACACCCCGATCTCCTAGAAAAGCTTAGGGTCTCAAACCTTAACCCTTATAGTCAAACTCTAACCCTTAGGGTTTCATATGTGAATAGTGCCTATTTTGTCTTTTTCTCAAAAATATTTTTATTCCCGGAAATATTTTATTTTCGTTTTATAAATTCATATCAATTATTTCTAGCTCGTAACCAGAATCCTAACCATTTCTGAAATCTCTAGGTCATAGAACGACCATCGTTTAGCTTACTCAGTTTAATAAACAAATAATCAAAATTTATTCAATAAATTAAATAAAATTCATTTAAATAAACATTCGATTTTCTCGGGCGTTACACTGATTCCGTACACAACGAGTTCTTCTTGTTCTATACATACATTATTATAACATAAAGAATAACGACATATCTATTCAATTCCCAAGTTCTATTACCTTAAAACCTTCATTCATTCAAATAATGATAATTACATTATTCTTTACTTCTTACAAGGGTGACTTTTATCCGCCACAAAGGATTCATAATAGTTCATTAAACTAATTTATAGTTTAATAAACTAATCTACATTACAAGCCTTGGCTTGAGTCTTTACGCTCATTCATATCATGAATGACACTTCGTCAGGATACTGGTCAACTTGATCTTTACGGGATCCTTAAGTTCCTTTGAACATCGTTCGCTGAAAATGTTTTTATTTAAAGCAAGAGTGAGCATTTAATTACTCAGCAAGTCATAGCAGTTGAATAACAACTAAAGCAAGAATCAAACTTCTTTTAAGACTTCAATAACCGAATAAAGGTTATGAAGCAGCTCAAATAATAGGAATAAATCTGACTCCTATCATTTTAAAACATTAGTCACATTCACTTAGAAATACTTTCATCCTTCTACCTTTTTCATACACATTCTGTCTGGGTAGAATCATTAGCACAAACTTAACAAGAACAATTCATAAATAAACTGAACTCTTTCACATTGAATAGTTCAATCACAGAACAATTCATCTCACAAAAACATCGAACTGTTAAAATTGTGACACAAGGCCTCATACATTCTACCACTTTGTACAAATATCACATACTTGTACATAGGTAAAACTTCCCAAGTTCAACATTTGGGAAAGTTTAGGAAACTAACATTCATGTAAAAATGAATGAAGTTAGAAAACTTGCCTTACACACAGCTACCGCTTACGGTTTATGTGTCACCCCCAAATCCGGGTACTTCAATTCCACGGGATTTGGTGCTCACTATCTAAATAAAACATAACTACTGCCCATAAATAAGGAATGTAAAATGAATTACGACCTTTATAAATCAAATAAAAATCTTTCTTATAAAAAGAATTACAACTTCTCAAATAAATCCCAGGTTTCTAACCTTAACAACATCAAATGCGGAAAATATCTTAAACAATAAAAGTCTTATTACATATCATAGTCAAATATATAAACAAATCTTCACTTGTTCATCTTGCTCTTACCTTTGCTAGTTGGCGGAGTGTTAACGCTTTCAACTTTAGCTGCAAGGGTTATATAATGCAAGAGTGAGCAAACAAAAGCTCACTTGAAATAAAAAATGATAGTGATGTCATAAACTGAATAAATTCAAAAGATTTGAGTAACTTTTCTTTCATCAAAAATAAAGAATTGAATAATAATTCTTTCATCAACATTTAGAATTCGAATATAGATATCATTTAAGGGTTATACGACCTTGAACAATGTCCTAGGTTATAAACATTTCTATTTAAAACCTTTAACAGTCTTTTAGACTATATGGACTCTTAACTAGTATTTATGGGGATCAGCCCTTCGTACCATGTATTGTGCACAAACATCTTAACGCTTTCGCATGGTAATCCCCTAATAAATAGGGTTGTTCATCTCAGTATTTGGTACAAGTCCGCACCAAAGAAAGTTTGGTTTGGATAAGCTTCAAGGAAAATTTAGAGTTCAACTACCATCAACTAAAGAGTAGTTGAATCGACTTACAAGAATTATGAAATAACTTATGCTTTAGAATTAAACTTAAAGCATTTAAAAGACAATATAGACCTTATTTGAACAATAAAGTCAAGGTCACATTACTCAATAATAAACTTTAAATAATTGCTTGCCCATTCCAAAAAAGAAAGACATGCTTAAAACAATTAAGATTTGAATATAAAAAAATTGCATATCAATAACAAGTTTGAGTTTAGAAAACTTTTCTCAAGCGCAAGCTGCACTTTACAATTTACAAATAACTTTCTCAATCGTCCTACACATTACATTACGTTTACAAAACCAATTAGTTTTATAACTACTACGTTAAACCGTTGAACTTCTTACTTAAGTTCAACTTAATAACATGGTTTGTAAACTTAACTCGCTTAACTAACCACACACGTGAGTCCAAACTCACCACATGCACAACATACATGTATAACACTTTAAACTGTCAAAATCATATCCTGTGATAACAATATCTATGTAGACACATAACATATTAATATGAGACTTCAAATTATCTTAAACATGTCAAAAATATGTTATCTTATTGTGTAATACACTTAACATGCCATCACATTAAGTTAGCTAATCATGTAATGCATAAAAACTACTCGGAACCAAAGCAAAATCTCCGGACAGCATGTACACCCGCTGGGGCAGGTGTTTCTAGGCCAAAAGCCCCATTGGGGCTGGTCACCCTGCTGATGGGTTCCCCAGCTCACGAGCTGTGCAGAGAAAAAGCCAATTTGGCTTATTTCTTCGCACCAAAGTCCGATTTTAACTAACACAATGCATATGAAACTTTATAAAAACAAAATCTTAAACTCCTAACATTTTTTTTAACATACATAAACACCACAACACATAATCAAAACACCTAATTCCATGATTTTGAAGAAAACACTATTTTTAAGCGTTCTTGAAGAAAATTAACACCGTGACTTTGGTTTTAAATCAAATCAAACAATTTAAAGCATGTTAGTTTTGTTTCTTGATATATTATCATAATCTATTATCAATTTACATAATATATCACAATCAAACACAAATTTTGATAATTTAAAGATTATATTTCAAAACTAGTTCACTGTAAATTGCTATGAACATGATTTCTTCATGTTCATCATATTTACATGAATTGAACTATATAAACAACAATATGAATCATATCGTTATAACACATATTAAACATATATGAACTATACTACACAATTTTTCATATAAATCAAGTTACAGAGAACTAAAACTTGACGAACAACGAAATACATTTTCTAAAAACTATAAGGTTAGAGTTATACCCTTTTGCTTAGAAGAAGATGATGATGATTCTTGGGATGATGATGATGGGTTTCAATTTAGAAAATCCTTCCCTTCTTCTTCTTCTCTCTCTTCTTTCTGTATATTTTCTAACTCTGTTTTCTTTTTTGTTCTTCCTTTTCTTCTAATTCTAACTTAACGTATATCTATATTACTTAACTTACAATATAATATAGATATAATAGATATAGAATATAATTATATATATTGTAACTGATAAAACATAATTGCCCTTATTAAATATAATGTCAGTTACATATTTTTAAAAACTAGAAATCCATAAGGCTTTGTTTGGCCAAAACCATTTATTTTCAAAAATAGATTTTTGTAGTTGTTAAGGCCATGTTTGGTAAAAACTCTTTAAATTAGGTGTAAGGGTCCTGTTTGGCAAAAACTCTTTCAAACCCTTTTCTTTATTTTGATAAATCTTTTTAACACATAGTTTAAATCTTACACTGTATTTAATTAAATTCCAAACCTCTAATTTAATTAAATACAAGCTTACATTCATTAATTATTTACAATTGAACCATAATACTAAATTGCTACACAACTGTAATTCACTTATTAATCATAATTCATGTAACAAATAAGTAAATTTTTATAAACACTTAGCACGTAATATTCCTCTAATTTATTTATTCTCAATCAAATTAGAATTATACTACACAATTACTTACACATCAATTTAATTAATCATATTGCACTTAATTAAATTACTCCATAACATAATCAAATAAATTATTTATTTAACTCAATAAATCAATCCATTAAAATATTTATTTAATTCAATAAATATTTACAATTAAATATACAAAATCTCATTCGTTACAATATTCCCTTTTTAAAAAGATTCTGTCCCCAAAATCACAATAAAAAAAACTCATTTGTCACATTCTTCCCCCCTTAAAAAGATTATGTCCCCAGAATCAGTATACAAGAAATTACACGGAATAATTAAGCAAATAATTAGGGATACGTCTTCATCATTACATCTTTGAGTTCTCACTTAGCTTCTTCAGCACTGTGGTTCCTCCTGATTACCTTAATAGAAGGTATTACTTTATTTCTAAGTACTTGTTCTTTTCTATCAACTATTTGAATAGGAACCTCTTCATAGGTTAAGTCTTTATCGAATTGTAAAGGCTCGTATTCTATCACATGCCTGTAGGCGTGTTTGTATGGTCGCAATATGGAAATATTGAACACATTGTGTATATTATCTAGCTCCAGAGGTAACGCAACCTAGTAAGCAACTTCACCAACCCTCCGTAATATCTCAAAAGGTCTAATAAATCGGGAACTCAGCTTCCTTTTCTTACCAAATCGAATCTTCCCCTTCCATTGAGATACCTTCAGGAAAACGAAGCTTCCTACTATAAATTCTCGATTCTGTCGATGTTGATCGGCAAACTTCTTCTGTCTTTCCTGAGCAACAACCAATCTCGTTCTGATCAACTTCATGATTTCAGCGGTTTGTTGTACCAATTTCGGTCCCAACAGTTGACGTTCACCGACCACATCCCAGCATAATGCAGTCCTACATTTCCTGCCATACAATGCTTCGTAAGGCGGCATGCCAATACTTGCATGGTAACTATTATTGTAGGCGAACTCCACCAACGGTAGATGATCATCCCATCTTCCTTTGAAGTCTATAACACAAGCTCTCAGCATGTCTTCTAGCTTTTGAATCGTTCTCTCGCTTTGGCCATTAGTTTGAGGATGGTACGCCGTACTCATTCGTAATTGCGTTCCCAAACACTCCTGTAGTCGTTTTCAGAAATTTAACGTGAAATGCGGATCTCTGTCAGACACAATCGACACTTGAACACTGTGTCTAGAGATAATTTCCTTCATGTACAACTTTGCTAAATGATGCAAGTTGTATATAATCTTGTTCGATAAGAAATGTGCTGACCTTGTCAGTCGATCCACTATAACCCATGCTGTATCGAAACCCTTCTGAGTTGCTGGACCCATCACGAAATCCATCGTGATGTGCTCCCATTTCCTTTTCAGAATCTCTAACAGTTGCAATAATTCACTTGGTCTCTAGTGTTCTGCCTTGACCTTCTGGCACGTTAGACATTTTGCAACGCATTCAGCCACATCTCTCTTCATATTCGGCCACTAGAAATGATGTCTTAGATCCTGGTACATCTTCATACTCCCAAGGTGAATCGAATATCTTGAACTGTGAGCTTCACTCAAAATCTCCTCTTTGACTTCTGGTATAGGCGGTACCCAGATTCTTCCTTCAAATCGTAGCAGTCCCTCATTATTGATCTTGAACTTGATTTCTTCCCCATCGGTTACTCTCTTCTAGATCTTCTCGCACTTCTTGTCATGAAGATATACCTCTTTCACCTTGTCCATCAAGGTTGAACTGGTAGTTACTTGAAACAGCTTCTCATCTGACTCCTTTGGATACTTAACTTCCAATTCCAATTTAGCCATCTCTTTTATTAACTGATCTTATCAGTTAATATATTTAACTTCTCCTGACCCTTCCGGCTTAACGCATCAGCAACAACATTAGCTTTACCCGGATGGTAAAGAATCTCGCAGTCGTAGTCCTTGATAAGTTCCAACTATCTCCTTTGGTGCATGTTCAAATCTTTCTGTGTAAAGATATACTTCAGACTCTTGTGATCTGTGTATATCTCATATTTTTCTCCATATAGGTAGTGTCTCCAATTTTTCAAGGTGCACACTACTGCCGCCAATTCCAAGTCTTGGGTCGGATACCCTTTCTCATAGTCCTTCAGTTAGCGTGACGCATAGGCAATAACCTTGTCGCTCTGCATCAGCACACAACCTAATCCCTTATGTGAAGCATCGCTGTATACCACAAAATTTCATGTACTATTCAGCAATGACAACACCTGTGCAGTACTTAACCTCTTCTTCAGTTCCTGAAAACTCTCCTCACACTTTTTTGTCCAAACAAACTTAACTGTCTTACGAGTCAAGTTTGTCAACGGAGTTGCAATTTTGGAAAAGTCTTGGATAAATCTTCGATAATAACCTGCCAATCCCAAGAAACTCCTTACTTTAGATGGTGTCTTCAGCTGATCCCAATTTATCACAGCTTCAACCTTCGATGGATCTACCGAAATTCCATCTTTGTCAATCACGTGGCCAAGAAATTGCACACGTTCTAACTAGAATTTGCATTTTAAAAATGTCGCGTATAGTTTCTCCCGTCTCAGCGTTTCTAACATTAGCCTCAAATGTTCAGTGTGTTCTTCCTCTGTTTTGGAATAAACCAAGATGTCATCTATGAACACCACTATGAACTTATCTAGGAATGGCTTTAATACCCTATTCATTAGGTCCATAAATGCCGCTGGTGCATTCGTTAGACCAAATGACATCACCACGAACTCGTAATATCCATACCGAGTTCTGAAAGCTGTCTTTGGTATATCTTCTCTTCTTACTTTCAATTGATGATATCCACTTCTCAAATCTATTTTCGAGAAGTATCTAGCACCTTTCAATTGATCGAACAAGTCATCGATCCTAGGTAAAGGATACCTATTCTTGATCGTTACTTTATTCAACTCCCTATAATAAATGCATAGCCTCATCGATCTATCCTTCTTCTTGACAAATAATATTAGCGCTCCCCACGGTGAAATGCTCGCCTGAATATACTTCTTGTCTAGCAATTTTTGCAGTTGAACCATCAACTCCTTTATCACGACTGGAGCCATTCTGTACGAAGCTTTCGAAATCAGAGCAGTCCCTGGCGCTAAGTTGATCACGAACTCTATCTCTCTATCTAGCGGAAGTCCTTGCAAATTGTTCAAAAATACGTCCATAAACTCCATAATCACCTATATCTCTTCTATCTTCGGGCTCTCCTTACGTGTATCCACTATGTAGGCTAAGTACCCTACACAGCCTTGCTTCAATAGCTTCTTGGCTTGCATAATCGTCAGATAACTAGCTTGTCTAGGCGATTTCGTACCATAGAATACTACCTTCAATGGAGTCGTAAGGTTTTATAGACTTCTTCTGATAATCGATTACCGCCCCATGGTTTAACAACCAATCCATACCCAGTATAACATCAAACTCCCCATGTTTAATCGGAATCAAATCTACTCTCAATTCATAACCCTTATTGTCCAATCTACAGTTCTTGTAAACAAACCTAACAGGAATAACCTCCCTATTCGTAATCTTTATGTTCAAGGGGTAAACAAAGTCCTCTTTTGGTAAGTCTAAGGTTTAGCAAAGTCGTCAGATATGAACAAACAAGTATCACCTGAATCAAATAATATATATGCATTTATACTATTGACTTGAATAATACTTGACACCACATCTTTTGACTGCACAGCATCCTGCATCGTCATGTTGAATGTCCTAGCAATGGGTTGTATCGCCTGCAGTGGTCCAGCGATAGCCAAAGTGCTTTCGCTACCATTTCCTCTCCCTCCTGCTGATCCTCCAGCTGGCTTCTTAGGGAAACTTTGGGCCATGTGATCCTTAGATCCACATGGGTAGCAAGCTCCCTTCTTTGGGTTCGGGAAATTCGGCGCAATGTGGCCTTCCTGACCACAGTTGAAGCATACCCACCTCCCCTTCTAACAAACTCTAGTGTGATTCTTCCCGCATGTAGCACATGCTTTAATCCTTTTTTTTGCTGGCTTCCTTGTTGACTCCGAGCAGAAGTGTTGTCATTCCACTTCCTTTTTTGGTTGATAGCCCCGCTACCACCAGCCTTGTTTTTCATCTCATTCTTCTTCTTCTGCAGGTCCTAATTGTACTTGGTCACCACATTGCTTCCACCTTCAGCGAGAGTGGCCTTTTTCAGCACAGCTACAAACGTCCTCAGCTGGAACATGGAGACCTTGCTGTAGAGCTAGGGCTTCAATCCCTGCTCAAACCTTCTCACCTTCCTCTCGTCAGTACTGACCTGGTACGTAGCAAACCTGGCTAACTCGTTAAATTTCGCAGCGTATTTCGGCACCGACATAGCTCCTTGCTTTAGCTCTAGGAGTTGAACCTCCATCTGGTTCTGTGAGCTAATGGGGAAAAATATTTCAAAGAACATCTCTTTGAAATGATCCCACACTATCACCCATTCTCCTTCCCTGGTCTTGTTGGCCTACCACCAGAAGCTAGCTTCCGACTTCAACATGAACGTCGCAAAAGCCGTCTTCTGGTCTTCGTTAACTATGGCCACATCGAAGACCTTCTCCATTTCCATTACTCACGTCTGGGCCTCTATCGGGTTCACTGATCCTTAGAATTCCGATGGTCCTACTACCTTAAACTCTTTAAACGTTGTATTCTGGACTTGCGACTGATTCGTAAGCGCTCCTGTCAGCAGGTTCACCACTTTGATGAACCGAATTGGGATTCATCCTGTCATTATTGTTGTCTTTGTTATTATTAGTTGAACCCTCGGGGTGTAAATGTGTAGGTCTTCTTCTAGGAGGCATCTTTCTGTTAAGAAATATTCTTAGTAGATCATTTACTCATTTCTTAGATATTCTAGTTCATACTTAAACATTTAAAATATCTTAATTCACATTTGAACACATAGCATGTCAAATAACTTCGATATTTTATTCATTCATAGTTTTAAAACATAGAATAGATAGCATCTCTGCTATTTACATCATCTTTCCTGAACTGAAAAAGTTATAGGATCACATTATTATCTTATCCCATTATTATCTCAAATTATGGGATTTACATTTATTTAAATATGAAGCAACACATAATTAATGACTCTACTATCTAGGCATGTTAAGACGTCGCACAGCCTCTATACGCTCTTCTTGCATCACCCGAAACACTGTTCTGCGATCCACCATGTACCACGGTAAATCTTTGAACTGAGCTGGGTAATAGAAGACACGATCCTGGGCCCTATCTATAGCCTTATGGAAGGCATGGTTTGTCTCCCTCATCTTGGCCTTCTTCACTTAGACCTCGTCCTCAGCTCGATATGCACGTTGAGTAGCCCATAAACTTATTTCCTTCGCTCTAGCGCGCTTCGCTAACTCCTCCTGGATGTCGTTCTTTAGCTTCGCTAGTTCGGCCATTGCATCATCTCTTTCTCTCTCCACGTGGACTAGGTCCCATTTTTCATTTCCAAGCTCACTTTACAGCTCTTCAATGGTTTCGTCTCTTTACTGTATGGTTGTCCTGCCCTCGTCTACTAGTTCTTCAAGCTCTCCGACTCGACCATGTAGCTCCACGTTACGGTCGTAGATCTCCTCGCACATCTCAGCGCTAGTCGAGTGAGGTGAGAATTCCTCTTCTGGATCCTCCTCCTCTTCTTCTGACACATCTCGTCATCTCGGTCAGATACTGGCTCATGCTCCTGACCAGCTATGGTGTTCAATGGAGACGGCTCTCTCAGAACCAACTGCTCGCAAACAATATGGATGTCTCGGGCTCCTCATCTCTAGGCATCTTGGGTGACTCCTCCCTAGTTTGACTGGACTCTCCAACATTCGTCATCTTGACAAGAAAGTTTTAAAGTTTAATTATTACGTGATAACGATGGATACTCTTTGAATACATCAATAAAACACATAGCACATAAAGTAGTTTATTATCTTTCCTATCATTACTATATTTTCGATCTCCTACAAGGCTACTACCTAAGGTTTCCCCCACCTAAGGTTCATAACCTAAAACTTTGATACCAACCTGTGACAACCCCAATTCCGGGTACTTCAATTTCACGGGATTTGGCGCTCATTATCTAAATAAAACATAACTACTGCCCATAAATAGGGAATGTAAAATGAATTACAACCTTATAAATCAAATAAAAATCTTCCTTATAAAAAGGATTACAACTTCTCAAATAAATCCCATATTTCTAACCTTAACAACATCGAATGCGGAAAACATCTTAAACAATTAAAGTCTTATTACACATCATAGTCAAATATATAAACAAGTATTCATTTGTTCATCTTACTCTTGCCTTTGCTAGTTGACGGAGCGTCAACGCTTTCAACTTTAGCTGCAATGGTTATATAATGCAAGAGTGAGCAAACAAAAGCTCACTTGAAATAACAAATGATAGTGATGTCATAAACTGAATAACTTCAAAAGATTTGAGTAACTTTTCTTTCATCAATAATAAAGAATTGAATAATAATTCTTTCATCAGCATTTAGAATTCGAATATAGAAATCATCTGAGGGTCATACGACCTTGAACTATGTCCTAGGTTATAAAAATTTCTATTTAAAACCTTTAACAGTCTTTTAGACAATACGGACTCTTAACTCGTACTTTGGGGGATCAGCCCTTCGTACCATGTATTGTGCACAAATATCTTAATGCTTTTGCATGGTAATCCCCTAATAAATAGGGTTGTTCATCTCAGTATTTGATACAAGTTTGCGCCAAAGAAAGTTTAGTTTGGATAAGCTTCAAGGGAAATTTAGAGTTCAACTACCATCAACTAAAGAGTAGTTGAATCGACTTACAAGAATTATGAAATAACTTATGCTTTAGAATTAAACTTAAAGCATTTAAATGACAATATAGACCTTGCTTGAACAATAAAGTCAAGGTCGCATTACTCAATAATGAACTTTAAATAATTGCTTGCCCATTGCAGAAAAGAAAGACATGCTTAATACAATTAAGATTTGAATATAGAAAACTTACATATCAATAACAAGTTTGAGTTTAGAAAACTTGCATTAAGAACAAGCTACACTTTACAATTTATAAATCACTTTCTCAATCGTCCTACACATTACGTTACGTTTTCAATACCAATTAGTTTTATAATTACTATGTTAAACTGTTGAACTTCTTACTTAAGTTCAACTTAATAACATGGTTTGTAAACTTAACTCGCTTAACTAACCACACACGTGAGTCCAAACTCACAACATGCACATCATACGTGTATAACACTTTAAACTATCAAAATCATACTCTATGATAACAATATCTATCTACACACATAACATATTAATATGAGACTTCAAATTATCTTAAACATGTAAAAAATATGTTATCTTATTGTTTAATACACTTAACATGTCATCACATTAAGTTAGCTGATCATGTAATGCATAAAAACTACTCGAAACCAAAGCAAAATCTCTAGACAGCATGTACACCCGCTGGGGCGGGTGTTTCTAGGCCAAAAGCCCAGCTGGAGTGGGTCCCCCTACTGATGGATTCTCCGGCTCGCGAACTGTGTACAGAAAAAGCCAATTTAGCTTATTTCTTCGCACCAAAGTCCGATTTTAACTAACACAATGCATATGAAACTTTATAAAAAGAATCTTAAACTCCTAACATATTTATAACATTCATAAACACCACAACACATAATCAAAACACCTAATTCCCTGATTTTAAAGAAACTATTTTTAAGCGTTCTTGAAGAAAATGAACACTGTGACTTTGGTTTTAAACCAAATCAAACAATTCAAAGCATGTTAATTTTTTTTCTTGAGATATTATCATAATCTATTATCAATTTACATAATATATCACAATCAAACACAAATTTTTATAATTTAAAGACTATATTTCAAAATTTGTTCACTATAAATTGCTATGAACATGATTTCTTCATGTTCATCATATTTACATTAATTGAACTTTATAAACAACCATATGAATCATATCTAAGCATGTTATAATACATATTAAACATATATGAACTATACTACACAATTTCTCATACAAATCAAGTTATAGAGAACTAAAACTTGAAGAACAACGAAATACAATTTCTAAAAACTATAAGGTTAGAGTTATACCCTTTTACATAGAAGAAGATGATGATGATTCTTGGGATGATGATGATGGGATTCAATTTAGCAAAGCCTTCCCTTCTTCTTCTTCTCTCTCTTCTCTCTATATATTTTCTAACTCTATTTTCTTCTTTATTCTTCTTTTTCTTCTAATTCTAACTTAACGTATATCTATATTACTTAACTGACAATATAATATAGATTTAGCATATAATTATATATATTGTAACTGATAAAACATAATGGCCCTTATTAAATATAATGTCAGTTACATATTTTTAAAAATCAAAAAGCCTTAAGGCTTTGTTGGGCCAAAACGATTTATTTTCAAAAATAGATTTTTTTAGTAGTTAAGGCCATATTTGGTAAAAATTATTTAAAATAGGTGTAAGGGCCCTGTTAAATTATTTAAAACCCTTTTATTTATTTTGATAAAATTTTTTAACACATAGTTTAAATGTTACACTCTATTTAATTAAATCTCAGCCTTCTAATTTAGTAAAATACAAGCTAACATTAATTAATTAATTAAAATTACTACATAATACTAAATTGCTACATAACTGTAATTCACTTATTAATCATAATTCATGTAACAAATTAGTAAATCTTTATAAACACTTAGCACATAATATTTCTCTAATTTATTTATTCTCAATTAAATTAGAATTATACTACACAATTATTTACACATCAATTTAATTAATCATATTGCACTTAATTAAACTACTTTATAACATAATCACATAAATTATTTATTTAAGTCAATAAATCAATCCATTAAAATATTTATTTAATTCAATAAATATTTATAATTAAATATACAAAATCTCATTCGTTACAGTTTACACTAAACTGCTCATCGATATTCCTATGTATCACATAAGGAATAACACGTACCAATTAGTCATATCTTTGACTTACACATTAGTTTAAACTTCACTTTACTTCCTATGGTTTACGTTCTTGTTACCTAAGTTTACACGAACAACTTTACTTTCATTCCTTCGGTTGTTATTGTAGACACTCGAATTTTTTTTCCCTGTTACTAACACTGTAGGATGGCAAGACTGTCCATTAACTCAACCCCGATCTCAATACCGGGCCGTAAAATCAACCCCGGTCTCAATATCGGGCCATCAGTTAAACCCCGATCTCAATTTTGGGCCATCAAAATAACCCCGGTCTCAATACTGGGCCATCAATTCAACCCCGGTCTAAATATCGTGCCATCAACTCAACCCCGATCTCAATACCGGGCCATCAAATCAACTTTGGTCTCAACCCGGAAGGTACAGATCTGCCCTAATCTCAACTCGGGAAGTATAGGTCAGCCCCCGTCTCAACCTGGGATGTATAGGTCAGCCCCGGTCTCAACCTAGGAGGTACAGATCAGCCTCGGTCTCAACTCGGGAAGTACAGGTCAGCCCGGTCTCAACCCGAGAAGTACAGGTCAGCCCCGGTCTCAACCTGGGAAATACAGATAAGCCCCGATCTCAACCCGGGAATTACAGGTCAGCCCCGGTCTCAACTCGGGAAGTACAGGACAACCCCGGTTTCAACCCGGGAGGTACAGATCAGCCCCGGTCTTAACCCGGGAGGTACAGGCCATCCTCGGTCTCAAGCCGGGAGGTCAGGTCAACTTCAGAAACAATCCTGAATCATCACAACATCTCTAGAGGAAAACTTGGGGGGGGGACCAAGTCAGCCTTAGAGACAACACTGAGGACAAACAGACTCGAATGGGATCCAAATCTTGGAAACAACCCCAGGAAGTCAACCGAAGGCCATGCTTACACTAAAGGAAATTTTGTGAGGGGAAAAACGATCATTTTACCAACTCTAAGATGATTCGGTCAAACTCAAGTCGAATCGATGCCACCAAGATCAGAAGAAACCATAATAATGATCCCAAGTGCGAACAGCACAAGACATCTCAACGGATAAACTACGGGGAATCAAACACCTGGATATGAACCCGTCTTCTTTGACCCAAAAAATATTTTATCCCATGTCATTGTGACACTCTCGGCGAGGGCTTTCCGAAAAGGTACAACACGCCTCAAACGGACACTCCGATCAAAAGTTAGAAAGTTTTGAATCAGACCTAACGTTGTTGGGAGTGCACGTACTTCGAGACAACAGAATCCTCTGCGGGGCCCACGCCACGTGGAGCCGTACCTCTACCTGTGGCAGCACCAGGTAGAGTGGAGGCTCCCTGGCTTATATATATGAGGTGACCCCCAACTCATTTAAGAATTCAGAAACGCTCTGCATCCCTACTTGTTTGGTTTTCCAGCTATTGTCTTGTCTTCTAAACCCAAATTGTTTCACTCTAACACGTAGATATACCCACATACTACCAAATATCAGATAATAACCAGTAGATTTGGACTTTTAAAGCCTACGATTTGGCAAAAAGCCCATGTAGCAGTCCATTGTGAGTATTTTTATGATCAGAAAGTTATTATTACTTCTTCGCACTTTTATACACTTGCATATCATGTTTCGTTTTTTAAATATGCCCGGAACTCAGTTCCGTGGCCGTTTTTGTCAACTTTTGGTACATTTTTGTACATAAACGCATTTTCTGGCATTTCTACAACACAGATTGACGATCTGTCGCTTCCAGCAGCTTTTATATACTTGCATCTTCGTTATTAGAAACATCGCCGTACTTGGTTATCTTCCCAGTCCATGTTTACCTTTTTTTGTATATATTTAACTGTATATATACTAACTTTTCAATTCTGTCAAGCCCATATGTCAAATCTGCGGTAGTTTACTGCTTTTATATATAAATATGCATTTATAAGCAGCCTTCACCACACTTGGTTATCTTCCCAGTCTTGGTTGATTACTTTTTTATCTATATACATATATATACATTCTAGTTTGGCCTGGATCATTCTATGGCCTATTTACTGCTTTTATATATATTTATGCATATATAAGCAACATTCACCTAACTAGGTTATCTTCCCAGTCTTGGTTGACTACTTTTCTGTATATATATATATATATATATATATATATATATATATATATATATTTACATTCCAGTTCGGCCTGGATCATTCTGTGGCCTTTTTATTGCTTTTGGCACCATTTACCATTATTGGGTTATCTTTTCAGTCCTGGTTTGACTATTTTTCTATCTAAATATATATTTCAATTCCAGTCCGGGCCTCAGAGTGAAAACCCACTGCCCTTTTATGTTTTTATATATATATATTTCAATTCTGTCCAGCCTAGATCATTCCGTGGCTTTTATGCAGCTTATATATATATATATATTTCAATTCCAGTTCGGGCACTGACGTAAAAACCCATCGCTCTTTACAACTTATATATATATAATCATATATATATATATATATATATATTTATATATTGCTTTTCCCATTTTTATTAAATTGTTGCTTTAAATATTCATTTGATATGGATCGGCAATGACATTTCTGCGGGTGAACTAGATTTATTTAAATCTCGCCAACTCTAGCTTTCAAATGGTTCAAAATAGGTCTAGATAGAATTGAGAAGCTAGAATGGCTGAGATTTATTTAAATCTAGCATTTTTCCAGTTTTAGTTATAAAAGCTACCTCACGGCCCTTAGATCGCTATCTAGTGGGAACGAGATGCTTCGGCCTTGTGCGAGCTAGGATTTATTGAGGAATCGTGGGATTCATGATCAAACTGATCAGAATCTGATTCCCACGATGGACAAACTCCACTTCATAAATGTACCCTGCCAATTTTTCTGTAAAAAAATGTACATACAAAAGACCGTAAAACGGTTATCCTGATTTAAGGTTTCAACATAGTGAAAATATGGTTTGTCATGTCAAAGTCCCTCCGATGGCTGTCATCCCCATGAGGAGACCGACACTTGTATATATGTTGTGGTAAAGGATGCTTCGCAGCCCGACAATCACCATTCAAATTGAGCCTTAAGGCTGGAAAAGATAAAACTTAAGGATCGATGTGCTTCAATTCCTATGTTAGAGTAAGGGTTTGAAAACCTTCTTTCAAAACATCATTTCAATAATCTTATCAAAAAAAGAAGCTTTTGCAAATCAAATTAAATACTTTTGCAAATTAAATCAAACACTTTTACAAATCAAATCAAAGACTCTTTGTAAATCAAATTAAACCCTTCGTATATAGGTTCAACGATGCATAAGCATGCTTCCAATCAAAGCATAGGACCAATTTCTTCCAGCAATCACACACACATTGTAGATTTAAAAGGGAAATATTGAAAAGATGCGGTACCGTATTTACATGACAGTTGTGGGCTGCCTACCACCTTCCCCACACTTAACCAAGCCCTGAACTCAAAACTTCAGTTTTAAAGATCAAGTTTCGATAGTGTCCAACAATTTGGCCTCTTTTCAAACAAAACTCGATTGAGTTGGTACAACTATTTCAAATCTACTAATTGGCGACTCAATAAAACGTTCAATCGTCGACATGATACATGTTGGCCATTTCCTAAAAAACCCTTTAAAACCTATTTCACAAATAAAAAGAGTAAAGGTAGAGATAACTTAGGAAGAGAGAAAGATCCAGGTTGTGACCCGACACACAGATTTTTTCCCGACATCGACAGGTGGCGACTCTGCTGGGGACAGTAGAGGGCTTAGGCCGTGTTCAAATCTTTTCAAACATTTCCCATTCAAAACTTCGTATGTGTGAATGTTGTGTCTTTACATTGAATGAATGCATAAATGCTGTGTGTTTACATTGAATGAATGTGAATGAATGCTTTCCTGCTTTTTAGTGCTTCGCACCCATATTAGTGCTTTGCACTAATGTCATCATATGCATATAGTGAGACGCGATGTATGTGAATGTATGTTGTGTGATTTCTCCTTCGGGAGGAAAAACTAGTCGGTGATAAGTAATGTCTCTGGGGATGGCTAAGAATCTGGGGCTCATGAAAATGCACCACCCAGATTCGCTCCAGTTAAAAGATCGGATTAATTTCCCCTATAGTAGATTGCGATGATCTAGGGACCTTCATGCCAAAAAGCCGTGAGAGTAGCCTAAGATAGGTCAGCCTCTGATTAACCAAATCCGATGGAAAGCTTCTTCATACCTTCCTCTTTTAAATTCAATGTCAGGTTTTCAATTCCATTGTAAAGAAGCACAATGTAAATATCATAATGAAAAATTTACATTTCCTATTATATACATCTTGTCATCCTGTCATCAAAACAACTGACCTCTATTTTGCAGGATAAGATTAAAAAAATCACAAAAACACATCATGGCATGCATCCTATCTATACCTACCTCAGCAAATTGACACGCCTACGTTTTGTTGTAGGTAAAAATTGGTCCTGTCACTAGATTTAAGTCTAAGAAAGCACTAAGTCCACCCACGGACATGACTTCAAGTGCTTAGCCAGAATCCACCTCTGTCTCTAGGGAAGAATTTGAAGGACTGAAGAAACAGATAGCCGAATTGGCCAGTTTCTTGAGAGAGCAAAGCAAAGCTCTTAAAGGGAAGCAAGCCCAAGCTCACACAGAACTGGGTACATCTGG
The DNA here is from genome assembly GCA_020205555.1 of Panax stipuleanatus. Lineage (NCBI taxonomy): Eukaryota > Viridiplantae > Streptophyta > Magnoliopsida > Apiales > Araliaceae > Panax > Panax stipuleanatus. Next base: position 107,778,265 of record CM035117.1, on the reverse strand, counting down.
TGGTAGCGGTGGCAGTCAAGAGATAGAAAAAGCTGAGACTCAAATTCCTGGACCACAAAACCAGGACACAACCAACAAAACCCCTGAAATTATAGTCCTTAGCAAAGAACCGGAAGCTGGTGACATTCTAAAAAAAGTACAGCAGATGAAAGAAACCATCCTGTCTATCAAAGGGACTGGGGCCTTTGGCAGTGTCAATTATTCAGACCTCTGTATCTTCCCTAGGGCTCGTTATCCTGAAAAATTTATAACTCCTGATTTTGAGAAATACGATGGATTGGGAGACCCCTATACCCACTTGAAAGTATTCATTGGAGAACTCAGATCCTATGCAGAGGACGAGAAGCTTCGAATGCAATTATTCTAAAAAAGTTTAACAGGAGAGGCAAGAGCCTGGTACGCCCATCTAGACAACTCCAAAATTTACAGTTGGGAAGAACTGGCACATACTTTCCTTAGCCAATACAGTTTCCAATCTCAGTTGGCTTCGGACAAATACCAAATAATCAAAATCAAGAAACAAAACACTGAATCATTCAGAGAATATACCCAACGCTGGAGGCGGGTTACAGCACAAGTCACCTCATCCATGACTGAATCTAAAATAGTTATGACCTTCATCGACATCCAAGAAGCTCCACATTATGAGAGGGTCCTAGCAGGCATAGGAAAACCATTCTCTGAATTGATCAAACACGGCGAGATGGCAGAAATTGGGCTAAAGTCTGGGAAGATAAAGGATCTAACCGCCGTCGAAGCTGTTGCTGAACATATCCGGTCAAGAAATTACGGGAGTAATCCTTGGAGGGTACATAAGAAGAAAGACGAAGAAGTGTCCTTAGTGTTACAAGGACAGAATCAAAGAGGCGAGTCAAATAGTATGCCCATTCAAAAGAGGAACTATACCCCTTTCCAAGCTTCAGCACAGCCTTCAAACGCTCCATTTAAGAAAAATATGGAGGTCAAGCGTCGAAGAACTTTCACCCATCTAGGGAATGTGCTAATGCTGTTGACAGCACAGAAGAAAATTTTCCAACACCTTCCACCAACCAACACTGGTGGACGGAATTTCGACCCAAGCAAGAAGTGTGCTTACCATTCCAGATTGCCGGGCCATGACACTCAAGACTGTTGGTCTCTCAAGCATAAAATCCAAGACTTGATTGATAATGGATAGATTGTGTGACCAAACCAGAACAACCACACGTACAAGATAATCCCCTCCCTCAACACAAAGAGGAAAATGTCAACATGATTAGTACAAAAAATGGAGGACGATCCAAGTACCTCCGTTGCGTGGGGGAATCAACTCCATCCCATAACAGCCTAGAGAGTTGGGAAGTCTCAGAAAGGCAATTCCTGATAGAGCAGGAGATAAGGTCTATCAAAGAACAAATTAAACAGTTAGAAAATCTGATCGTATACCAACATAAGTTCACCAGACAAATGATAAAATAGATCAATCAGTCTGATGCAAGTTCTCCCACACCGGAGATCAGTCCTAGTCCCATGAGGGATCACTACCAGCCTCATGAGCATGAACCCTGGGCCGACAAGATGGTCAAAGATGAGAATTTTCGAGATGGTAGGAAATTTTTATTTTAAAGGAATTTCACTAACCGGAGCTAGCCAATGGAGGAAATCCTCCAGATGTTAACCAACGAGGGATGGTTATAGATTTATTACCTCCATTGAACCAGCGATCCAAAAATATCAAGCCTGACAAAATCTGTCAGTACCATTCCAATGCACCCGACCATGGTACTGAAGATTGCTGGGCACTTCGTAACTTGATTCAGAATATGATTGAAAATGGTGACTTTATAAGAGGGAATTGGGATTATGGCCTCCCAGATGAAGACACTCTTTATCCCCACTGTATGGAATTAGGATACAGTGGTTGTGGTTTCCTGTGATAAGAAGCCATCCCTCACACCCTTAGTAGTGCTAAGGAAAGGGGTCCAAGAAACACAAAATCCTGTGAAGGTGGCTGCACCCGAGCCTTTAATCCTGCCCTTCAGACCTCAGTATCCAGTTATCAATCTGAAGAGGGTCCCATGGAACTACGAAAATGATGAAGGTTCAACTTCAAACAACATTGCCATAGTTCCAAAGGATAATCCTATGTACCTGCCTTAGCGGGTGATCAAACCATTTATCAAAGCCAAAGAAAAGGCGGTTGAAGAGAAAATCAAGAATTCCCCAACAAAATGGGATACAATTAAATCAAGGTGGTGCAAAGTTTGAAAGACGCACCCAAGCAAATGTCCATCCTAAATCTAGTCCTAACATCGGTGGATCATCGTGACATTCTAGTGAAAGTACAGGACAAAGCCCATCTGCCACATACCGTGGATGCCGAGAAATTTCATCACGTAGTAGAACACATTTTCAACAGCAATGTGATATCTTTTACTGATGATGATATCCCCGCAGAAGGGACAGGTCATTATAAATCCCTACAAATAGGAGTGATGTCTTCCGGGTATGTGATCAGAGGTGTACTCATAGATGGAGGATCATTCCTCAACATCTGTCCCTACGATACCTTGGAGAGAATGAAGATTAATCGGAACCGGATCAAAACCAGTCATGTGGTCATCCGTGATTTCGATGGATCTCGCCGATATGCTATGGGAGAAATAGAGCTTCCTCTGGAGATTGGCCCACACAATTTCTATGTGTCCTTTCAGGTGCTCAACATCGCCACTGGATATAACTTGTTGCTGGGCAGGCCATGGATCCACATGGCAAGGGCAGTGCCATCCACCCTCCATCAAAAGCTTAAATATATTATCAATGGCAACCTAATCACAGTTAATACTGAACCAGAATACCCTGTCTGCCTACAAGAAGACATGCCAGTGATCAGCCTTGATGCAGGGATTGAACCTGCAAGTTTTTAAGCCCTGGAAGTGAGTGATATTCAGTATCTACCTATCGAAGCACTAGCTTTGAAGCCTAAAGTCTCCCCTGAAGTAATGACATTGGGCCAGGAAATGGTATCTTTGGGTTTCTAACCTGGAAAAGGGTTAGGGAAGAATCAGCAAGGTATCAAGAGTCCAGTCCAAATCCCGAGCAAAACAGGGAGAGCCGGATTGAGTTATTCATCCATGTCAAGCCGCCGAAATCCACATAAGCATCCTAAGGCTCATGCTTCCACAATTTTGCTGCAAAAACTTACGGGTGTCGGATGGGTGAAACCCATAAGGAAAATACCAGATGTGGTATTAACCATGTTATTTCCTCCCATTATACCAGCAAGTGAGAGAACAACTCCCATATCCGAGGTGGATAACAAAAAATGAAAAAAAAAAGATCATGTACGAAGGACGAGACCCATTTGCTAACATACAGGTTATCATAAACTACGATGGTATGAATGATGAGATCCCAGACAGCGACGACGAGGATCAGATTCAAATTCCTCTCATCAAGAAGGAAAAAGGGGGCAGTTCAAAAAAAAACCCCGACCTTATTGTAAAGGATGTCTCAGTCATTATCCGAGATGAGGCATACGAGCACAATTCCTCGATCCTCCTTGTTCATGTCTCACCCTGGATAACTGGAGCAGTGTCTCTTGCCTCAATCAAAAAGGGTAAAGGGATAGAGACTGCGCCTGCCCTGTAACATGCTTTCATTTACTACTTCCTTTTGATTACATAACTATAGCAGTAACTTTTGTCATGCTTTGCCAAATGCTTTGTAAATTTAAGCAGTTGAATATATTAAAGTGAAAACATTTTTGTTTTCAGGACTCAAGAGTTGGATTTATTTGTCACTGCTGATGAGATGCCAACCTGTCATAGTGACTATAACTTTGATGTAGAAATGAACTTCGACTTGATGGATATTTATCAAGAGGAGGAAGATGACTATGAGGTGCCCGAGGAGATCAAAGAATGGGTCGAAGAAAAACCTAAACCAAACCTCGACCAAAACACCACTATCAACATAGGAACCTCCAAAAACATCAAAGGAATCTAGATAGGTTTAGATCTCACCCAAGACCAAGAAATCGATCTGATCAAACTCCTAATGCAGTTCAAGGATGTGTTTGCATGGTCACATGAAGACACGATTGGCCTGTCTACTGACATTGTTATCCACCGAATGCCCATCAAAGATGGGTTCAAGCCAGTCAAACAAAAGCTCAAGAGATTGAAACCTGAATGGAGTTTGAAAGTTAAAGAAGAAATTGTTAAACAATTCAAAGCCGGAATCATCATGGTATCAACCTACAAGTGGCTGTCAAACATAGTTCCCGTGCCTAAGCCCAGAGGGAAAGTACGAGTATGTGTAGATTACCGGGATTTGAACAAAGCCTACCTTAAGGATAGTTTCCCAATACCTTTAGTCCACATCCTGATCGACAATACGGCGCTGTACGACTTGTATTCCTTCGTAGATTGCTTTGTTGGTTACCATCAGATCATGGTTGCTGAAGAGGACCGGGAGAAAATAGCTTTAATCACTCCCTGGGGAACCTTCTACTATATGCGAATGTCTTTTGGCCTCATCAATGCCGGAGCCACATATCAGCGAGCCATGATGGCCCTATTTCATTACATGATGCACAAGAAGATAGAGGTCTACGTGGATGACATCATCATTAAATCCCGGAGAGAGGATGATCACCTAGACCATCTCAGGATACTGTTCAACAGGTTGCGTAAGTACAACCTCAAGTTAAATCCCACCAAATGTGCTTTTGGCGTCAAATCAAGCAAGTTGTTAGAATTCTTGGTGAGTAATCGAGGCATCGAGCTAGACCCTGCCAAGATCAAAGCCATCACTGAGATGCCAGTACCTCAAACAGAGAAGGAGGTACGTGGGTGTTTGGGGAGAATCAACTTCATAATCTGATTCATTTCCTAGCTCACAGCAACTTGTGAACCCATATTGAAGATACTAAGGAAGAATTCCTCCACCAAATGGAATGAGGATTGTCAGAAGGCCTTCCTCACCATCAAGAAGCAGCTGATCAAAGCACCAGTCTTGGGGCCCCCAAGGGACGGAGTTTCGTTGTTCATATACATGTCCGTCAATGCCAATGCAATGGACTGCATGCTAAGACAGAAGGATGATAGTAGCAAGGAGAGAGCCATCCACTACATTTATAAAAGATTCAGCAAGGGTGAACAGAAGTACCACCTAATCGAGAAGACATATTGCGTGTTAGCATGGACCGCCATGAGGTTGCAACACTATTTACATGGGCACAAGACCTACCTTATATCCCGTATGGATCCCTGAAGTTCATGTTCAACAAGCCAATGTTGAATTATCGACTGTCCAAATGGCAGTTGATCCTACAACAGTTCGACATTATCTACGTGACTCAGAAGTCCATCAAGGGTCAAGGCATATCAAATCAATTAGCTGAAGCACCTGCAGGAGGGTTTGAGCCCTTGGAGACGTATTTCTCGGATGATGGGATCATGACAATTCAACAACTTCAATAAGATAATACAGTCCAACCATAAAAAATGTATTTCGATGGAGCAGTAAACATGGAAGGTGCCGGAACTGGGGCAGTCCTTATCTCTGGTACAGGAGAATAATATCCTGTGGCTACCAAACTTCAATTTAGCAACACCAACAACACAGCCGAGCTAAGAAGGCTACATAATGGGGTTAAAATAAGTCCAATCCATTGGTATCAAACATTTACTGGTCTTTGGAGACTCTGAGTTGGTCATCTGACAAATCATTGGGGCATATCACACCAAGGAACTGCATTTGCTTCCCTATCATTGGCAGGTCATCAAAATATCCATGGAGTTTGAAGATATAACCTTCAGCCATATTCCTCGGGGTAGGACTGACTTCGCTGATGCATTGGCGACGTTGTCTTCATTGATCCGCATATCCGATAGGAGTGGGATTCCTTGCATCAAATTCACAATTTTGAAAGCACCGACATACGGGAATTATATTGGAGAAGTATCAGATGAAATACCTCAAGTCAATCAGCCTTGGTATTAAGACATCAAGGAATATCTCTGAAATGGATCTACACATACTGGGGCAAGCCAATCCGGATGAAAGCAGATTCATAAAATGGCTATGAAGTTCTATCTGAGTTGAGATGCACTTTACAAAAGGGATACTCGAATATGCCTGTTAAGATTTCTTGATAAAGAGCAAGCCCAAAGATTGATGGATGAATTCGACGGTGGAGTTTGTGGTCCACACATGAGCGGTCATCTGCTGACCAAGAAGATATTAAGAACAGGACATTATTGAATCTCTCTCAAAGCTGACTGTGAAGATCACGTTAAGAGATGTTATCAATGTCAAGTACATGGAAATGCCATACACGCTCCTCCAAATGAGCTACACAACATAAGTTCACCATAGCCTTTCTCCATATGGGGAATGGATGTGATCGGTCCAGTAGAACCAAAAGCTAGTAATGGTCATCGATTCATCTTAACTATGATCGATTACTTTACCAAGTAGGTTAAAGCTGCCTCCTATCCCAAAGTCACCAAAGAGGTAATCATTGGTTTCATCAAAAATAATGTCGTCTGTCGATATTGACTACCGGAGGTGATCATATCAGATAACGCCAAGAACCTAAACAATCAAATGATGAGAGAACTATGCAGCAAGTTCGACATCAAGCATCTTAACTCCGTCATCTATTGGCCCAAGATGAATGGTGTTGTCGAAGCGGCCAACATAAAACATCAAGACGATCATATAGAAAATGTCCACCAATCACAAAGAATGGCTTGACCTGCTGCCTCTAACCTTGTTAGCATACAGGACATCAATGCGCACCTCTACTGGGGTTACCCCCTATTCATTGGTCTATAGCATGGAAGTTATCCTTCCCATAGAAGTTGAGATGGAGTCCTTGTGAGTATTAATCGACGCTCAGATGGACGAAGATCAGTGGTTGCAAGACCGGTACCACCAACTATCCCAGATAGACGAAAAGAGGGCTACAGCCATTTTCCATGGGCAGTTATATCAGTAAAAGATTGCTCGATCCTACAACAAGAAGGTCTGAATACAGCAATTCAAAGAGAATGACTTAGTATTGGAGAAAGATTTGGCCAATAAAGATGAAGCTAAAGGAACGTTTGCTCCAAATTGGGAAGGCCTTTTCATTGTCAAGAAAGTGTTGACAGGAAGAGCTATCAGACTACAAGAGATGGATGGGACCGAATTTCCACAACTCATTAACTTAGACACCATGAAAGGTATTATGTTTGAAATGCATGCATACCCGCATCCGGGTCCTACAAATCAAATCAGGTTCAATTTGCACTAGAAGCCAGAACTACGAATGACCCGATCTCCCTCCACCCGAGAGTACGTAGGTAGCCATTTCTGGTGCGGTCAAACCAAACAAAAAAAATTCCAAAACTCATTAAAATAAACTCAAAACACAAGATAAATACTTTTCAAACCTCTCTTACCCAAAAACTGAACTACGAATGACCTAATCTCCTTACACCCATGAGTACATAGGAAGCCATTTACGGTGCAGTTTGACCTTCAAGAAAAACCAAAAACCAATAAAAACCAGTCCCAAAACACCAAAACTATATGAAAGCTAAGTCATATCAAGATACCCTGATCAACAGGCTCCTCTAAGATGCTCTCTGGCATCTCAACTGTCAGTCCATCAAGGTGAAGCTCAAGATACATCAATAACAGCAAGTCATGAAAGAAGTGGTAATCACTCAGCAATGACAATATATATCCAAACAGGGAAGTGAATCAAAAATATATTTCTCTGATATATAACACTGTTTGATATATATATAGTGTCCTATACATGACAAAAATGGCTGATCTAGTATGTGCAGGAAAAATAAAGCTAGTCTATGGGCCCAAGGATAAGCGGGCCAGCAATGCCAATATGGAATCTTTCTCTGATGATGGAGGAGCAGCTGCAAGTGCAATACCCTCAGCCTCTATACGGCTCAAAATCTCCACAGTCATCTGCAGTGTGGCACTGTGATCATCAATGTATACACTCATCTCGGTAACCAGACCATGAGTATAAGATAAGAGAGCAGTACTGTCGGTAATATGGAAATCCCGGGAAGCTATAGCCTCATCCCTCTCCACAAAAGCAGCATCCATGTCAATCAAAAGCTCGTCAATCTCCTCAAAGGCCGCATCTATGGCAAATCGAATCTCATCCCTCTCCGCAAAAGCTGCGTCTCTGGCGATCAAAGTCTCCTCAATATCGACAGAAGCAGCGTCGCGAGAAGATCGAGCCTCGTCTCTCTCAATCAATGTCATATCCTGAGCGGCTCGAGCCGCATCTCTCTCCGCCAAAGCTATATCTCTGCCAGACAGGACAATTAACATCTGGGCTCTAGCCTGATCTCTCTCAAAGGTCATCCTAGCTAGTGAGTCTACCAAAGCTGGATCTGTCCCGACAGGAATGATCGGCGAGTCACTAACTAATGCTGCTATCAGACCCATGCACAACTCATCCTCAATAGGAGACTCAGGATCCTCTATAGGCTCCTCCTCATCTGAATCCACTATATGAGCTGACTAGATGAATGCAACTGATGCTATATCGGCCTCCAACCATGATGAGTACTCTAGAGAGCGATCCGGATGGGAACTGGAGAAATCAGCCCTCTCCCTGTGAGTCCAACACTCATACACTCAAATCAAATTAGCAGATGACATAGACGAAGTTGACATCCTCTGATCAATTGCCCCCTCGAATTGATCCAGGCTCTGAAACTAATCGAACTGGCCCATAATAGCCAGAGGATGGTAAGTAGTCACTCCCCTCAATCCCGCTAGTGGCAAATAGTCCATATCAGGTACATGGGTGATGAAGCTATATGGGGAGACTAGCCCTGTGCATGGAAGAATTGGGAATGGATACACGATATCAGACAAAAATACTGACCATGTCTCTGAGTCGGTGCACTCCGCAGGCTAAAAGGAGTAGGACATAGCTATATCATGGGAGAAATAATACCCCTGATGTCTAAAAAATCCAATCGGTCGAATATGGGACATGGGCCATACATACAACAAGACCGAGCTGCCTCTGAAAAACCCCTCCGGGTGGGTAATGCAGTGGGGAGCTGACCTCAACGTCTCGGCCAATATCGTCAAATAATGGTGCTACCCTGCCTAAGGGCCCGAACCACAACTATCAATCCCACATCCAAATGGTCCAAGCGTAACGGCATATAGACGTAGGATACAATGCACATTAGCAAAATGTATACCCTGGCCAAACGCCAAGCCTTTGCAGATATAATAAAATCCCCGGCATGTCGATCGTAAATGTCAAGCTCACCAAACCGATCGATTAAAAAGTCGATGGAGATCACATGTCCAGAGATGATCTCATCCAGTTGTGCCCCATTTTGATATGCCACTGTTAGTAGTTGGGTGGTGGTGACCCATATTCCTATACTTTTTATTTTGCTCTGTATTTATCAGACAGGGATGATGCTTGCAGTAGATAGTTTATTATAGATATGTATGATATTTCCTATCTATTGCTTCATGTTTATTATTTGTCATCATGTATGTATCCTGTTATGTGTATGCATTTAGACAGATGAGTTCAGATTTGACCCCTGGGTGGTCTTGTGATACAGTGATACAGATGACGTCATTCACCGTCATTCGTATTGAGCATCTACCACCATCTGTGGTGGCATTGTCATTGAGATCATGGTATGACAGCCTGTCCTTCTCAGCCAGAGGGACAATGGATCAGATGCTGGGGCATTCGTTGGCCATCGTAGACTTTTAGGTGCCATACGGGTTCATAGATGGAATTTTATCCTGCTGGATACCCGATAGACATGTCTTTTGCTTCGGGCATCATGAGTTGACTCCGATCCTTGAGGAATACCAGCGGTTTACTGGCTTAGCTTTAGACGTGCCCTATGCTCGTACGGCGATCAGTGATATGAGGAGACCATTTATACGAATGTTAGGTCTTCGCCAGAGACAGTGGCCGACCAAAAGATATAGCTACAATAGCTATCCAAAAAGATCCAAAACATCTACACTCAGGTGGTTAACCTTCTCCATCTCCTCCATGGACATAAAGTTGCGGTCATCAAGCATATCTGGGCAGTACAAGGGAGGATCACCCCCTGCAAAATTGCTAGAAAAGGGACCTGAAGAGGGGCATGCTCCTGAGCTGGAAGGGCAAAAAAAGATGCCTTTGACAGATATCTGCCAAGATGCCTGATAAACAAGTGAGCTCTCTCCAACTGCTGGGTCAGCCCTATGTTCTGGTCCAAATAAATCGGCTCCCTGAGGCAAGTTAACCAGTCTGTCATCATCACAGACCTAGGCATTATGTCTGCCATAAACTAGGTAGCACGATTCTGAGCTCCAATCGTGCGAGGGCTCCACCAGCTGCTAAATGCCTCCTGGCTATATGGGCCCTCTAATAGGGTAAAAGCCATCTATAACCCTCCATAGAGATATCTGTCAGTAGTAGGATCAATGGCCAATGATACCAAGTAGGAGGAACAATGGGCATGCAGATCTGCCACGTAATGCTCCTAATCGCACGCTCTCCTAGATAGAGCTCCCAACCTCCCTCTGTCAAAAATAGGACTCTGCTGGTCGACAATGCAAACTCCCGACCAGTGGGGAAGCCTCCCTTAAATCCAACATCGAAAAAGTCGGAGGTATATGGGATCCATGTGAAAGCTCCGGCTGTCAAAAGCTCCAACTGCAGGTGAAAATGGGTAAAGCCCTCAGCAACAGGAACCTCCGTCAGAGTAGATTGATGCCAATACTGTCCCCAGGGATAAGTCTCCAGGCCTAAAGCAGTGGCGCATCGTAGGCAAGGAAGCCTCTCATACGCCCAGAACTGGCCATGTAAATATCAAAAGTCCTCAGTGACCAAGACTGACAAATATAAATGCAGAAATCAAAAAGGTATAAGAAAGATGTACTCACCAGCAGAAACGGGTAGAACCCTAACCAAGCCTCCATTAAACCCTCCAAAAGCATGCGCATGCCCCGGAGAAAATAGGCAAAGGTGTAGGAACTCCAATCAAAGTAACTGAGGCGCTCTACATATTGGGTAGCACTGACCAGGGCGAAGGACACAGTCGATGAGTTGTCCACCACAAAACAACCCCTGATGATCACCAGAAATAATCGCCTCAAGATGCGATCCCTAACCCTCTGATCATCAAGCAGAGGCTCTAGTAACGCCCCAATCTGGGCATCTATACTTAAGGGACCTGATCGGACCGTTCAACCTTTGATCGCCGTCGCAGGAATGCCCAGCAGGGACCGAACGGCAGTAGGTGTGATGTCAGCCATGACAAATATTGGCTCACCTTCGAACTTAATGATGGTGATCAACCACCAGTCCATAAAGGTCATCATCACCTCACAGTCTAGTAAATGAAGGGATTGAGTCTGGTGAAACCAGCGCTCAGACAAAGCCCTTATATACCCCCAGGGACAACGGCGGGGAAGAATAGAGAAGAAGGCCCGAAACCCCAGCCATCAATGATATCCTTGTAGTCCTGGTGCAAAGTATGGCATAGGGAGGGCACGTTGAACCAGTTCCCTTGAGGCTACGTAAAGCCGGGAACCTGCATCAAAAACCAATCCATGTCAAAAACCTGTGCCCCGAGAATGGCAAAAGAAAAAGGGAGAGAATCCAGAAAAAAGAAAACTTCAAGTCACCTCGTTGGCATGGAGAAATCTCGAAGGATGACGACTCAAGTCTCCCAGCAGGAACCTCCGCATGTGGCGCCTGAGCCATTGTAGGAGCAGCAAAAGGAGCCTACTCATCATCAATATCAATCGGTTGCTCGTCTTGTGCTGGAAGGAATTCCGACTCTGCTAATCTACGAGGCAGTCTAGCTGGACGTGGCTGAAGAACATCAGAAGCTCGCCTCTGTCTAACACCTAAAACTATCCTGCTAGCACTACTGGGTCTGTCTCGGTCCATCACCTGGACAAAGTCTCCAAATCAGCTCAGAAAGGGTGTGGTAAGCCTAAAACCTGTGGCTTATTAATTTAAATCAGTATTTATACATTTTTAAGTCCAAAAACTTGCATGGGTCAGTTAAAAATCACCAGTAGAATCAAAACTATATGTTTTTCAAAAGCTAAATCCTAAAAATATGCATGGATCAGTCAAAACTCCCCAGTAGAGTCAAAATTGCATGTTTATTAAATGCTCGGGCTTTTAAAAAATTTTCGCCAAAGTCTCCTTTGTAAAATAGACTATCTGCATGTACGCATGCATGTCTAGGTGGCCATTCAGTAGCACACCTTCCCAAAAATAGGAAAAGTTCATATTTATAAAATAAAATAAAAAGTAAACTTCACATGGTAGCCAAATTACCATGGACATTTTTAGTTGAAAATCCAGGCTCATTAGGCCTCAAAAAGGATGAGTAAAATGATCAACAAGAGCAAAATATGACTGTCTCAGAATCTGAATTTTCTTACATCCAAACATGTATTACAATAAGATATGCATACATAAGAAGTCAGAAATTTTTTAGCAGGTCATATAGGCATACATATTTCATACATTGCGTCTGAAAGCACCCTATGTGGTTTACATGCTTTTAATGGTCAACACTTGCGAAAAAAGGATGTAAAACATTGCTTGAGATGTGCTGAACGCGTAAAAGCTGACCAATTCTGAAAAAGGTTGCTCGAACTTTGTAGATCTGAAAAAGAAAATCAGATTCTGTTTAAAACTCGAAATGAAACTATTTCAAATGAACTCCCTAGAAGCGGGCCCACCTGCGGCTCCCCAATATGGGCCCCACTTCCTCTGGCTCGGTTAGTTTCAAGTTGGAACGGAGTTTATATGAGCTGCCAAGTCAAATCTGAAGAAAAATTGCTACGCGATTGAGTGGTTTGTCCTGAAATCCTGCGTTTAAGCAGCGTAATCCTGACAGAAAAGGGAACTCTCTGAAAAACCTTGGTATTCATCCTGAAGCAATGTTTGGGGATCAATGATGAATAATACTAAAAAACTACCAAAAACTGGGCAAAATTGACGAAAACTGCCACTTTTGAAGCATCGGGTACAGACCGATGACAGTTCAGCTATTGGCACAATACCAGTGAAGCGTCGGGTATAGACCGATGACAGTTCAGCCGTTGGCATAACCCCAACGAAGCATCGGGTACATACTGATGACAGTTTAGCCATTGGCACAACCCCAGCGAAGCGTCGGGTACAGATCGATGACAGGTCAACCGTTGGCACATCACCAGCTAAGAGTCGGGTACAGACCGATGGCAGTTCAGCCGTTGACACAACCCCAACAAAGCGTCGAGTACTGACCGATAAAGTTCAGCCGTTGGCACAACCCAAATGAAGCGTCGGGTACAGACCGGTGACAGTTCAGCCGTTGGCACAACCCCAGCAAAGGGTCACAGACCGATGACAGTTCAGCTGTTGGCACAACTCCAGCGAAGCATCGGGTACAGACCGGTGACAGTTCAGCCGTTGGCATAACCTCAGTGAAGCATCGAGTACAGACCGATGACAGTTCAGCCATTGGCACAACCCCAACGAAGCATCGGGTACTGACCGATGATAGTTCAGCTGTTGGCACAACACCAGCAAAGCGTCGGGTACTGACCGATGACAGTTCAGCCAGTGGCATAACCCCAGCGAAGCGTCGGGTATAGGCTGATGAAAGTCCAGCCGTTGGCACAACCCCAGCAAAGCATCGAGTACTAACCGATGACAGCTCAGCCGTTCACTCAACCCCAACGAAGTGTCGAGTATAAACCGAGACAATTCGGCCGTTTGCTCAACCCCGACAAAGCTTCGGAACGGATCCGGTGACGGAAGCAATATAATAATCCATCATCGATGATTGAATCTATTATACGCATCATCAGAGGGAGCACCGATATGAAGTGGTGATTCAACTTACTGTGGCGAACTACTGGTGTAGATTATCGTCGAGAAAGGCATCGGAAGCACTCATTGGAATAACTTGGCGGGAACAATGTCGTCCTCATCAGAGTTACTTAGGCTATCATGGATGATATCATCCCCAGTAGAAAGTGACAAAAATAGTTCGCGGTAGCCTATTAGTGACATCCTCAGCAGAACGAGACAGTAGCCTAACTCTGATAACCTGTCAGTGGATGTCCTACCAGTAACCGGCTGACAATGCCACCCCAAGGGTTATCATAAATAACCTTATCCCCAATAAAAGTTAACGTAATCAATCAATGATAACCTTACCCCCTCGAAGGTATCTGACACTCATGATATACCATATCATGTATTGCCTCCCTTTTGCATTTGAATTTTCACGTGTCTACTAATCTTTATCCTGTCCATTTCATTACATTGCATGAACATGATAACGAGGGGCATATATAGACACTCAAAATTTCCTTTTCCCTGTTAATAACATTGTAGGAGGGCAAGACTGTCCATCAACTCATCTTCGATCTCAATAGTGGGCCATCAGTTCAACCCCGGTCTCAATATCGGGCCATCAGTTCAACCTCGGTCTCAATACCGGGCCATCAACTCAACCCTGGTCTCAATATCGGGCAGTCAAATCAATCACGGTCTCAATATAGAGCCTTCAAAATCAACTCCGATCTCAATACCGGGCCATCAGTTTAACCCCGGTCTCAATACTGGGCCATCAACTCAACCCCGATCTCAATATCGGGCCGTCAAATAAACCCTGATCTGAACCTGGGAGGTATAGATTAGCCCCGGTCTCAACCCAAAAAGTACAGGTAAGCCCCGATCTCAACCCAGGAGGTACAGATCAGTCCCAGTCTCAACCCAGGAAGTACAGGTCAGCCCCAATCTCAACTCGGGAGGTACGGATCAGACCCGGTCTTAACCCGAGAAATAAAGATTAGCCCCGGGCTCAACCCTAAAAGTACAGGTCAGCCCCGGTCTTAACCCCAAAAGTACAGATCAGCCCCATTCTCAACTCGGGAAGTACAGGACAGCTACGGTTTCAACCCGAGAGGTACAGGTCAGCCCCGGTCTCAACCTTGGAGGTACAGATCAGCCCCGGTCTCAACCAGAGAGGTACAAGCCATCCCCGGTCATAACTCGGAAGGTCAGGTCAATATCAAAAACATTTTTGAAGCATCACAACATCTTCAAAGGAAAACCTGGGGGGCCCAAGTCAGCCTCAGAGAGAACACTGAGGACAAACAGACTCGAATGGGATCCAAATCTTTGAAACAACCCTAGGAAGTTAACCGAAGGCCATGCTGACACTAAAGGCAATGTGACGCCCCCAAATTCCAAGACCGCCACTTGGCCTCTCGAATTCGGTTCATCACGTGCTCATGGTAATACATCATAATAATAATAATTAAATATCACACGATCACAGCGGAAAATCTATTCTAGAATAATTTACAATGATTTATTATAATTATTCCCCCAAGTTTCGCAACCTACAGTACTTGATAGATTACATAATAATATCAGTTAACGACTTATTACATAATCTAACTTAAGCTTAAACATAATCAAATCCAGTCTTACTACATCATCTTCATACAATATTAATATATTTAAAACATAACAGACATAAGCTAGTTGGTAGCTTTGCCCTTGCCCTTATCAACGCCCGAAGGTTCACCATGCTCTGCCTTAACTGAAATGTTTTAGGGAAAGCAAGAATGAGCACAAATTGCCCAGCAAGTAATATACAATAAGGGTGAGTAATAAGATTCTCAATTCTCGAAAGGGTATAACAAGATTTGGTAGTTCAAGAATAACAAGAATATCAACAGTTCTCAATATCAGTCGCTAAGGACAGGATAATATCAATATGATTCAATAATAAGTCAATTCAAGATTTCAAATAATTGAATACTGAGTAGTCACTACGGACTATGAACTTCTACTAGAATTGACAGTAATAAACTGAAAATCCAACAAAAACAGGTACAACAGGTGATCAGCCTAAAGTACCCTTGTTATGCATAACAATCAACCATACTCAAGTGTGCACGTCGGTTCTCCGACAATTATATATTCCCTTCAAAGAAGGTTGTTCTTCTCAGTCAAATACAAGATCCCGCACCAATCAATTAGTTTGGGTTGCTTTTCAATAACATAAGTCCAGCCGAATCAAATGGCATAGACACTTTCACAATATTCAAGAACAATACTAAGTTCAACATGAATAATAGCTTTAATGAAATAAGAGTTCAAGTATGCTAATTCGATTCAACCGATTAAATAGGAAACTAGTTCGCAATACACAAGATAGGATACTTGCATAGTAAAAGAGTATAAGTTAGGAAACTTTCACAATCATAGATTTCCTTGCATAAAGTAAATGCGTCGGTTAGGATACTTGCACTTTAAAAGAGTGTAAGTAAGAGAACTTGCCTTTAGCGTAGTTTATCCACGAAAAGCAATCAACACTTTCGAATTCCTATCGTAATACAGTTACGTATATATATGATATTCATTAGTCATATAATTTAACTTCACATTTTCTCTTTGAATATACGATCAACACATAAGCTAAGTTTTACCTAGCTACACAGTTATATAGAATATAATTTCTATCCTTAACGTTCCTTCTTTAGAGTTTAAACGCATTCTCATATTATATAAGATCTCAACAATTAGCAAACATGCTTGCATATTATTAATATCACATAAGACCACAATCAATACTAAATATATTTCATTTTAGCAAGTCACGGCATCTCCTTAAGTTAACCGTCAAAATCGGGTTCAAGTAACATCATATAATATCGCGTGGCATGTATTCATATTTAAAGGATACTTTCATGCTTGTATAACTTTTCCAAATCCAATCGTACATGGTATAGGTTCTTAAGTTAATACTTAAAGCCATTCAAGGACACGAACTCATATGGTCTAACATGATTGCTTTTAAACACATAAGATATTCATATAACTTGTATTAGTCATGCTCATGAGTACTCGTATTGCATATATGTAGCTAGCATTGTTATTATCTTGAAAACATGTTTTGTTCATGCTAAACTTTAATCACGGCAACTAATCATGGTATATATACATGCATGACACATGAATGAGTCTAAGAGTACTATCACATGTGTCCATAAATGTCAAATTCTAATTCTCGTCATAACATACCAACGTTCACGTTCAAAGCTTATACTTTGTTAGTATAGTTCATTAATAAGGTCTATCATGTTCATGCTTCCTTATGAAACCTATATATGTAAGTTAACATGCTTTTCATGTATTTCAAGGCCCTATAAACATGCTTGAAAAGTAAGAATGTATACATGCTTCATATATGTTAACGTCGTTTATGAAACTTTAAATTCGTTTCCAAACTATGTGTCGTTTGGTTAACCATGCATGCTAATATACTAAAACATGCTTACATTGCCTCATTAGGTTTATATATATGTATTAATCATGCTCCCATGCTGGTTTAAACAAAAATCAAACAATTGGTGCATAACAGTTTTGTTGCAGAATGCAGAAAACTGAACACAGAGGCTGGCGCTGCGGCGCGGCACAGTAGCTTAATACTGGCGCTGCGGCGCGAGTGGCGCTGCGTGCGGCGCTGCGGCGCGTGTGGCGCTGCGGCGCGGGATGCGGCGCTGCGGCGTCGAGGCAGTTTTCTGGTTCAGACGGCAGCGAAAACCGACCCAAAACCTCCCATTTCATCGATTTCAACATACCATACCCAGATATTAGACTTGTTTAACTTACTAACACATACATATATGCTTATATAACAGTCAATAGCAATTATCAATTCCCAATTTCATGAACTCTAACTAATTTACAAATTTCATGTATTTACAGAAATTGAAGAGGAACAATGGAAATGAAAGACTATTCAGTGGTTCCATCATGTGTGTATGTTCATATAACAACAATATAAGGGTTCTACAACCCAATCATGAACCAATTTGGCATAATCGAGAATTTCAACAAAACTCAGAGAACAACAATGGAGTTCTTTTGACAGAAAATGAAAATGAAGACACGAAGGGGATTTATACCTCTGTTATGGAGTAAGCTTGCTGATGCTACTATAGAAATTCCTTCTGAACTAAATAGACAATCACAGTATACTCTCTTCTCTTAGAAATATTTCAGCAATGAAATGAAGGTGCAGGGAGTTCCTTTATATAGAAGAATGAATACACAGTCCAAGCTTCTAACTCCCAAATCAAACTAACGGATTGACAAATTGCATGAAGGTTATAGAATGGTAGGTATTTAGTTGTTAGAATCCATCATTAAAACCACTCCCTTGCTCATCATTGCTATAAGGCTATGGAAATTTACTGAGTTTAAGGAGAAGCAATAGGCTTAGGCCATAATGGCTGTGCACGTGAATGAGGGAAAGGAGAGTGACTATTATATTGGGACAAGCCAAGCAAATCTCAGCATTCTTACAAATGGACTATATGCTACACTTATGTTATATATTATATGTACTCTCAGGTTATAATTACAATGTTCTCCCCATAATGTAATAAATGCAATTTGAATACATATAATCTATTTACATTTTATCTTACCGATATAATACAATCGGATACTACCACATTACATTATATCATATATTATTAAATTGTATTACTCAACAATTATTTATAATAGATCCATGATACATTATTTTAATGTATATCCACACATCATTTGTCACCTACACATATCATAACATATAGTTACTATACATTTAATTCGCATGCTTGCACATATAATTTCTCATCTTATAAATTGAATATTAATTAATAATATACACATGTCCTACATCAATCAATATAATTGTTAACCTCCATAACAATTTAATTAACCTTTATATGATTAACTATCACTTTGATATAAATCTGATTATATTTATAAACACGTTGCTCAATATTATTATGTTTCTTGCAATAATAATAATCACATATTATTAATCAATCCTCATTAGTATTTTATAACAGTTAATTAATATTCTTCGATTAACAATTAATATAGATTAATTGTTCGCTTAAATTAATATAATCATTCTTATATTACGTCACTGTGCCACACAAGGCAATCAACGAGTTTATCACAAACTCCACCAATTTCTCAATTATTATAATTATTCAATTATATATAATTGAATTAATTCATCTCATAACAAAAAATCATTTATATTCAAATAAATTCTCATTTCCATTAATATATTTATTTAATAATATATGGAAATTCTCGGGTATTACATCCTCCCCCCCTTATAAAAATTCCGTCCCGGAATTGCTACAAGGTTACACAAATAGATGTGGATAGTCCCTCATCATCCTATCTTCTAACTCCCACGTTGCCTCCTCGACATCGTGGTTACGCCAAAGTACTTTTACAGATAAAATAACTTTATTTCTCAAAGTTTGTTCTTTCCTATCTAATATTTGGACAGGAATTTCTTCATACGCCAAGTTCTTCTCTACTTGAATGGGCTCGTAAGAAATCACGTGCTTGTAGTCGGCCTTGTACGGTCGCAACACGAAAATGTGGAACACGTTGTGGATATGCTCCAACTCGGGTGGTAACGCAACTTTGTATGCCACTTCGCCCACTCGCTTCAGTATCTCGAACGGTCCTATGAATCTTGGACTCAATTTTCCTTTCTTGCCGAAACGGATTTTTCCCTTCCATGGAGATACCTTCAAGAATACGAAACTGCCGACTTTGAAGTCTCGGTCCTGCCGATGCAAATCTGCGTATTTCTTCTGGCGATCTTGAGCTGCTACAAGTCTGGCTCTTATCACTGTCACCACGTCTGCGGTTTGTTGAACTAACTCTGGTCCGAGTATTCGTCGTTCTCCGACTTCGTCCCAACATAACGGCGTTATGCACTTTCTCCCGTAAAGAGCTTCGTACGGTGGCATGCCAATACTCGCATGGTAGCTATTATTATATGCGAATGCTACTAAGGGTAGGTGGTCATCCCAATTTCCCTTAAAATCCATCACGCAAGTCCTAACATGTCTTCTAGCGTTTGTATTGTTCGCTCACTTTGTCCGTCTGTTTGAGGATGATAAGCTGTACTCAACCTCAACTGCGTTCCCATTCTTTCCTGCAAACTCTTCCAAAAATTGGACGTGAAGCGCGGATCTCGATCAGAGACAATTGACACCGGCACTCCATGTCGTGAAATAATTTCTTTTACATATAGGCTTGCTAATTGGTTCAAACTGTAGCGGATCATGATTGGTAGAAAGTGTGCGGTCTTCGTTAGTCGATCCACGATAACCCAAATAGCATCATAACTTTTATGTGTAACTGGAAGTCCTACCACGAAGTCCATGGTAATATGCTCCCATTTCCACTCTGGTATTTCTAACGGTTGTAGTAAACCACTTGGCCGCTGATGCTCTGCTTTAACGCGTTGGCAAGTCAAGCATTTACTGACGCACTCTGCTACTTCCCGTTTCAAATTAGGCCACCAAAAATGTT
Organism: Panax stipuleanatus; assembly: GCA_020205555.1. Taxonomy (NCBI): domain Eukaryota; kingdom Viridiplantae; phylum Streptophyta; class Magnoliopsida; order Apiales; family Araliaceae; genus Panax; species Panax stipuleanatus. The sequence goes on along the minus strand of CM035117.1, from coordinate 107,757,840 downwards.
GCCTTAGATCTCGGTACGTCTTTGTGCCTCCCGGATGAACGGAATATGTCATATTGTGTGCCTCGTGCAAAATCTCTTCCCTCAACTCGGTTACTGCTGGTACCCACACTCTCCCTTCAAATCTCAAAATACCGTCTTTATCCATTCGAAATTTTTCTTCCTCACTTTCTATGATCCTCTTTCGGATTTTCTCACACTCTTCATCCTTTTCCTGAGCTTCCTTTACTCTATTCAACAACGTCGGACAAGCTTCCATTACAATTAACTTCTCACCAGACTTTTCTGGTCCTTTTACTTCTATCTCCAATTTCTCCATCTCTCTTATCAACTATTCCTGAGTTGTTAAATTAAACAACTTCTCCCTTTCTTTCCTGCTCAGAGCGTCGGCAACCACATTTGCCTTTCCCGGGTGATAAAGAATATCGCAGTCATAGTCTTTGATTAATTCTAACCACCTTCTCTGCCGCATGTTTAACTCCTTCTGTGTGAAGATATATTTCAGACTTTTGTGGTCCGTGTATATCTCACATTTTTCTCCGTATAGATAATGTCTCCATATCTTTAACGCAAAAACTACTGCCGCTAACTCTAAGTCATGAGTAGGGCATCGTTTTTCGTAATCCTTCAATTGTCGTGACGCATATGCAATAACCTTGCCATGTTGCATGAGCACACAGCCAAGCCCCTTGTGCGATGCATCACTATACACCACAAAATTTCCCGCATCATCTGGTAATGATAACACAGGTGTTTCGCTCAATCTCCTTTTCAGTTCTTGAAAACTTTCTTCGCATTTGTCGGTCCATACAAATTTCACCGTCTTTCTAGTCAAATTGGTCAATGGGGTTGCTATCTTAGAAAAATCTTGGATGAATCTTCGATAGTACCCAGCTAACCCTAGAAAGCTTCTCACCTCCGTCGGTGTTCTCGGTTGTTCCCAATTACTTACTGCTTCAACCTTCACAGGGTCTACAGAGATTCCATTCTTGTCCACCACGTGGCCTAAGAATTGAACCTTCTCCATCCAAAATTCGCACTTAGAAAATTTTGCATACATCTTCTCCTTCCTTAGTGCCTCCAAAATAATCTTTAGATGTTCGGCGTGTTCTTCCTCTGTCTTTGAGTAGATCAAAATGTCGTCGATAAAAACCACAATAAATTTATCCAAGTATGGCTTGAAAACTCGGTTCATCAAGTCCATAAATGCTGCCGGAGCATTAGTCAATCCGAATGACATTACCAAAAACTCGTAGTGTCCATAACGGGTTCGAAACGCAGTCTTTGGTATGTCCTCATCCCGTACCTTCAGTTGATGATATCCTGTTCGTAGGTCGATCTTTGAGAAACACTTTTCTCCCTTCAGTTGATCAAATAAGTCGTCTATCCTCGGTAGCGGATACCGGTTCTTGATCGTTACTCTATTCAATTCTCGATAATCGATACAGAGCCTCATCGATCCGTCCTTCTTCTTAACGAATAGTACTGGTGCTCCCCAAGGAGAAACACTCGGTCCAATGTAACCCTTATCCAATAATTCTTGCAATTGTATCATCAATTCCTTCATTTCTACTGGCGCCATACGATATGGAGCTTTCAAAATCGGTGCCGTTCCCGGTGCTAAGTCTATTACGAATTCAATTTCTCTGTCTGGCGGAAGACCAGGCAGATCGTCCGGAAACACATCTTGAAATTCATTAACTACGGATATATCCTTAATTTCTACTCCCTTCTTCCGAGTATCAACGATGTAAGCTAAATATCCTCCACATCCTTTCCTTAACAATTTCTTGGCCTGCATCATCGTAACGCAACACGATTACTTAAGCGATGAGCTACCATAAAACACTACCTTAGACTTACTCGGAGTCTGAAGGTTCACACATTTGTTCTGACAGTCAATTATCGCAGCATGGTTATACAACCAATCCATTCCCAGTATTACGTCGAATTCTCCCAGTCTAATAGGAATCAAGTCTACGCTCAGTTCATGTTTACTAATATTTGCGCGATAATTTCGATAAACGTATTCTACAAGGATCACTTCCTTATTAGCAACTTCTATAATCAAAGGATTTTCTAATAGTTCTCGAGGTGTACTAAGTCTACTAGCAAATTCTTCAGATACAAAAGAACAGGTGGCACCCGAATCAAATAATACATAAGCATTTATATCATTGATTGGGATTATACCTGACACCACATCCTTCGCAGCCACTGCGTCTTGGACGGTCATGTTAAAGGTTCTGGCGGTTGGGCGGTTGGATTGTGCCGGTCCACCGATCATCAGCTTGTTGCCTCCTTGCTGATTACTACCCCCGCCACTTCCCTTCTTTGGGCAGTCCTTAATTCGGTGCTCCGTCGAGCCACAAGCAAAGCATCCTTGTATCTTTTTCGGTTTCAAACAGTTGGGCGAGATGTGCCCTTCCTGTCCGCAGTTGTAGCAAGTGCCACGTCCCTTCCAGCACTCGCCCTGGTGATTCTTCCCACACTTCGGGCATCCTTCAGCCCTCTTCTTGAAACCTCCACGAAAATTCCCTGATTGATTATTATTGTTGTTTTTGTTGTTGTTGTTGTTCTCCCACTTTCTCTTTCCCAAGTTGCTTCCTCCGCTACTGCTTCCTCCCGTACGATTCTCTCCTCCAGTATTCTTTCCTTTCTTTTCTTTATTATACAGATTTAAGGCCTCACTGTCGCCTTCCGCAATGATTGCCTTCTCCAGTAATGTTGCAAAGGAATCAATTTGAAGAACTGATACCTTATTGAACAGCCATGGCTTCAATCCTTGTTCAAAGCGTCTAGCCTTCCTCTCTTCATCACCAACTTGGTGCTCCGCAAATTGCGCTAGTTCGTTAAACCTAGCCGCGTATTGCGCCACCGTCATCTCACCTTGTTTTAACTCTAGGAATTTCACCTCCATCCTATTCTTCATACTCTTTGGAAAGTAATTCTCGAAGAACAGTGTCTTAAACTTATCCCAAGCTATTATCCCTTCTCCAGCTCTTTGTTGATTAGCCTCCCACCAGTAGTTCGCTTCTCCCCTCATCATGTACGTGGCAAACACTGTCTTCTGATCTTCGCCTACGCTAGCTATAGTGAAAGCTTTTTCGATCTCTTTGATCCACGTTTGTGCGACGATTGGGTCGGTAGTTCCCTCGAACTCCGGGGGTCCTACACTCTTAAAGTCTTTAAAGGTTGTTACTGGCACAGTTTGAGGGTTCGGGCGAACGGGTTCATTGTTCCTTCCCCTGAAGGCTTCTCCTAACAAGTCTACCAGTTTCTGGATCGGGTCTACTTGTTCTCTCTCATTGTTAACAGATTCTTCGGGTGCAGTCAATCTACGTCTGGGCGGCATTATCTGCATCACAATTTTTCATTTTATTATTATTCAAGTATATCACTTAAGTATTTCTTTTAATACTAAAAGAATAAATTTATAACACGTTTCTAAAATCAACTCCATTTATATTCATATGCCATTTCATTTTCATTACATGATTTCCTAGCATACTGCTATAAATGTCATCACGTATATCCCCTAATATCACAAAAGACGGGGAATATACCAACCTACTACCATACTACCCCTCTAACAAAAGCTAACTCGGGGTTTACATCATCATCCCACATCTTACACAAAAGATCGGAATTACAACATAGTATATACAATACATAAAGACACAACTAGTACTACCACTAGACTGACTAAGGAAATCTCATCCCGTCATCCCGCGCTCCACTGCGCTCTTGTACTCCAACTGTGCTATATACGCAAACAGCTCTCGGCTCAAGGTATGTAGAGTCTGTCCCTGTTCTGCCGGGTAGTGGTACACACCATCAATCACCCTTTCAAAAGCTGAACGGAACACATACCCCATCTTGTTCATCTTTCTCTTCTTGCACCTGACCTCGTCCTCAAGGTCATCAGCTCTCTCATTGGACGCTTCCCACTTCTCCTCGAAGTGTAACCTATCCATCACCTCCAACTCTAGCTGAGTACGGAGTGCCTCTTTCTCAGTCTTCTCACTCAGCTCCCTCTACTCAACCTCTTCTAGCTTCTCTGCCAAATCTACATTCCTAGCCACTGACCTGTGAAACAGAGTCCCCATCTGGATCCCTGCCTCCCTACGGTAGGCAATCTCCACCTCTAACTCTTGCATAGCCAGCTTCCTCTGGTGGTCCTCGTCCCTCAGCTTCTGGAACTCAGACTCTCTCTCGTGGGCCTCTGCCTCCAGCTCCTGGACTCTGCAGTCTAACTCTAGAATACGCTCCTCGTACTCGCCTAACATCTGTTCCTCTATAGTAGCCTCATCAGAGTCCTCTACTGGCTCATCCTCCATCGGCTCCTCCTCTGGATCAGACTCTATCTCAATCTCGTCCTCGTCGTCAGACTCGAATGGTGCAACAGCCTGCACTGGTGTAGCCTCTAGAGGTGCCTCGTATACTACGTGTATATCCCTGGGCTCCTCCTCTACAACTCTACTAGGTACCCCTGTGTCTGTCATCCTACACTCACAAACACAAGACAAGAAATAGCATCTCCATTAGAATGTTAAACAAAATATAAGTTCATTGTATAGAATGAAGTTACATTTCATAACAGACTAAGTCTCTCAAGGAAAACTCTACATGAGTTTTATCTCCTTCCTAACTTCTAAGTTCGCCTAAGTTATAGTCTAAGGACACTCGTTCCTAAGGTTTATAACTTGGCTCTGATACCAACCTGTGACGCCCCCAAATTCCAGGACCGCCACTTGGTCTCTCAAATTCGGTTCATCACGTGCTCATGGTAATACATCACAATAATAATAATTAAATATCATATGATCACAGCGGAAAATCTATTCTAGAATAATTTACAATGATTTATTATAATTATTCCCCCAAGTCTCGCAACCTACAGTACTTAATAGATTACATAATAATATCAGTTAACGACTTATTACATAATCTAACTTAAGCTTAAACATAATCAAATCCAGTCTTACTACATCATCTTCATACAATATTAATATATTTAAAACATAACAGACATAAGCTAGTTGGTAGCTTTGCCCTTGCCCTTATCAACACCCGAAGGTTCACCATGCTCTGCCTTAACTGAAATGTTTTAGGGAAAGCAAGAATGAGCACAAATTGCCCAGCAAGTAATATACATTAAGGGTGAGTAATAAGATTCTCAATTCTCGAAAGGGTATAACAAGATTTGGTAGTTCAAGAATAACAAGAATATCAACAGTTCTCAATATCAGTCGCTAAGGACAGGATAATATCAATATGATTCAATAATAAGTCAATTCAAGATTTCAAATAATTGAATACTGAGTAGTCACTACGGACTATGAACTTCTACTAGAATTGACAGTAATAAACTGAAAATCCAACAAAAATAGGTACAACAGGTGATCAGCCTAAAGTACCCTTGTTATGCATAACAATCAACCATACTCAAGTGTGCACGTCGGTTCTCCGACAATTATATATTCCCTTCAAAGAAGGTTGTTCTTCTCAGTCAAATACAAGATCCCGCACCAATCAATTAGTTTGGGTTACTTTTCAATAACATAAGTCCAGCCGAATCAAATGGCATAGACACTTTCACAATATTCAAGAACAATACTAAGTTCAACATGAATAATAGCTTTAATGAAATAAGAGTTCAAGTATGCTAATTCGATTCAACCGATTAAATAGGAAACTAGTTCGCAATACACAAGATAGGATACTTGCATAGTAAAAGAGTATAAGTTAGGAAACTTTCACAATCATAGATTTCCTTGCATAAAGTAAATGCGTCGGTTAGGATACTTGCACTTTAAAAGAGTGTAAGTAAGAGAACTTGCCTTTAGCGTAGTTTATCCACGAAAAGCAATCAACACTTTCGAATTCCTATCGTAATACAGTTACGTATATATATGATATTCATTAGTCATATAATTTAACTTCACATTTTCTCTTTGAATATACGATCAACACATAAGCTAAGTTTTACCTAGCTACACAGTTATATAGAATATAATTTCTATCCTTAACGTTCCTTCTTTAGAGTTTAAACGCATTCTCATATTATATAAGATCTCAACAATTAGCAAACATGCTTGCATATTATTAATATCACATAAGACCACAATCAATACTAAATATATTTCATTTTAGCAAGTCACGGCATCTCCTTAAGTTAACCGTCAAAATCGGGTTCAAGTAACATCATATAATATCGCGTGGCATGTATTCATATTTAAAGGATACTTTCATGCTTGTATAACTTTTCCAAATCCAATCGTACATGGTATAGGTTCTTAAGTTAATACTTAAAGCCATTCAAGGACACGAACTCATATGGTCTAACATGATTGCTTTTAAACACATAAGATATTCATATAACTTGTATTAGTCATGCTCATGAGTACTCGTATTGCATATATGTAGCTAGCATTGTTATTATCTTGAAAACATGCTTTGTTCATGCTAAACTTTAATCACGGCAACTAATCATGGTATATATACATGCATGACACATGAATGAGTCTAAGAGTACTATCACATGTGTCCATAAATGTCAAATTCTAATTCTCGTCATAACATACCAACGTTCACGTTCAAAGCTTATACTTTGTTAGTATAGTTCATTAATAAGGTCTATCATGTTCATGCTTCCTTATGAAACCTATATATGTAAGTTAACATGCTTTTCATGTATTTCAAGGCCCTATAAACATGCTTGAAAAGTAAGAATGTATACATGCTTCATATATGTTAACGTCGTTTAAGAAACTTTAAATTCGTTTCCAAACTATGTGTCGTTTGGTTAACCATGCATGCTAATATACTAAAACATGCTTACATTGCCTCATTAGGTTTATATATATGTATTAATCATGCTCCAATGCTGGTTTAAACAAAAATCAAACAATTGGTGCATAACAGTTTTGTTGCAGAATGCAGAAAACTGAACACAGAGGCTGGCGCTGCGGCGCGGCACAGTAGCTTAATACTGGCGCTGCGGCGCGAGTGGTGCTGCGTGCGGCGCTGCGGCGCGGGCTGCGGCGCGTGTGGCGCTGCGGCGCGGGATGCGGCGCTGCGGCGTCGAGGCAGTTTTCTGGTTCAGACGGCAGCGAAAACCGACCCAAAACCTCCCATTTCATCGATTTCAACATACCATACCCAGATATTAGACTTGTTTAACTTACTAACACATACATATATGCTTATATAACAGTCAATAGTAATTATCAATTCCCAATTTCATGAACTCTAACTAATTTACAAATTTCATGTATTTACAGAAATTGAAGAGGAACAATGGAAATGAAAGACTATTCAGTGGTTCCATCATGTGTGTATGTTCATATAACAACAATATAAGGGTTCTATAACCCAATCATGAACCAATTTGGCATAATCAAGAATTTCAACAAAACTCAGAGAACAACAATGGAGTTCTTTTGACAGAAAATGAAAATGAAGACACGAAGGGGATTTATACCTCTGTTATGGAGTAAGCTTGCTGGTGCTACTATAGAAATTCCTTCTGAACTAAATAGACAATCACAGTATACTCTCTTCTCTTAGAAATATTTCAGCAATGAAATGAAGGTGCAGGGAGTTCCTTTATATAGAAGAATGAATACACAGTCCAAGCTTCTAACTCCCAAATCAAACTAACGGATTGACAAATTGCATGAAGGTTATAGAATGGTAGGTATTTAGTTGTTAGAATCCATCATTAAAACCACTCCCTTGCTCATCATTGCTACAAGGCTATGGAAATTTACTGAGTTTAAGGAGAAGCAATAGGCTTAGGCCATAATGGCTGTGCACGTGAATGAGGGAAAGGAGAGTGACTATTATATTGGGACAAGCCAAGCAAATCTCAGCATTCTTACAAATGGACTATATGCTACACTTATGTTATATATTATATGTACTCTCAGGTTATAATTACAATGTTCTCCCCATAATGTAATAAATGCAATTTGAATACATATAATCTATGTACATTTTATCTTACCGATATAATACAATCGGATACTACCACATTACATTATATCATATATTATTAAATTGTATTACTCACCAATTATTTATAATAGATCCATGATACATTATTTTAATGTATATCCACACATCAATTGTCACCTACACATATTATAACATATAGTTACTATACATTTAATTCGCATGCTTGCACATATAATTTCTCATCTTTTAAATTGAATATTAATTAATAATATACACATGTCCTACATCAATCAATATAATTGTTAACCTCCATAACAATTTAATTAACCTTTATATGATTAACTATCACTTTGATATAAATCTGATTATATTTATAAACACGTTGCTCATTATTATTATGTTTCTTGCAATAATAATAATCACATATTATTAATCAATCCTCATTAGTATTTTATAACAGTTAATTAATATTCTTCGATTAACAATTAATATAGATTAATTGTTCGCTTAAATTAATATAATCATTCTTATATTACGTCACTGTGCCACACAAGGCAATCAACGAGTTTATCACAAACTCCACCAATTTCTCAATTATTATAATTATTCAATTATATATAATTGAATTAATTCATCTCATAACACGAAATCATTTATATTCAAATAAATTCTCATTTCCATTAATATATTTATTTAATAATATATGGAAATTCTCGGGTATTACAGGCAACCCCGAGAGGGGCAAAATGATCATTTTTCCAACTCTAAGGTGATTCGATCAAACTCAAGCCGAATTGATGCCACCAAGGTCAGAACGAACCATAACGATGATCCCGAGTGCAAACAGCGCATGACAGCTCAACGGATAAACTGTGGGAAATCAAAGACCTGGTTATAAACCAGTCTTCTTGGACTCAAAAAATGTTGTATACCATATTATTGTGACACTCTCGACGAGGGATTTCCAGAAAGGTACATCAAGCCTCCAACGGATGCTCCGATCAAAAGTTAGAATGTTTTGAATCAGACTTCACGTTGTTCGGAGTACACGTACTTTGAGATGACAAAACCCGTCACGGGGCCCAAGCCATGTAGAGCCGCACCTCTACCTGCGACAGCAACATGTAAAGTGGAGGCTCCCTGGCTTATATATATGAGGTGACCCCCAGCTCATTTAAGAATTTAGAAACGCTCTGAACCCATGCCTGTTTGGTTTTCCAGCTATTTTCTTATCTTCTAAACCCAAAAATTTTCACTCTAACACGTAGATATACCCACATACTACCACATATCAGAAAATAACCGATAGATTTGGATGTTTAAAGCATACGATTTGGCAAAAAGCCCGTGTAGCAGTCCATTGTGAGTATTTTTACGATCAGAAAGTTATTATTACTTCTTTGCACTTTTATACACTTGTATATCAAGTTTTAATTTCTAAATATGTTCGAAAATCTATTCCGTGGCCACTTTTGTCAACTTTTGGTACATTTTTGTACATAAATGCATTTTTTTGGCATTTTTACAACTCGGATTAACGATGCGTCGCTTCCAGCAGCTTTTATATACTTGCATCTTCGTTGTTAGCAACTTCGCAGGACTGGGTTACCTTCCAAGTCCGGGTTTGGATTTTTTTGTATATATTTAACAGTATATATACTAACTTTTCAATTATGTCAAGCCTGAATATTAAATCCGTGGTAGTTTACTGCTTTTATATATAAATATGCATATAGAAGCAGCCTTCACCACACTGGGTTATCTTCTCAGTCTTGGTTGACTACTTTTCTGTCTTTATATATATATATATATATTTACATTCTAGTTTGGCCTGGATCATTCTTTGACCTTTTTACTGCTTTTATATATATTTATGCATATATAAGCAACATTCACCACACTGAGTTATCTTCCCATTCTTAGTTGACTACTTTTTGTCTATATATATATATATATTTACATTCTAGTTTGGCCTAGATCATTCTGTGGTCTTTTTACTTTTTTTGGCACCATTCACCATTACTAGGTTACCTTCCCAGTCCTGGTTTGACTATTTTTCTGTCTAAATATATATTTCAATTCCAGTCCAGGCCTCAGAGAGAAAACCCATCGCCCTTTTATGTTTTTTTATTTATATATTTTAATTCTGTCTAGCCTGGATCATGCCGTGGCTTTTACACAGCTTATATATATATATATATATATATATATATATATATATATATATATATATATATATATATATTTCTATTCCAGTCCTGGCACCGGCGTGAAAATCCATCGCCCTTTACAGCTTTCATATATATAATCATATATATATATATATATATATATATTGCTTTGCTCATTTTTATTAAATTGCTGCTTTAAATATTCACTTTGATATGGATCGACACTAACATATCTGCGGGTGAACTATATTTATTTAAATCTTGCCAACTCTAGCTTTCAAACGGTTTAAAATAGATCAAAACAGAACCAGGAAGCTAGAATGGCTGGGATTTATTTAAATCTAGCATTTTTCTAGTTTCAGTTACAAAAACTACCTCGCGGCCCTTAGATTGCTATCTAGTGGGAACGATATTCTTCGACCATGTGTGAGCCAGGATTTACTGATGAATCCTTGGTTCTGGCGATATTTGGATATTTTTGTACAAATTTTAGTTGTGCAGCTTTATTGGCTACTCATATGTGAGCCTAAGAATCATGGGATTCATGATCAAACTGATCAGAATCTGATTCCCACGATAGACAAAGTCCACTTTACAAATGTACCCTGCCAGTTTTTCTGTAAAAATGTACATACAAGAGACCTTAAAATAGTTATCCGGATTTAAGGTCTCAACATAACGAAAATATGGTTTGCCGTGTCAGAATCCCTTCGATGGCTTTTATGCCCATGAGGAGAGCGACACTTGTATATATGTTGTGGTCGAGGATGCTTCGCAGCCCTACAATCACCATTCAAATTGAGCCTTAAGGCTGGAAAAAGATAAAACTAAAGTATCGATGTGCTTTAATTCCTATTTAGCTTAAGGGTTTGAAAACCTTCTTTTAAAATATCATTTCAATAATCTTATCGAAAAAGGAAGCTTTTGCAAATCAAATCAAACACTTTTGCAAATCAAATCAAACACTTTTACAAATCAAATCAAAGACTCTTTGCAAATCAAATCAAACCCTTCGTATATATATATATATATATAGGTTCAATGATGCATAGACATGCTTCCAATCAAAGCATATGCCCAATTTCTTCCAGCATTCACACACACATTGCAGATTTTAAAGGGAAATATTAAAAAGATGCGGTACCGTGTTTACACGGGAGTTGTGTGGTGCCTAACACCTTCCCCACACTTAACCAAGCCCCCGAACTCAAAACATTAGTTTCAAAGATCAAATTTTGACAGTGTCCAGCAATTGGGCCTCTTTTCAAACAAACTCGATTGAGTTGGTAAAATCATTTGAAATCTATCAACTGGCAACTCTGTTAAACGTTCAACCGTCGACATGATACATGTTGGCCTTTTCCTAAAAACCTTTTTCACAAATAAAAAGAGTAAGGGTAGAGATAACTTAGGAAGAGGGAAAAATCCAGGTTGTGACCCGAGCTACGAATTTTTTCCTGACGTCGACAGTTATGACATACGAAAATGTTCCAACCTTGTGATTATCTTTTATGATAATTTACATTCTCATCTTTTTCTCATACCATCCACACTTAGCACACATCGAGTCTCTAACAATATTCAATACAGTACACTGAGTGGTTTCCCACAAACGACCAACAAACTAGTTTCTCGTCTCATCTACACTGTCTTTCACAGCGACTTAGATCGGTTTCTAGTTCGTATATACCTCCGCTACCTGAAGGAATCGTTTAGCCCATATACCATCTATTGACCATTACAGACTATGACTATGATAGTACCACATCTGAAACTTAACTTAGCCAAACTATTAAAACTATAAAGTTCGTTAAGTTAATTATCATTCCTTATAGCTTCATGACAAATTAAGGACATACCTCAGGATTATTCTTTACCGTTCAAGTCATACAATCGTTCGTATGACAAGAGCGATCATTAAATCTTAAGACTATGCGTTCATAGATTTTACACATTTTACGTTATCTCCTTTCATATCTTACAACGTCTGGTATATAACTCGGAATGTTATTCAAGTTATTATCCTTAACTCGGCTTTTCAACGTTTACACGTTATTCATTAATCTTCGTTTCTTTACGTTCAAACCATACACAATGTGTATGCTAAGCACGTTTAACTTACTTGTATACTTAACACATTCACGTCGATTTAAGTGTTTTATGTTTACTTGTCTTCCTACGTTCATATCGTCCATCTTTTACTTTTCGTTTAACCTTTACTAAAGGTTTAATTCACTTGCTTAAGTGTTATATTATGTGAATTATATGTTCACCATCCTTCCATACACGTTCCCCAAGAACTGAGTAATTAAAAACTCATTTCTGGCATTTTTTTCCTACACTGGCGCTGCGGCGCCACTTTCCTTTGTTATGGCCGCGCTGCGGTGCCATTCAGGCAGGGAATTCTCCCCGGGTAGGGGCTTCGGCACCACTTTTAACTTACATAGCCGCGCTGCGGCGCCAGTCAGGCAGGGAATTCTCCCCGGACAGGCACTGCGATGCCAATTTCTTAGGCATGGGTGGCGCTGCGACGTCGGCCCTGTGCCTTTGAAAATTATTTAATTTTTCAATTTGGTTCCTTCCTGAGCACATAACGCGATCGTTATAACTCAGAATTGGCTCCTCGTTCAAAAGCCATTAGCTTATATATCTTATATACTTTGATTCTATCCAGATAGAATAAGTTTCTGAATCCATTAACAATTAATTCATCCTTTCATTCCTTATTACGCGTTCGATAAACGTTCGTGAACGTTCATAGCTCGTTTCTTCATTTTAAGTCAGAATTCATCCGTTCTTGAGTCCGAAACTCTTAAATACATAATTCTAAGATACGCCATTGAAAACCAATATTTCTGAGTTAAACAGCGACTTTTGACTATCGTTCCGGGAATTTTACAAAATTTTGTCATAACTTCGTTAAACTTGTCCATCAACAACAAGCTCTAACTTAGGATGGTTTTCAATTTGTCCATCAACAACGTTCTTACCGCGTTCTTCGCGTTCTTCGTTCGTTCTTCGTGTTTCTCGTTTTTAATCGATATTATGATTATGATATTATGTTTTCTTGTATTTTAACGTTATAAGTTTGATAATTCATCTTTATAACATCGGAGAGTTCATAAAACTCATCTGAATCGTCCATTAACATCTTCTACCGTCTTTTACTTCCATTTTTCATTAAGTTATGAATTTTCTAAGAAACCTTAAAGAAAACAATGGATTAAGGTTAGGTTTTGATACCTTTCTGCTTGATTTTCTTCTTCCTCTTGGTTATTCCTACAGTTTTTTAGCTTTTCCATTTCTCGAACTTCTTCAATCCGAGCATCCGAACTCTCTCTCTTCCTTATTTCTCTCTCTCTCTCTCAACGAGTTTTCTCTTGAATTTAAAATCCAAGAGAATGAGCTAGTATATATAGATTTTTAAGGCTATGGGCATTTTAGTTATTTGCAGGCTTTTTACCATTTTGCCCTTACTTAGCTCTTATGTTTCGTCCTTGATTAGCCCTTAAGTTTCGTCCTTGCTTAGCCCTTATGTTTTGTCCCTGCTTAGCCTTTAAGTTTCTCAAAGCTTCTCCAAGAAGTTTTGCTGTTCCGTAATTCAGAATTCGTCTTACAGTTAAAAAATATGACTTTCTCGGTATCCAAATATTTTTGGATACTCCATCTTTCCTCTACCGAATAACTTTTACGCGTTCTTCGAAACATCAAAAAACTGAAAAACTCTTTTATGTTTAGAGTTTTCCTTCACATTTTCCCTTAACGTAGTTAACCGAATTAAAAGTACATAACAGTACTTTTCATCGTTTTTATTTCTTCTGATTTCTCAGCGTTTTTCGAGAAAATTTTTTATTAGCTAACTTAACTTTTTACAAAATATTACCGTCAAATCTTTCGACAGAACGTCATTTCGACATCCCGATCTCCCAGAAAGGCTTAGGTTATTAAAACCCTAACCCTTAGGGTTTTATCATGTGAATAGTGCATATTTCGTCTTTTTCTCATAAATACTTTTGTTCCCAGAAAACTTTTATTTTCGTCTTGAAAATTCTTACTCGTTCATTCTAGCTCAAAGCTAGAATCCTCCAGGTTTCTAATCATCCTATGTCAAAGAATGACTAATAAACACATAACACAAAATATAATTAATAAAAATTCATTTTATTAATTAATAATTTTTTAAACTTAATTTCTGGACAATCCAATTTTTCGGGTTGTCACATTTTCAAACCCTTTTGCTCACATAGGAATTAAAGCCCCTTGATACTTTTATTTTATTCCATATTCGGCTCTTTTAGATTTTATTCTCGAGATGTGAAGCATCTTCGACAAAATAATATATATATATATATATATATATATATATATATATATATGTATATAAAAGTGTCAGGCTCCTTATGGGCGTGAAAGCCATTAAAGTATGCCCAAAAACCACATATATGATTTTCATTATTTCGGAACTTTAAATCCGGATAACCATTTTATGGTCCTATATTTACAAATACAAAATTTGCAAGCTGGCTGTACAAGTCAAACAGGTCCATCATGGGAACCGGATTTAGATCTATTGGTTGCATCGTAGATCCTGTAGCACCTAGGCTCACAGAAAATCAAATAAATAGCCTGCATAATGAATATACTACAAAAAACATAAAATTATACTAGACATCACTAAACAAAAGATTTATCAGTCAAATCTCCGTACGCGAGTAGCTCATAGCTTCCAGTTTCCCCTAGATACAGATCTAGGGTAACGTGGTTGCTAAATACTTACAAAAACTAGAAAGAAAACTAGATATGTATATATCTTAGCCATTCTAGCTTCCATATTCAAGTTTTACAACTTTTAAATCGGTTAAGAGCTAGATTTGGCTAGATCTAGTACAGATGAAGTTAATACTGCTCAAATATAGACTATTTATAAGAAATAAAGGGTTAAAACTTCAGATCTAATGAATATAAGCTACTATATATGTATATATAGCACTTATATATGTATTAGAGTAAGCGAAGAAGACATATATGGTGAAATCTTATAGTATTTTGTGAGAACAACTCTCAAACGGCTTCTGGCCCCTCGATACTCGTTTTCCACCAAATAAAATTTGATATGTTGTAATATATATGTATATGAGTGTTTACAAAGAAGTTTTACAGAAATCGGAGTAAGATAGAAGCTCCGTTTAGCTATTCTAGCCTTTATTCCCTCGTCGCGGCCCTCTTCTTCTCTATTCTTCTCTTGGAAGCCAAAGAGGTGAGGGGGTATTTATAGGCCCGGGCTGCTACTAGTCTACCTACTGTATCATTGGGTTTCCCTACGGTAACCCAAAAGTGGGCCCCACTTGCTCAGTATTCGTCTTGGTAGGTCAGGTTTTTATGATGTGCGCTAGAATGACCATAATTCTCAATCCGAAAGGAGTTAGAAGACGTGCATATCAATCCGGAAAGCTCCTTCTAATAGCTTCCCAATGGTATATTATTCACCCTATTCTGAGTTCTGGAAGATAGAAAAAAGGGGAAAAACCACCACCCCTAGGTAGATGCCAGATAGTCATTCACCTTTCTGTGCGCTGAGAACCTTGCTCATTCCAATCCGAAAATCCTATGGAGGTGTGCCATACCATTCCGGAGAAGTTTTTATTAGAGTTATGCAATGACCTAAGGCCTGCCAGTTTTAGAATCCGGGAAGATGGATTTATGATTAGAATATCATATTCAGGTCTCCGCAGGTAGTTTGTTGAGCTGTCTTGCATAGTTTACTCTCGGGGTTACTGTGTTGGCTCTTGTGACCCTATCCATAGCTAGACAGTTCATGTTTATATTATTTTTGGTAAAATGACCTCTTTGCCCTCCCAGGGTTATCTCCGGGCTTGTAGTGGTTGTTGATGTCCCTCAGGGTTATTTTTGGGACTTTGACTGCTATTATTTCTGTCTTTCCTCAAGGCCATCTCCGTGGTTAACTTGATATACCACGGGGATGCTTTTGCGGTTTGATTTGATGTTATAATCCTCCGGGGTTGTTCTTTATAGTGGAAAATAATGCTTTTGCCCTCCAACATGGTTAGTAACATGAAAACAAAATTTCGAGTGTCTATAGATGCCCCTCTTTGTCATGTTTATGCAATGCAAGAATGAATATGATAAAGATTACTAAACACTTGAAATATGATATGGTATATTTTATGATGCAAATCTCACTTCGTAATGAATGGTATGATGAATGTTAAAACGCTTTCGCAAATCGCATTCTGCAAATCAAACTTCATAAATCGCACTTCGTACATCGCACTTCACAAATTGCACTTTGCATTTCTCAAATCACACATCACATATCACAAATCGCACATCGCACATCGCACTTTACAATTTGCTTTACCATTATCGGTTATTGCTGATGCCTATGTTGGGACTGATTCCAATGGCTATCTTTCATTAGTGCTGTTGATGCCTATGCTGGTGTTGATTCCAACGGTTTGATTTTCAGTGGTGTTGCCGATGCTTGTTTGATGAAGATAAATGGAGATGCTTTTTACATCTCTGCTGGGGATGATGTTCTAAAATCACCGGACCTTCCCAATGTCTACACTGGTAGTTTACAACGATGCATACTCTGCTGGTAGTTAACAACGGTGCCTACCTTGCTGGTAGTTGATAACGGTGCCTACCCTATTGGTAGTTGACAACGGTGCCTACCCTGCTGGTAGTTGACAATGACGAAATTTTTTCAAGTCTGGACATTTAATGTGCATGCATGTTTAACTCTACTAGGGTTACATCTAAACATTTTTATGGAGATGTGCACTGATATAGCCATGCTTGATGTGATGATCTAAATTTATCCTCAGGAGTCTATTAACCTAGGTTGATGCACATGCTTAATTGAATTGACTAGATGTAGAAACATACCTCACCCTTTCTGAGGAGATTTGGAGTTTTTTTCAGGCATGGATTTTGATAAGACTAGCAGCTCCAGCTCCCATATGGCTACTTTTGGCATTCGCATGGCAGATTCGGATGTTCCCTTTTCATATGCAGGCTTGGTGGGGATCCCGCAGAGGCTGCTAGTTTTTATCTTTATGGAACTAGATCTGGTGCTGGCCCCACTAGTGGTCCAGACACTGATGGCTCTACTAGGAGATATCCTGATATCTTCGCTGAAGTAGTTTTTAATGGATTACATCACCGGATCCTTCCTCGATGCTACGTTGGATTAACGCCAACTGTTTAATCATTGATTATGAAAAGGGGCGAGCTCTTCACTTGCGACCCTGCTGGATTAGATACTGACTTAATTGATGACCTGGTGGTTACTAACATCCTGGAGGATGTGGCCCATTCTTATACTGCCCATACTCGAACTTCGGTGCAGAGGTCTCGACTTGTGACGACTTGGCATAGGTTGACATGTTTGATGATGTAGATTTCACTTGGTAGACCTTTTGTCATCGGGCGTCTGTTTTTGGAGTTAAGGACTCTCTTGAGAAATTTTCCCTTCTTTTGTCGGGGCAAGCTTATGTCGATGTGATTTCATTCATGAGTTCTCCCTTTTCATTTGATGAGGAGCTTGGTCCTGCCTTAGACTCATTCTATTTCATTGAATGGAGAAATGCCCCAGCCCTTTTGAATGTTGTTACTGAGGTTCATATAAGAAACTCTCTTTGTTGACCAAGTCGAGATGAGCAATATCCTGCACATCAAATGAATAACAGAATGTGCAAAAGCTTGACGGCTATGGCCATCAGGGTTAGTATAATCTTGTGAATGAGGTACTTAAAGTTTATGAAATTGAATGCTTGTATTTGCTGAGCTTTTATCTTATCTCTAAAGATTTTGAAATTGAGTATGAAAATGAATTTTTCGTAAGAAAATCGAAAATACCATTTAACAAGTTATGAAATTGCAAGAAAACATTTAAGCATCCATGATCATTATGCACGGGTAAGATATTTCATCTTCGCTCTAGGCACTGCTCTTCGTAGAATTGACTTCATATGACACATGCACTATGAATGACGCAACCCTTAGTAGGGGTTTCTTTTATATGACTTCTAGATTATTTCATTTTCATCTTATAATTCTTCCTTTTATCTGCTTTCGTCACTTAACTTGTCTCGTTTTCTTAGGCTATTAAGGGTTAACCATTTAACGAGTTTGGACCAATGACTCGTAAACAAGACGACTTTAAGGCATTAGGTGTTAAGACACCCCTTCCGGTTTACTGGCTCAAGTAACAAAGGACACACTTCGAGACACGTCGACGGTCTACTCTATTTGCTCCTCGCATGAGCTTGTGCAAGATTCATTTTCTTAGGTTCTAAGTTATCCCTGTAGCGAGCAAGGTTCAGTGACTCCCAAACCAGACGGCTTTAGGGCACTAGGTGTAAAGACACCCCTCAGGCTTAATTACTCGAGTAACCCAGACCACGATTCGGATCTGCTCAGGTTTTGCTTTCTCCTTCTTCAATGCTCGTTGTCGACGTTGGGAAAAATTTGCTAGTCGAGTTGGACCCAAATCTTTCTCTCTTCCTAAGTTTTGTATACACTTATTCTCTTTATTGTGAAAAAAGTTTTGAAGGGTTTTTTAGGAAAAGGCCAACATGTATCATGTCGAAGATTTGAACATTTTACAGAGTCGCCAATTGGTAGATTTGAAATGGTTGTACTAACTCAACCGAGTTTTGTTTGAAAAGAGGCCCAATTGTTGGACACTGTCGAAACTTGATCTTTGAAACCGAAGTTTTAAGTTTGGGGGCTTGGTTAAATGTGGAGAAGTTGTTAGGCTTCCCACAACTCTCGTGTAAACATGGTACCACATCTTTTCAATATTTTCCTTTTAAATCTACAATGTATGTGTGTGAATGCTAGAAGAAATTGGGCTTATGTTTAAGTGATTGAAAGTAGTGCTTTGCTTTGTTAAACCTATATACGAAGGGTTTGATTTGATTTGCAAAAGTCTCTCTTTTATACAAGATTATTTAAAATGATGTTTTGAAAGGTTGATTTTCAAACCCTTACGCTAACATAGGAATTGAAGTATGTTGATACTTCAATTTTATTTTTTTAGCCTTTTGACTCAATTTGAATGGTGATTGTCGGGCTGCGAAGCATCCTCGACCACAGAAATATGTACAAGTGCCGGTCTTCTCATGGGTATGACAGCCATCAGAGTGACTCTGACACGACAAACTATTATTCTCATTATGTTGAGACATTAAACCCGGATAACCGTTTTAAGGTTTTTCAGACGTACGTTTTATAGAAAAACTGGTAGGGTACATCTGTAAAGTAGAGTTTGTCTATCGTGGGAATCATATTCTAATCAGTTTGATCATGAATCCCACGATTCCTAGGCTCACATAAGGAAGCCAATAAAACCTGCACAGCTCAAATATGCAAAGAAAATATATATTTACATCCAAATGTCACCAAAACCAAGGATTCATCAGTAAATCCTGGCTCGCACATAGCCGAAGAGTCTCGTTCCCATTAGATAACGATCTAAGGGACGCGAAGTTGCTTTAAGAACTGAAACTAAAAAAATGCTAGATTTAAGTAAATCTCAGTCATTCTAGCTTCCCGGTTCCGTCTGGCCCTATTTTGAATTGTTTGAAAGCTAGAGTTGGCGAGATTTAAAGAAATCTAGTTCGTCCAAAGAGATGTCAATGCCGATTCATGTCAAATGAATATTTAAAGCAGTAATTTAATCATAAATGTGTAGAGATATATATATATATATATATATAATTATATATATACGAAAGCTGTAAAGGGCGATGAGTTTTCACTCCGATGGCCGGACTGGAATGTAAATATATATATTTATAACAAAACTATTAAAAGCCACATAATGATCAAGGCTTGACAGAATGGAAATATATATAAAAGCGGTAAAGGGCGGTGGGTTTTCACTCCGAGGCCCGGACTAGAATGAAAAAATATATATTTATAAAAGTTATATAAAAGCCACAGAATGATCCAGGCTTGATAGAATGTAAATATATATATATATATATATATATAAGTAGTAAAGGGCGACGAACATTTTATCCTTTGCCCGGACATAAAATGTAAATATATATATATATTTATAAAAGCAATAAAATGGCCACTGAATTGTCTAGGCCAGACTGGAATGTAAATAATAATAAATATAGTTAATATATATATATATATATATTAAAGCAATAAAAAGGCCACGAAGTATAAATCAAGGCCCAAATAAGTCAGAAACATTTATATATATATATATAGTTATATATACAAAAGCAGTAAATTACCTCGGAGTTGACATCCGGGCTTGACAAAATTAAAAAGTTGGTATATATGAAGTTAAATATACACATTAAAAAGCCGAACCCGGACTGGGAAGATAACCCAGTCCGACGAAGTTGCTAGAAACAAAGATATATGTATATATAAAATGTTAGAAGCGACGGATCGACGATCCGAGTTATAGAAATGCCAGAAAATGAGTTTATTTAATAAAATGTACAAAAACATAAACAAAACAGCCACGGAACTGAGTTCCGGACATAATCAGAAAGTAAAAATTAACGTGCATGTGTATAAAAGTGCAATAAAGTAAGAAACCTTCTTGATCGTAAAAATACTCACAATGGACTGCTACACTAGCTTTTTACCAAATTGTAGGCTTTAAACATTTATTTTTACCGGTTAATTTTTTGATATGTGGTAGTATATGAGTATATCTATGTGTTAGAGTGAAAAAATTTGGGTTTGGAGTACAAGACTGGGCCTGAGAAACCAAACAGGCAAAGGTTCAGTGCATTTTCGATTGTTAAAATGAGTTGGGGGTCACCTCATATATATAAACCCAGGAGAAGAAGCTCTACCTACGATAGCCGCAGGTAGAGGTGAGGCTTCACGTGGAGGGTCCTATTATATCAAAGTATGTGAACTCCGAGCAATGCGAGGTCATATTCGAAACATTCTAACTTTTGATCGGAGTGTCCGTTGGAGGCGTGATGTACCTTTCCAGAAAGCCCTCGCTGAGAGTGTCGCAATGACATGGTAGTAAACCTATTTTGAGTCCAAAAATACGGATTCATAATCAGGTTTTTATTTCCTCGTAGTTTGTCCGTTGAGCTATCTTGCGCTGTTTCAAATTGGGATCATTGTTATGGTTCTTTTCTGACCTTGATGGCATCAATTCGACTAAAGTTTGACCAAATTGACTTAAAGATGGTAAAATGACCATTTTTCCCTTCACGAGGTTGCCTTCAATGCTGGCTTGGCCTTCGGCTAACTTGCAGGGGTTGTCTCTGAGGTTTTGATCCAAGCCGATTCTGTTTCTCCTCAAGGTTGTCTTTGAGGATGACTTGGTTCTTCCAAGTTTATCTCTAGAGATGATGTGAGGCTTCGAGGTTGTCTTCGAAGTTGAGTTGGCCTCCCGGGTTGTGATCGGATCTCGACCTAACCTCCCGGGTCGAGACCGGGGCTGAACTGAACCTCCTGGGTTGACACCAGGGCTGACCTGTACCTCCCGGGTTGAGACTGGGGCTGACCTATACATCCTGGGTTGAGACTGGGGTTGACCTGTACTTCCTGGATTGAGACCGGGGTTGACATGTACCATCCAGGTTGAGACCGGGGCTGACATGTACTTCCCGGGTTGAGACCGGGGTTAACTTGTACCTCACGGGTTGAGATCGGGGTGGACCTATACTTCCCGGGTTAAAACCGGGGTTGACCTGTTCTTCCCGGATTGAGACTAGGGCTGACCTGTACTTCCCGAGCTGAGACCAGGGCTGACCTGTACCTCCCGGGTTGAGATCGGGGCTGAGTTAAGTTAAAAAGATAGTTTTGCCTTCTACAAGGTTATTAACAGGAATGCCAAATTTGAGTGTCTGCAATAGGACTGAAGAAAATTTTGAGTTTCTACAGATTCCCCTCTTTATCATGTTCATGTAATACAGTGGAATGAACAGGATAAAGATTGCTAGACACTAAAAATGCAAATGTAATGGAAAAGTAATGCATGACATGTTATGTGATGAATGTTAGATACTTTTGAGGGGTTAGAGTTATCATTTAATGTTCACGTCATTTTTTGCTGAGGATAACGTCATTCATGATAACCATGATAACCCTTGGGGTAGCACTGCCAGGTGGTTACTTGTAGGATATCACTAATAGGCTATCTTCAATTGTCCTTATCACTTTTCGCCGGGGATGACGTCATTCATGATAGCCTTGTCGACTCTATTAGGGATAAAATTATTGATAATACCTTGGTATGAGACCAATGGTTTCTCACGTCTGTCAAAACTCTTCGTATAGCACATTTCCCTTTCGACTGATGTTGTTGTACATTTATAAAGGCTCCTTTGTCGGGGATATATCTCGGTTATCGAGTTACCTTATTGGGTGCTTTCGATGCCTATCCTGACTATAATTTACACTGGTAGTTTGCAACAGGGAGGTTGAATCACCAATATTTCTTGGTGCTCCCTCTGAGGATGTGTATAACATATTCCATCATCTGTCCTTTGTGGGGATAGATTGATATACTGTTTTCGCCACCGGATCATTCCCAATGCTTCGCTGGAGTTGAGCCAAAGGATGAACTGTTATAGGTCTATACCCGACGCTTCGCTAGGTTGAGCCAACGGCTGGACTGTCATCGATCTGTAACCGATATCTTCGCTGAGGTTGTGCCAATGGCTGAACTGTCATGAGTCTGTACCCGACTCTTCGCCGGGGTTGTGCCAATGGATGAACTGTCATCGGTCAGTACCCGACGCTTCGCTGGGGTTGAGCCAATGGTTGAATTATCATCGGTCTGTACCCGATGCTTCGCTGGGGTTGAGCCAACGGCTGAATTGTCACCGGTCTGTACCCGACGCTTCGCTGGGGTTGAGCCAATGGCTGAACTGTCATCGGTCAGTACCCGACGCTTTGCTGGGGTTATGCCAGTGGCTGAATTATCATCGATTAGTACCCGACGCTTTGCTCAGTACCCGACGCTTTGTTGGGGTTGAGCCTATGACTGAATTGTCACAGGCCTTTACTCAATGCTTCACTGGGGTTGTCCTAACGGCTGAACTATCATCGGTTTGTACCCGATGTTTCTCTGGGGTCATCCCAACGGCTAAACTGTCACCGATCTGTACTCGATGCCTCGCTGGGATTGTGCTAACTGCTAAACTGTCATTGGTCTGTACCCGACACTTCGCCGGGGTTGTGCCAACAACTGAACTGTCATCGGTCAGTACCCGATGCTTCACTGTGGTTATGCCAACGACTGCACTGTCATCGGTCAGTACCCGATGCTTTGCTGGGGTTGTGACAACAGTTGAACTATCACCGGTCTGTACCCGATGCTTCGCTGAGGTTATGTAAACGGTTGAACTATCATCGGTCTGTACCCGACGCTTTGAAAGTGGTAGTTTTGCGCAGTTTTTTAGCAGTTTTCATCATTAGTCCCCGGATATTTCTTCGGGATGAATACCAATGGCTTTCATGAAGTTCCCACCTCTGTCAGTAATCCGCTGCTTAAATGCAGAATTTCAGGACAAACCGCTCAATCACGTAGCGATATTTTCTCAGATTTGACTTTTCAGCTCATATAAACTCCTTTTTAACTCGAACTGGACCGAGCCGAGGCAGCGGGGCCCACTTTAGGGAGCCTCAGGTAGGGGTGCGGCAGCCGCAGGTGGGCCCGCTCTTTCTAGTGGATTTATATTGGGCTGCGGGGAGCTCTCAAACTCGTTTTCAGTTTTGAGTTTCAAATGAAATCCGATTTTCTTTTTCAGATCTACGGATTTCGGGCAGCTTTTTTTAGATTCCGTAAGCGGTCACGCGTTCTGAACATCTCAGGTAACGTTTACATTCTTTCTTTTCAAGTTTTGACTGTTAGAACTGTGTAAACCACGTAGGGTGCTTTTGAACGCAATGTATCAAAAATGTCTGCTTATATGACTTGCTATAAGTTTTTTGACTTCATAAGTATGCATATTTTATTGCAATGCACATTTTGATATAAGAAAATTTGGACTCTGAGACATTCAATTTTTGCTACTTTTCATCAGTTTACTCATCCTTTTTGAGACCTATCGAGCCTGGATTTTCAACGAAAAAATGTCCATGGTAATTTGGTTTCCATGTGAAGTTTATTTTTGATTTATCTTCATAAATATGAAATGTTTCTATTTTTGGGAAGGTGTGCTACTGAATGGCCACCTAAACATTCCTATATGCATGTGGACAGTCCATTTTACAAAGGAGACTTAGGCAAAAATTTTTTAAAAGCCCGAGCATTTAATAAACATGCAGTTTTGAGTCAACTAGGGATTTTGACTGACCCATACATGTTTTAGGATTTAAAAATGCATGAAATACTGCTTTAACTTAAAAAGCCACAAGTTTTAAGCTTACCTCATCCTTTCTGAGGTGATTTGGAGAGTTTGTCCGTGTGATGGACAGAGATAGACCCGGGAGTGCTAGCCGGGTCATTTCAGGAGTTAGACGAAGGAGAGCCTCCAATGTTCCTTAGCCACTGCTAGCCCAACCGCGTCGTAGATTGGCTGAGTCAATGATTCGTCCGGACAGGGTTGAGTTGTCGGTAGACATAGATGATGAGGAGGCTCCATTTGCTACTCTTACCCCAGCTCAGGCTCCACGTACGGAGTTCCCAGGCATTGTTGTGCTAGTCCAGGATCTGCTGGGATATTTGAGTCATCATCCATCAAAGTTTCTTCACCCCAACGAGGTGACCAAAGTTTCTTTCTTTTTGGATTTTCTTTCTTTCTTTTGCCATTCTCGGGGCACAGTTTTTTGACATGAGTTGGCTTTTGATGCAGGTTCCTGGCTTCACACAGCCTCGAGGGAGCTAGTTTAGTGTGCATTCTCTTCATCACACTCTGTACCAGGATTATAGGGTCATTGTTGACACCTGGGGGTTTTAGGCATTCTTTTCTATCCTTTCCCGTCATTGCCCCTGGGGTTTTATGAGGGATTTATCCGTGCACTGGTTCCACCAGACTCAGTCTCTCCACTTAATGGATTGCGAGGAGATGATGACGCCGATGGATTGGAGGTTCATCACCAGGACAGAGTTTGAAGGTGAGTCAGTGCATGTTGTTGCTGACATTACGCCCACTGCCGTTTGATCCCTTTTGGAAGTTCCTGCGACGACGATCAAGGGTCAGACGGTCCAATCTGGTCCCTTGAGCGTAGATGCCCAAAGTGGGGTTTTTCTTGAGCCTCTGCCTAATAATCTGAGGGTTAGAGATTGTATCCTGCGGCGATTGTTTGTTATGATAATCAGGGGTTGTTTCCTGGCGAACAACTCTGCGACGGTGTCCTTTGCCCTGGTTAGTGTCACTCGACATGTGGAGCGCCTCAGTAACTTTGATTGGGGTACCTATATGACACCCCCAAATCCGGGTACTTCAATTCTACGAAATTTGGTGCTCACTATCTAAATAAAACATAACTACTGCCCATAAATAAGGAATGCAAAATAAATTACAACCTTAAGAATTAAATAAAATCTTCCTTATAAAAAGGATTACAACTTCTCAAATAAGTCCTAGGTTTCTAACCTTAATAAACATCAAATGCGGAAAACATCTTAAACAATTAATGTATTATTATACATCATAGTCAAATATATAAACAAGTCTTCACTTGTTCATCTTGCTTTTGCCTTTGCTAGTTGACAGTTCGTCAACTTTCTCAACTTTAGCTGCAAGGGTTATATAATGCAAGAGTGAGCAAACAAAAGCTCACTTGAAATAACAAATGATAGTGATGACATAAACTGAATAACTTCAATTGATTTGAATAATATTTCTTTCATCAATAATAAATAATTGAATATGGAATATAGAATTCATCTAAGGGTCGTAAGACCTTAAACTATGTCCTAGGTTATAAACATTTCAATTTAAAACCTTTAACAGTCGTTAGACTATATGGACTTTAACTCGTACTTAGGGGGATTAGCCCTTTGTACCATGTATTGTGCACAAATATCTTAACGCTTTCACATGGTATTCCCCTATTAAATAGGGTTGTTCATCTCAGTATTTCATAACAAGTCAGCACCAAAGAAAGTTTGGTTTGGATAAGCTTCAAGGGTGATTTAGAGTTAAACTATCATCAACTAAGGAGTAGTTGAATCGACTTACAATAATAATAAATCAACAATAAAGGCTTACAAAATAACTTATGCTTTAAAACTAAACTTAAAGCAATTGAAAGATAAGATAGACCTTGCTTGAACAATTAAGTTAAGGTCACATTAACTCAATAATGAACTTTGATAAGATATTTATTCAATATATTATTTATAGAGAATACAATAACTTGCATATGAATAACAAGTTAGAAATAGGAAACTTGCACAAGTAAAGTTTGAGTTTAGAAAACTTGCCTTAAGCGCAAGCTACAATTACATTCACGTTGCACAATTATCCTACATATTACATTACGTTTACAATATCAATTAGCTTCATAACTATTACGTTTAACCGTTGAACTTCTTACTTAAGTTCAACTTAACAACGTAGTTCGTAAACATAACTCGCTAACTAATCACACACGTGAGTCTAAACTCACAACATACATATCACACGTGTATAACACTTTAAACTATCATAATCATACTCTATGATAACAATATCTAAGTACGCATATAACATGTTAATATGAGACTTCAAATTGTCTTATACATCTCAAAAATATGTTATCTTATAGTTTTATACACTTAACATGTCATCACATTAAGTTAGCTAATCATATAATGTATAAAAACTACTAGGAACCCAAGTAAAATTTTCGACAACATGTACACCCGCTGGGGCTGGTCCCCCTGCTGGTGGGTTTTCTGGTTCACGAACTGTGCAGAGAAAAAGCCAATTTGGCTTATTTAGTCGCACCAAATTCTGATTTTAACTAACACAATGCATATAAAACTTTATAAAAACATAATCTTAAATTTCTAACATGTTTTTAATATACATAAACACCACAACACATAATTAAAACACTTAATTTCATGATTTTGAAGAAAACACCATTTTTAAGCGTTCTTAAAGAAAATTAATAATGTGAGTTTGTTTTTAAACCAATTCATGTAATTCAAATCGTATTAACTTTGTTTCTTAACATATTATCATAATCTATAGTCAATTTATATAACATATCAAAATCAAACACAAATTTTGATAATTAAAGACTATTTTTTCAAAGTAAGTTCACTGTAAATTGCTATGAACATGATTTCTTCATGTTCATCATATTTACTTGAATTGAACAACTTAGACTATCATATAACACCTATATAATAGTCTATATATACAATACAACATATATAAATCATAATTACATAGATCTCATGAAAACTAATTTTACAAAGAACTAAAGCATGAAGAACGTAAAACCACAATTTCTAAAACTACAATATATAAAGATGAATATTGTGTTTTTTTTTCTACTTCATTTCTCAATATTTTTGATACATATATTATAAATATAATTATATATTATATATAACTGACAAGTATTAATCAACCTAAAAAATACATCAGTTATATATTTTTAAAAATCAAAAGCCACTAGGGCTTGTTTGGCAAAAATCATTTATTTTCAAAAACAGATTTTTTGTAGTTAAGGCTATGTTTGGTAAAACGGGATTAAAATAGGTGTAAGGGCCTTGTTTGGCAAAACTCTTTAAAAACAAGTTTAAGGGCCTTGTTTGGTAATACTCTTTAAAATCCTTTTATTTTATTTAATAAATTCTTTAGCACATAATTTCAATGTTACACTTTTTTCAATTAAATCCCAACATTCTTATTTAATTAAATACAAGGTAACATTCATTAACTAATTAAAATTGCCACATAATACTAAATTGTTACAGAATTATAATTACTTACTAATCAAAATCTCATGTAACAATTACCACTTAATATTCATCTAATTTAATTATTCTCAATTAAATTAAAACTACACT
Organism: Panax stipuleanatus; assembly: GCA_020205555.1. Lineage (NCBI taxonomy): Eukaryota > Viridiplantae > Streptophyta > Magnoliopsida > Apiales > Araliaceae > Panax > Panax stipuleanatus. Next base: position 107,729,727 of record CM035117.1, on the reverse strand, counting down.
ACACAATTACTTACACATCAATTTAATTAATCATAATGCACTTAACTAAATTACTCCATAACATAATCACAGAAATTCTTTATTTAACTCAATAAATTAATCAATTAAAATATTTATTTAATTCAATAAATATTAAAATTTTATTATATAAAATCTCATTCGTTACAATCTTCCCTCCTTAAAGGGATTCTGTCCGCAGAATCACTTCTAAAAAATCTCGTTCGTTACATTCTTCCCCCTTAAAAACATTTTGTACCCAGAATCGATATACAAGAAATTACACAAATAATTGGGGATAGGTTTTCATCATTACATCTTCGAGTTTCCATGTATCTTCTTCAGCACTATGGTTCCTCCAGATTACCTTAAGAGAAGATATCACTTTACTTCTAAGTACTTGTTATTTTCTATCAACTATTTGAACAGGAAATTCTTCATAAGTTAGGTCTTTATCAAACTGTAAAGGTTCATACTCTATCACATGCGTGTAGTCGTGTTTGTAAGGTCGTAACACAAAAATATGAAAGACGTTATGTATATTATCCAGCTCTAGAGGCAACGCAACCTTGTAAGCCACTTTGCCAACCCTCTGTAGTATCTCGAAAGGTCTAATAAATTGGGGACACAGTTTTCCCTTCTTGCCAAATTGAATCTTCCCCTTCCAGGAAAATTCCTTCAGGAAAACGAAGCTTCCCACTCCAAATTCTTGATTCTGTCGATGATGATTGGCATACTTCTTTTGTCTATCTTGAGCATCAACCAATCTTGTTCTAATTATCTTGATGATCTCAACTGTTTGTTGCACCAATTCTGGTCCCAACAGCTGTCATTGACCAACCTCATCCTAGCATAATGGAGTCCTGCATTTGCTGCCGTACAATGTTTCGTAAGGCGGCATGCCAATACTCGCACGATAACTGTTGTTGTAGGAGAACTCCACCAATGGTAGATGATCATCTCAGCTTCCTTTGAAGTCCATGACGCAAGCTCTCAACATATCTTCTAGAATATGAATCGTTCTCTCGCTCTGGCCATCAGTTTGAGGATGGTACACCGTACTCATTCGCAATTGTGTTCCCAAACATTCATGTAATCGCTTTCAAAAATTTGACGTGAAATATGGATCTCTGTCAGACACAATCGATACTGGAACACCGTGTCTAGAGATAATTTCTTTTACGTACAGCTTCGCTGACTGATCCAAGTTGTATCTAATCTTGATCGGTAAGAAATGTGCTGACTTCGTAAGTCGATCCACTATAACCTATACTGCAACATAGCCTTTCTGAGTTGTTAGTAGACCAACCACGAAATCCACCATGATATGCTCCCACTTCTATTCCAGAATCTCTAGAGGTTGCAGTAATTCACTCAGTCGTTGGTGTTCTGCTTTAACTTTCTGGCACGTCAAACATTTTGCAACGCATATAGCCACATCTCTCTTCCTATTCGCCCATCAAAAATGTTGTCTGAGATCCTGGTATATCTCCGTACTTCTAGGGTGAATCGAATATCTCAAACTGTGAGCCTTGCCCAAAATTTCCTATTTGACGACTGGTACTGGCGGTACCCAGATTCTTCCTTTGAATCATAATAGTCAATCATTATCGATCTTGAACTTGATTTCTTCACCATCGGCTATTCTCTTCCGGATCTTCTCGCACTCCTCGTCGTGTAGTTATACCTCTTTCACCTTGTCCACCAAGGTTGAACCAGTAATTACTTGAATCAACTTCTCATTCGATTCCTTCGAATACTTAACTTCCAGTTCCAACTTAGCCATCTCTTCTATTAACTGGTCCTGATCGTTAATATATTTAACTTCTCCCGACCGTTCATGCTTAAAGCGTCGGCAACCACATTAGCTTTACCCGGATGGTAAAGAATCTCTCAGTCGTAGTCCATGATAAGTTCCAACCATCTCCTTTGGCAATTGTTCAAATCTTTTTGTGTAAAGATATACTTCAGGCTCTTACGATCTGTGTATATCTCACACTTTTCTTCATAACAGGTAGTGTCTCCATATCTTCAGAACAAACACTACTGCCACCAATTCTAAGTCATGGGTCAGATACCATTTCTCATAGTCCTTTAGCCGACATAATGCATAAGCAATGACTTTGCCATTCTGCATCAGCACACAGCCTAATCCCTTATGTGAAGCATCACTGTATACTATGAAATTTTATGTACTATCAGGTAATGATAACACAGGCGCAGTACTCAGCCTCTTCTTCAGTTCTTCAAAACTCTCCTCACACTTTTCAGTCCAAACAAACTTAACCGTCTTGAGAGTTAATTTTATCAATAGAGTTGAGATTTTGGAAAAGTCCTGAATAAATCTTCTGTAGTAACCTCCAATCCCAAGAAACTCCTCACTGTGGATGGTGTCTTCGGTTGATCCCAATTCATTATGGCTTCAACCTTTGACGGATCAACTGAAATCCCATCTTTGTCAATCATGTGGTCAAGAAATTGCACACGTTCTAACCAAAATTCGCATTCCTAGAATTTCACGTATAGCTTCTCCCGTCTCAGCGATTCTAATATCAGCTTCAAATTTTCAATGTGTTCTTCCTCAATTTTGGAATAAACTAAGATGTCATCTATGAACACCACTACGAACTTGTCTACAAATGGCTTGAACACCCTATTCATTAAGTCCATAAATGCAGCTGGTGCATTCATTAGACCAAATGACATCACCAAAAACTCGTAATGCCTATACCGAGTTCTAAAAGCCGTTTTCGGTATATCTTCTCTTCTCACCTTCAACGGATGATATCCACTTCTCAAATCTATTTTCGAGAAGTATCTAGCCCCCTTCAGTTGATCGAACAAGTCATCGATCCTAGGTAGAGGATACCTATTCTTGATCATAAATTTGTTCAACTCCCTATAATCAATGCATAGCCTCATTGATCTATCCTTCTTCTTCAAGAATAACACTAGCGCTCCCCACGGCAAAATGCTCGGCTGAATATACTTCTTGTCCAGTAATTCCTACAGTTGAACCATCAGTTCCTTTATCTCGATCGGAGCTATTCTGTACGGGGCTTTTGATATCAGACCAGTCCCCGGTGCTAAGTCGATCATGAACTCTATCTCTCTATCTGGCAAAAGTCTTGGCAAATCACTGGGAAATACGTCCACAAACTCCCTAACCACTGATATCTCTTCTATCTTCGGACTCTCCTTTTGAGTATCCATTATATAGACTAAATACCCTTCACAACCTTAATTTAATAGCTTCTTGGCTGGCATAATTGTCAGAAAACTCTCTTGTCTAGGCGACTTGCTGCCATAAAACACTACCTTCGACAGAGTCGTAAGGTTTACAGACTTCTTCTGACAATCGATTACTGCACCATGGTTAAACAACCAATCTATAACCAGTATAACATCAAACTCCCCAAGTTTAATCGAAATCAAATCTACCCTCAATTCTTGAACCTTAATGCCCAATCTACAGCTCTTGTAAACAAACCTAACCGGAATAACCTCCCTATTCGCAATCTCTATGTTCAAGGGGTAAAGTAACTCCTCTTTAGGTAAGTCTAAGGTCTTAGCAAATTCATCAGATATGAATGAACAATTAATACTTGAATCAAATAATATATATGCATTAATACTATTGACCAAAATAATACCTGACACCATATCTTTTAACTGCACGGCATCCTTCACCGTCATTTTGAACGTTCTGGCAGTGGGTCGAACAGCCTGCAGTGGTCCAGCGATAGTCAAAGTACTGCCGCTGCCATTTCCTCTGTTTCCTGTTGACCCCCCTGCTGGCTTCCTCGGGCAATTTCGGGCCATGTGATCCTTCGATCCACATGTGTAGCAAGCTCCTTTATTCAGGTTTGGGCAATTCGACGCAATGTGGCAATCCTGACCACAGTTGAAGCATACCCGCCTCCCCTTCAGACACACTCCAGTGTGATTCTTCTCACATGTCACACATGCTTCAATCCTTCTCTTATGTTGGCTTCCTTGTTGACTCCCAGTAGAAGTATTATCATTCCACTTCCTTTTCGAGTTGATAGCACTACTACCACCAGCCTTGTTCTCTGTCTCATTCTTCTTCTTATTCTGATCCTGGTTGTATTTGGTCACCGCATCGCCTCCACCTTCAATGAGGATGTCCTTTTCTAGTACAGCTAGAAACGTATTCTGCTGGAACATAGAGACTTTGCTGTAAAGCCAGGGCTTCAATCCCTGCTCAAACCTTCTCTCCTTTCACTCGTTCGTATAGACCTGGTATGTTGCAAACCTGGCCAGCGCATTGAACTTCGCGGCGTATTCCGACACTGACATCGCTTCTTGCTTTAGCTCCAGAAACTGAACCTCTATCTGGTTCTACGAGCTTATGGGGAAATATATTTCAAAAAACATCTCTTTGAAATGGTTCCACGTTATAATACCTTCTCCTTCCCTAGGATTATTGGCCTGCCACCAGAAGCTAGCTTCCGACTTCAGCATGAACGTTGCAAAAGCCGTCTTCTGGTCATCGTTAACTCTGGCCACATTGAAGACTTTCTCCATCTCCATCTCCATCACCCACGTCTGGGCCTCTATCGGGTTCACCGATCCCTAAAATTTTGGCGGTCCTGCTGCCTTAAACTCCTTAAACGTTGTATTCTGGACTTGCAGCTAATTCGCAAGCGCTCCCGTTAGTAGGTTCACCAATTGTTGAACCGAATTGGGGTTCGTCCCATCGTTGTCATTATTATTGTTATTAGTCGAACCCTCTGGGTTTTGATGTTTAGGTCTTCTTCTTGGAGGCGTTGTTCTGTTAAGACATACTCTTATTAGATCCTTTACTCATTTCTTAAATATTCAAGTTCAACTTAAACATTTAAAATAAATTAATTCATATTTGCACACATAGTAGGTCAAATAACTTCGATATTTTATTCTTTCATAGTTTTAAAACATAGAATAGATAAAATCTTTGCTATTTACATCATCTTTCCTGAACTGAAAAAGATACAGGATTACATTATCATCGTATCCCATTTTTATCTCAAATTCTGGGATTTACATTTATTTATATAAAAGAAACACATAATTAATGACTCTACTATCTAGGCATGTTAAGACGTCACACAACCTCTCTACGTTCTTCTTCCATCACCTAGAACACCGTTATGCGATCCACCATATACCACTGTAAATCTTTAAACTAAGCTGGGTAATAGAAGACACGATCATGAGCCCTATCTATAGCTGTATGAAAAGCATAGTCTGTCTCCCTCAGCTTGGCCTTCTTCACTTGGACCTTGTCTTCAGCTCGATCTGCACGTTGAGTAGTCCTCAGGCTCGTTTCCTCTGCTCTGGCATGCTTTGCTGACTCCCCTTGGATGTCGTGCTTCAGCTTTGCTATCTCAGCCAGTGCATCATCTTTGTCACTCTTCGCATGGACTAAATCCCACTTCGCGTTTCCAAGCTCATCGTCCAGCTCTTGAATTGTCTCATCTCTCTGTTGTATGGTAGTCTGACTCTCATCTACCAGTTCCTCAAGCTCTCTGACTTGACCATGTAGCTCCACATTACGGTCGTAGATCTTCTCGTACATCTCAGTGCTAGTTGAGTGAGGTGGAAATTCCTTTTCAGGATCCTCATCCTCTTCCTCTGACTCATCCTCATTATCTCGGTCAGATACTGGCTCATGCTCCTGACCAGCTACGATGATCAATGGAGATGGTTCTCTCTAAACCAACTGCTCCCAGACACCCTGGATGTCTCGGGGCTCCTCGTCCCTAGGCATCTAGGGTAACTCCTCCCTAGCCTGACTGGACTCTCCAACGTTCGTCATCCTAAAAACAAAATTTTATAGTTTAATTATTATGTGATATCGATCGATACTCTTCGCGTGCATAAAAATAAACACATAGCACGTAAGATAGTTTATTATCTTTAACTATCATCACTATCTTTTTAATCTCCTATAAGGCTACTACCTAAGGTTTCCCCACCTAAGGTTCATAACCTAAGCACTGCTCTGATACCAACATGTGATACCCCCAAATCTGGGTACTTCAATTCCATGGGATTTGGTGCTCACTATCTAAATAAAACATAACTACTGCCTATAAATAAGAAATGAAAAATAAATTACAACCTTAAGAATTAAATAAAATCTTCCTTATAAAAAGGATTACAACTTCTCAAATAAATCCTAGGTTTCTAACCTTAATAAACATCAAATGTGGAAAACATCTTAAACAAATAAAGTCTTATTATACATCATAGTCAAATATATAAACAAGTCTTCACTTGTTCATCTTGCTCTTGCCTTTGCTAGTTGACGGTTCGTCAACTTTCTCAACTTTACATGTAAAGGTTATATAATGCAAGAGTGAGCAAACAAAAGCTCACTTGAAATAACAAATGATAGTGATGACATAAACTGAATAACTTCAACTGATTCGAATAATATTTTTTCATCAATAATAAAGAATTGAATATGAAATATAGAATTCATCTAAGGGTCGTAAGACCTTGAACTATCTCCTAGGTTATAAACATTTCTATTTAAAACATTTAACAGTCGTTAGACTATATGGACTCGTAACTCGTACTTATGGGGATCAGCCCTTCGTACCATGTATTGTGCACAAAACATCTTAACGATTTCGCATGGTATTCCCCTATTAAATAGGGTTGTTCATCTCAGTATTTGATAACAAGTCCGCATCAAAGAAAGTTTAGTTTGGATAAGCTTCAAGGGTGATTTAGAGTTAAACTATCATCAACTAAGGAGTAGTTGAATCGACTTACAATAATAATAAATCAACAATAAAGGCTTACAAAATAACTTATGCTTTAAAACTAAACTTAAAGCAATTGAAAGATAAGATAGACCTTGCTTGAACAATTAAGTTAAGGTCACATTAACTCAATAATGAACTTTGATAAGATATTTATTCAATATATTATTTATAGAGAATACAATAACTTGCATATGAATAACAAGTTAGAAATAGGAAACTTGCACAAGTAAAGTTTGAGTTTAGAAAACTTGCCTTAAGCGCAAGCTACAATTACATTCACGTTGCACAATTATCCTACATATTACATTACGTTTACAATATCAATTAGCTTCATAACTATTACGTTTAACCGTTGAACTTCTTACTTAAGTTCAACTTAACAACGTAGTTCGTAAACATAACTCGCTAACTAATCACACACGTGAGTCTAAACTCACAACATACATATCACACGTGTATAACACTTTAAACTATCATAATCATACTCTATGATAACAATATCTAAGTACGCATATAACATGTTAATATGAGACTTCAAATTGTCTTATACATCTCAAAAATATGTTATCTTATAGTTTTATACACTTAACATATCATCACATTAAGTTAGCTAATCATGTAATGCATAAAAATTACTCGGAACACATGTAAAATTTTCAGACAGCATGTACACCCACTAGGACTAGTGTTTTGCCCTTGATAGACCGCTGGGGCTGGTCCCCCTGCTGGTGGGTTTTCTCGTTCGCGAACTGTGCAGAGAAAAAGCCAATTTGGCTTATTTCTTCGCACCAAATTCCGATTTTAACAAACACAATGCATATAAAACTTTATAAAAACATAATCTTAAACTTCTAACAAGTTTTTAATATACATAAACACGACAACACATAATCAAAACACTTAATTTCATGATTTTTAAGAAAACACCATTTTAAGTATTCTTGAAGAAAATTAATAATGTGAGTTTGTTTTTAAACCAAATAACGTAATTCAAATCGTATTAACTTTGTTTCTTAACATATTATCCTACTCTATGGTCAATTAATATAACATATCACAATCAAATACAAATTTTGATAATTAAAGACTATTTTTTCAAAGTAAGTTCACTGTAAATTGCTTTGAACATGATTTCTTTATGTTCATCATATTTATGTGAATTGAACAACTTAGACTATCATATAACACCTATATAATAGTCTATATATATAATACAACATATATAAATCATAATCACATAGATTTCACGAAAATTAATTTTACAGAGAACTAAAATATAAAGAACGTAAAACCATAATTTTTAAAACAACAAAGTTAGAATTATACCTTTTTTCATTTGTGTGGAAAAAGATGAATATAGTTTTTTGTTTTGCTCTTGATTTCTCAAGATTCGTGCCTTTCTATTCTTCGTCTTCTTCTCTTGATGAGTAGGTTAAAAACCTACTAAATCGGTATTTCTTAGCTTAATATATTGTTATTGCTTAAGTAGTGCATGTTACTTTTCATGTTTTTTGTTAATTTGTAGATCAGTAGCGTAGCTAGGCAAAAGGAAGGAATGCAAGACAAAAGTAGGTTGCTCACATCCAGGCGCGAGGCACACTGGATTTATACTGAGTTACGCGCGGGGCGCACTGTAGCGAGTCAAAGTCCTTGCATCCATGTGACACCCCTAAATCCGGGTACTTCGTTTTCACGGGATTTGGTGCTCACTATCTAAATAAAACATACATCTAATCAAAAACACGGAATGTAAAATAAATTATAACCCTGAATAAACATTAAAATCTTCCTTAAAAAGTAATTAAAACCTTATTCAAAATCTCACAGGTTTGCTAACCTTAACATAAACAAATAAATGCGAAAATATAACATCATAAATGAAATCTTATTACAATCAACATCAAAAGACAACAAGTCTTCACTTGTTCATCTCGCCTTTCCCTTTACTTGTTAACGGTACGTCAACATTCTCGGCTTTAACTGCAAGGGATTATTAAATATGCAAGAGTGAGCAAACAAAAGCTCACTTGGAATACAACAATAATATGACATAACTGAATAACTTTAAAAGTTTGGAATAACTTTACTTTCGTCAATAACAAAGAATTGAATAATAATTCTTTCAATAATATTTAGAATTTTGAATATTAAAATCATCTGAGGGTCATAAGACCTTGAACCATGTCCTATGTTATAAACATTTCTATTTAAAATCTTTAACAGTCATATAAACTATGGACTCTTAACTCGTACTTAGGGGGATCAACCCTTCGTACCTTATATTGTGCACAAACATTTAACGCTTTCGCATGGTAATCTCCTAATAAATAGGATTGTTCATCTCAGTATTTGATACAAGTCCGCACCAAAGAATGTTTGGTTTGGATAAGCTTTAAGGGAAATTTAGAGTTCAACTACCATCAACTAAGGAGTAGTTGAATCAACTTACAAGAATTATGAAATAACTTATGTTTTAGAATTAAACTTAAAGAATTTAAAAGACAATATAGACCTTGCTTGAATAATAAATTCAAGGTCACATTTCTCAATAATGAACTTTAAATAATTACTTGTCCATTGCAGAAAAGAAAGACATGCTTAATACAATTAAGATTTGAATATAGAAAACCTGCATATCAATAACAAGTTTGAGTTTAAAAACTTGCCTCAAGCGCAAGCTACACTTTACAATTACAATTCACTTCCACAATTATCCTACATTTTATATTATGTTTATAACATCAATTAGTACATTACCAAGACGTTTAAACCGTTGAACTTCATACTTAAGTTCAACTCACAACGTGTACATCATAAGCATATAACACTTTAAACTATCATTTCGTACCTTATAAAAGTAATATCCAAGTACACACATAATATATTAATATAAGACTTCAAATTATCTTAAACATATCGAAATTATGTTGTCTCATTGTCTAATACACTTAATATGTCATTAATTTAAGTTAGTTAAACAAGCACTGCACAAAAACTCAACGAAGCACAAAATTTTTCTCAGAACATACCTTAGCCCTACTGGGGCGGGTTATCCAAGGCCAATTCCCCTGCTGGGGCCGTGCCCTCGTCAGGTGGGTTCCCCCTAACTCGTGATTATGCAAAGAAATAAGCCAATTGGCTTATTTCTTAGTACCAAAGTCCGATTTTTATCAACATAATGTACATGAAACTTTATGAAAACAAAATCTTAGACTCTTAACATGATTTTAACATACACAAATACTACAACACATAATCAAAACATAATTTTTATGATTTTTGAAGAAAAACATATTATCACGTGTTCTTGACGAAAATTTATACTATGAGTTCGTTTTTAAACAATTCATGTAATTCCAATTGTATTAACTCTATTTCTTAATATATTATCATAATATATAATCAATTTAAACAACAATTAACAATCAAACATGAATTTTATAATTTAAAAGACTATTTTTAAAACTATTTCACTGTAAATTACTATGAACGGGATTTTTTCATGTTCAGCGTATTTATGTGAATCTAACCACTTAAACAACTATATGAATCATATATAAACATGCTATAACACATATCACATATAAATTTTATGTTTACATCAATTTTATGAAAATTAATTTTACAGAGATGTTCTAAACTATGAAATCATTGAACAACATAATTTAGAAATCATGGAGTTAGGATTATTGTAATACCCGAGAATTTCCATATATTATTAAATAAATATATTAATAGAAATGAGAATTTATTTGAATATAAATGATTTTGTGTTATGAGATGAATTAATTCAATTATATATAATTGAATAATTATAATAATTGAGAAATTGATGGAGTTTACGATAAACTCGTTGAGAGCCTAGTGTGGCGCAGTGATGGGAAATATTAATAATTATATTAATTAACGAAGAATTTTTAAGTGAACAATTAATTAATTGTTAATTGTTATTAGAGAATATTAATTGATTGTTGTGGGATATTAACTATGGTTGATTAATAATATGTGATTATTATTGCAAGAAATATAATAATAATAATCCACTTGTTTATAATTGTGCTGAGATTTATATTTGTTAATGTGATAATTAATCCTATGATTATTAATTTGGTGTAATTAATAATCAATGAGGAATAAATTAATTAATATTATTGTTAATTAATCAACGAGATAAATAGTTTAATTATTTGACATTATGAATAATAAAACAAATAAGTGAGTTATTAATATAATAAGATTATATTAATTGATATGTGCAAATGTGCAATACTTGAATATATAAAGTATATGGAATACAACTATATTATATAGTGTAGAGAGACACTTAAGTGTGACCATGCATGTATATACATAAACTATGTTATATAATGCAATGCGAATATATTACACATAGAAACCATATATTACATAAAGCATAATGTGATTATGTGATGTTAAAACTATATGTTAGGAATTCATGATAATGCCTATGTGACAAGGTGAGTGTGTATACAGTAAAATAGTATATCATGAATATATTGTAATCAATTATTGATTGTAGAATTTAATAATGTGATAGTATCTGATTAAATTATATCTGGTATTAACAGAAGGTACATGGATTATATGCGTACAAGTCACCTTCACTATATTGAAGTATTCCTTATGCAAATTTATATTGTGACATTAAGTTATAACCTAGGTATGGACAATAAGTATATATAATATAACATAAGAGTAGGAAGTATGTTATGTGTGTGTAATAATTTAAGTGTTGTGTACTAATAAAATGCTGAGTATATGGCCTTGTCCCATATTATTAAACACAAACCTTGTACACGTGAAATGCATCATGAAGCTAGCCTACTCTCTTCTCTCAAACTCAGCATTCTAGCCATCATGATCATGAAGGGAGTGGGTGGAATAGTGGAGATCACCAACTAATTACCAAATCCCTCTTATCTAGCAAACATTCCTATAATCTGTTAGTTTGATTTTGGATGTAATTGCATTTCCTGGTTATGAAATTCTTCTATAAATATAACCCATCCTCTTCCTAATTCATTTGCTGAGAATTTTGGCTAAGTAAGTTAAGAGTTATATATATATTTATCAGTGTTCTTGAGTAGCAGCAAGTTCAGAATCTAACAGAAGGTATAATACAGTTTCCTTGTTATTCATTTTCGTTTTCTGTCAAAAGTTCTAATTTTTGATTATGCCAAATTGGTTCATGATTGGTTTGTAGAACCCTTATATTGTTGTTATATGAACATACATACGTGATGGAACCACTATATAGCTTTCTTGACTTTCATTTCCACTGTTGCTATGTAATTTCTGTAAAGCATCGAATTCGTGAAATTAGTTGGAGTTCATGAAATTGGGAATCGTTTGGGCGATTGACTATTATATAAGCATATATATGTGTTAGTAAGTTAAAAGGTTAGTCTAATAGCATATGGGTATGTCGAGATCGATAAAATGGGAGGTTTTGGGTCTGTTTCGCTGCAGTCTGAACTGCAGGAACTGTCCCCACGCCGCAGCGCCGCAGCGCCGCAGCGCCGAAAACCGCGCCGCAGCGCCGCAGCCCGCGCCGCAGCCCCACCCACTCCGCAGCGCCACCCGCGCCGCTGCGCTAGAATATGGCTGCTGTTGCCGCGCCGCAGCGCCGGCCTCTGTGTTCTGTTTTTTGCATTCTGCAACAAAACTGTTATGTACTAATTGGTTGATTTTTGTTTAAACAAGCATGGAAGCATGATTAATACATATATATAAACCTAATGAGGCAATGCAAGCATGTTTTAGTGTATTAGCATGCATGGTTAACAAAACGACATGAAGCTTGGAAACGAACTTAAAATTTCATAAACAATCATTAACATTATAAAGCATGTTTACATACTGACCTTGCAAGCATGTTAGTACCACCTAGAGACACATGAAGTGCATGTTAACTTATCTATATTGGTTCCGTAATAAAATATGAACATGTGAACCTAACTAGTGCTCATTCCTAACAAAAATATATGTTTGAAGGTGGATATGATCATGTAAATACTATATAGTCATTTTGATGTTATGAGCATGTTTAGATAACTTTGAAATATATGAATGAAGCCTTAACTTGTGTTTATATAGTTCGTAAGGAAGCATGAACATGTTAGTATCTATTAGTAAGATTCACTAATAGAAATACAAGCCTTGCACATGAGCATTAACACGATACGTGGAGATTTAAATTCTGATATTTATGGACACATGTGATAGTACTCTTAGACTCATTCATGTGTCATGCATATATATATACCATGATTGGTTGCCGTGATTAAAGTTTAGCATAAACAAAGCATGTTTTCAAGATAATAACAATGCTAGCTACATATATGCAATACGAGTACTCATGAGCATGACTAATACAAGTTATATGAATATCTTATGTGTTTAAAAGCATGTTAGACCATATGAGTTCGTGTCCTTGAATGGCTTTAAGTATTAACTTAAGAACCTATACCATGTACGATTGGATTTGGAAAAGTTATACAAGCATGTAAAGTATCCTTTAAATATGAATACATGTTACGTGATATTATATGATGTTACTTGAACCCGATTTTGACGGTTAACTTAAGGAGATGCCGTAACTTGCTAAAATAAAATATATTTAGTATTGATTGTGGTCTTATGTGATATTAATAATATGCAAGCATGTTTGATAATTGTTGAGATCTTATATAATATGAGAATGCGTTTAAACTCTAAAGAAGGAACGTTAAGGATAGAAATTATATTCTATATAACTGTGTAGCTAGGTAAAACTTACCTTATGTGTTGATCGTATATTCAAAGAGAAAATGTGAAGTTAAATTATATGACTAATGAATATCATATATATACGTAACTGTATTACGATAGGAATTCGAAAGTGTTGATTGCTTTTCGTGGATAAACTACGCTAAAGGCAAGTTCTCTTACTTACACTCTTTTAAAGTGCAAGTATCCTAACCGACGCATTTACTTTATGCAAGGAAATCTATGATTGTGAAAGTTTCCTAACTTATACTCTTTTACTATGCAAGTATCCTATCTTGTGTATTGCGAACTAGTTTCCTATTTAATCGGTTGAATTGAATTAGCATACTTGAACTCTTATTTCATTAAAGCTATTATTCATGTTGAACTTAGTATTGTTCTTGAATATTGTGAAAGTGTCTATGCCATTTGATTCGGCTGGACTTATGTTATTGAAAAGCAACCCAAACTAATTGATTGGTGCGGGATCTTGTATTTGACTGAGAAGAACAACCTTCTTTGAAGGGAATATATAAATTGTCGGAGAACCGACGTGCACACTTGAGCATGATTGATTGTTATGCATAACAAGGGTACTTTAGGCTGATCACCTGTTGTACCTGTTTTTTGTTAGATTTTCAGTTTATTACTGTCAATTCTAGTAGAAGTTCATAGTCCGTAGTGACTACTCAGTATTCAATTATTTGAAATCTTGAATTGACTTATTATTGAATCATATTGATATTATCCTGTCCTTAGCGACTGTTATTGAGAACTGTTGATATTCTTGTTATTCTTGAACTATCAAATCTTGCTATACCCTTTCGAGAATTGAGAATCTTATTATTCACCCTTATTGTATATTACTTGCTGGGCAATTTGTGCTCATTCTTGCTTTCCCTAAAACATTTCAGTTAAGGCAGAGCATGGCGAACCTTCGGGCATTGATAAGGGCAAGGGCAAGGCTACCAACTAGCTTATGTCTGTTATGTTTCAAATATACTAATATTGTGTGAAGATGATGTAGTAAGATTGGATTTGTTTATGTTTAAGTTTAAGTTAGATTATGTAACAAGTCGTTAATTGATCTTGCTATGTAATCTATTAAGTACTGTAGGTTGCGAGACTTGGGGGAATAACTATAATAAATCATTGTAAATTATTCTAGAATAGATTTTCTGCTGTGGTTGTGTGATATTTAGTTACCATTATTGCGATGTATTACCATGAGCACGTGATGAACCGAATTCGAGAGACCAAGTGGCGGTCCTGGAATTTGGGGGTGTCACAATTATACCCTTTCTAGCTTTGATTAGGAGAAAAGATGAAGATGATGATGGTGGTGTTTTTGATTCTCTCAAACTTCCTTTTCCTCTTTCTTCTTTCTCTCTTCCTCTTCTCTTTTCTCTCTAACTTTCTTTTCTTTCTCTGTTCTTCTAATTCAACTAACGTAAAACTATTTTGTATAAAATATAATATGTATACTTACATAATATATATGTCAATGACAATTACTTAATGTATATAGCAATTATCAATTACTAATTAACAATTAATATATAAGTTACATATTTTGAATTTAAAAAGCCCTAAGGCCATGTTTGACAAAAATAACTTTATTTTTAAAATAGATTATTATTAGCTAAGGCCCTGTTTGGCAAAATGAGATTAAACCAAGTGCAAGGGCCTTGTTTGGGTAAAACTAATTTAAAATTCTTTTTATTCTTTTAATAAATCCTTTCACCCATAGTTTAAATACTACACTTTATTTAATTAAATTTCAACCTTCTAATTCAATTAAATAACAGCTTAACATCAACTACTCATAAAAATTACCACATAACAATTATAATTACTCGCTAATTATAATTTCATGCAACTATTATCCCGTAAATACATCTAATTTAATTATCCCAATTAAATTAGAATCATACCATAAAATCATTACACATCCATTAAATAAAATATTAAATATTCCTTTAATTAATATATTTCACTTAATTAAATTACTCCACAGCAATCACATAATTTATTTAACTCAATAAATAAATCAATAAAAATATTTATCTAATTTAATAAATATTTATAACTAATATATAAAAATCTCATTCGTTACAATCTTCCCTCTTTAAAAGGATTCTGCCCCCAGAATCACATATAAAATTAAAAAAAAATCTCATCTATTACATTCTTCTCTCCTTAAAAAGATTATGTCCCCAGAATTGGTATATAAGGGGTTGCACAAATAATTAAGCAAATAATTGAGGATACGACTTCCTCATTATATCTTCGAGTTCCCACGTGGCTTCTTCGGCACCGTGGTTCCTCCAGATTACCTTAACAGAAGGTATCACTTTATTTCGAAGTACTTGTTATTTTCTATCAACTATTTGAACAGGCACTTCTTGTGACGCCCCCAAATCCGGGTTTGGTGCTCACGATCCAACATATAAATACCATCTAACTACCCATTTATTTATGAATAGAAATATACATCTCATTAACTGATATTGTTAATACATTGTCCCAGGTTTTCTAACCTTAACATAACAAATATACCCTTAAATATACAAAAATGGTTATACAAAATAACATAATAAATATGTTCATTATAACTACTCCAGCAATACACCTTTGCCTTTGTCTTTCTCTACCCCTCCGGCTACCTCGTTCATAGCTGAAATATTGTATTTAAGCAAGGGTGAGCAACAAATTTGCTACGCAAGTTAAATTATACAATTAAGTATAAGAATCAAGAATATAAGACTATTTATTCGATACAATATCAGCAAAGTTCAAAGGACTTTGAATTAGCTGAATAAAGCGTTAATCAATAACAAGACTTTCTCGTATTTTATGCAAAACAATAATTCGATAGTGAAAGAGTGAAACGCTTTAGAAATTTCTCAATTGAATAACTGTGACGCCCCCAAATTCGGGTCCCTTCTATTACCTCGGATCCGGTGCAGTCACGATACTACTATCGTCAAACTATTACATCTTTTAATCATTAGTAAAAGAATACAACTTTGTTTATTACAATTTAGAATATAAATTCTATTTATATCCAAGATCTCGTCTTTACATCATATTCGATGTTACTAAAATGCGGAATAATTTAAACTTTTCAATATCCTTTGAATAAATTCTTCTTATTGATTTCTAAATCTTGAATCGATTACATAACATTGAATCATACTATATTATGATTCGCTTTACACAAATTTCTGTATAAACATTTATAACTCAACTTGATATCCTCTACGTATTAACTAGTACATCTTTTACCATGCAACAAGTATTAAACATTATAAGCAACTATCAATTACATCATCTAGAACCTACACACGGTCCAGATAATAATCTAAGTAGTATTCTTCAATGCGATACTATCTATCTTTATCGATCAAGAAGCACGAAATCTTTATCGTAAGTCCTTAACCTGCAAAAGTGGTTATTTGCAAGAGTGAGCTCGATAGCTCAGCAATTCTAACAGTTTTCATGCATCACATAGCATACAATATCATACTCAGTTCATGCATTTATAAACAATATATATTTACTACGCATGCTACTTTTCACATAATAAGTATATCATCAAAGATCAACTTTCAATCTCATTTATATCTCATATACAGTTCATATATAAATTCACATTATCACAGCATAATATAATTCAACTAACAGTTATTGAATTCATATATCAAATAGGAACTGAAAGACTTGCCTGATTCGTAGTTTAACAACTACGACTTAACTGCTTAAGAATATCTACACTTCGTGTAATCCTACACAGTTATATTAACCATAGAGATCACACTCATCAGTTATATGTATCCACACATTCTCAATGTAATAATAAAGGTTACATTGTTGTCTAACTTGGTTCTTAGAACCTTCATCTCACATTCTTATCGTATTCATAGAATAACTATGTAAGTATACGTATACTTTAACCATATGTACTTACTAACATTCTTCATATACACATGCCTGTCTACCACTAATCTATTTACATATAGCTAGTGTAGTCCATCTTTTGAGTTAATCATTCTCATTTATCATTACTAACATATAAGACCATAACAAAGCAAATATACTCTATTAACCGTCGAAGTCGGATTCAAGTATTAACATATGGTTCTACATAGCATGTTTACACATTAAAGGATACTTTCATGCTCGTTTGACCTTTTCACGTGCAATCTACATGATATAGGTTCTAAGTCAACATTCCAACAATTTAAGGCCACTCAAGGTCATGAACATCACAAAGTTTATCATGCTAGTTCTTTAAACACATAAAGTATTCATATAACTCATACTGGGCATGTTCATGAATATTCATACTTCATACATGTAATTATCACGATTATTAGTTTGAAAACATGCTTCGTTTACGCTAAACTTGGTTTCATGATATGTAGTCATGGTATATATATACATATATGATACATGAGAGAGTCCAAGTGTACTATCAAACATGTTCACAATTATCGAAATCCAAACCTCAAGGTAATATGTCAAGGTACACATTCAAAACTTATACTTTCATTAGTGAAGTTTACTAACAAGGCTTAACATGTTCATGTTATATATATACATATGTTAACATGTTCGTCATGTATTTCAAGGCCATGTAAACATGCTTGCAAATTCAGAATATGGATATGGTACATACGTGTCAAAGTTTGTTTCAAAACTTACACTTTCGTTAGAAATGTGCATTAGTGAAGTATGCATGCTCATGTTACATTATGAAACATATGTACGCAAATCATCATGCCTTTCATGCATTCTTAAACCATACTAATGTGTCCCAAAAGTCAGAATATATATATATATATATATATATATATATATTACATATGTCTCTAAGTTCACAACCGAAACCATAAGTTTCATTTCAAAATCATAAGTTTTTCGTCAATCATGTACACTATCATGATTATTCATGCTTATGTCATGTAATGTACTAATATCTATAGTTTAATCATGTTCACATGCTTGTTCCAAGTGAGGCCACATGCTAACACTTAACAGAACTGAAACAGAAACCAAAACAAGAATTTGGTACCGGCGTAGCTGCGCAGCTCCCCAGTTCAAAACTGGCGCAGCTGCGCAGGGCCTTGGCCAACTCAAGTCTGGTACCGGCGCAGATGCGCCGCTGGCCAGTACAAAACTGGCGCAGCTGCGCAGGTGGCCGGCCAGAAATAGAGCAACTTTCTGCTCGGCAGACTGCAACCCAACTCACAAATTTCACAGTAAATTTGATTCTTAACTGCTATAAAACATTTCTAACATGCTTGTAAGCTTACATAATACTTGATAAACATATTCCATAATTAAATTAACATCTAAATTACATAATCAAGGACTTGCCAATATGAATGAGAAATATAGGAATTATACCTTTGTAATTAGTTTTTGGCTGCTATAATAAGTTTCTCCCTCACTGATATCTCTCTCAAAATACTTGCTATCAATTCTTCACTCAAGGGAAATTCTCAGCAAAAGAAAATGAAAGGAGAACAGCTTGCTCTTATAGGCAATTCATTACCTAGTCCATGTCTTTACATACCAATTCAAACCAAAGGAAGAATCAAGAACATGGTGGTTAATAAGAAGTTGGTGAGGAGTTGGTGGAATCCATTATGAAACCCACTCCCCCCATACTCATTAGCTCTAAAATGCTAAATTTAAGAAGGAAGGTATAGAGTAGTAGCCATGTGGTGTTTACGTGAAGAAGGAATGACCCTTCATTTTGGGACAAGCCAATAGAACTCGGCAACATAGCAACTAGCAAGAGTAATAATATAAAAACTTAGGTTATATTATATAATCACTTAGGTTGTATAATTGTGTCACGATGTAATTGATAGTAGTGTGCATACAAGCCAATCATGTATGATGATAAAGCACATACTTTGTAAACAATCTTATTTATTTATTAATAAAATATTCATTTAAGGCATATAATTATCTACATGGTGCTGTTTTTATAATATATAAATAACCCATAGTTTTAAGCAATGCTTTTAGAATCATGATGAGATCATGATAATGAGATCTAAATTCTTAGAAAGCTTAAAAACTAAAATAGTTCCCAATTGTGGGATTACTAAAATGGGGACTAGTAAATCCGGATAGATTGGTACAAATGTTGCTTTCTCATTGGATGAGGATGACTGATCTCATGGTCATTTGTGTGGAGACACTAAAGCAAGTATGTAGGTGCTTATTGGAGAATAAGTTCACTGAACGTGACTCGCTATGGAATACCTAATGGAGTTTTACTCGCCTGTCAATAGAAATTCCTAATGTGATAGTAGTACATGTGATCCTTGGAATTGAGATCATCATAGTATCTTGTATGTAACAAATTATACTTTGACTAATTTCTTAAGGCCTTTTAAGGCATATATAGGGTATGCTTGGGTGTAATGAGTTACATATGGAGATAATGAATGATCAATAAAGAATCTACCACCTCTAGTAAAAGAGGAGATATGTCCTATGTGATTCGTTAAATGACAACCCAGGAATCCTTGGCCAAGGTAGAATGAAATTAGAAAAAGGTTTCTAATTTGCATTATTTGGAGTTGTGCATTTTCTAATCGAAATACATATGATTAAATAAATTAAGACTTGACAGTAAATCCATGTCTAATATTTAATTGGGACATTGTATGGTGGAAGGATTGAATTGTATGGTAACTATTAACTCACAGGTTCTTTTATGATTAATGTTGAAATCTCTATTATTTGGAAAGTCGTTGATCGCTAGGGAGGCTTATCCCTATTGTAGAATAAATGTTATTTATTTAAATAGATTATTAGTTTAATTTGTTTATTTAAATAAGATTAGAATTGTTCTAATTGATTTATTCACAACCGGTTTAATATGGAGAACCTAAAGGGTCACACCATAAAAGGAAGAAGAATTATTTAAGAAGAAAATGGCATGATAGTAATAATGCATTAAGTATAATTAATTTAATCTATGATGATAGAATAAATTAAATAGCTTAATGTTTATTATTTAATATTTTAGAAATATTAAATATAAATTAATAAGAGGAGTCTTATTAATATTATTATTATTATTATTATTTTAATTCTAAAGGAGTTTAGGAATTAATATAATATCAGTACTCTCTCTCAATTCTAATAAAGATTACGATATAAATTAATTAAAAGTAATTAATTAATTAATTAAATAAAACTCTATTCTAATTGGATTAGGAGGGTTAACCTAATATCCATATAAGAAAATCTTATATCAGAAATAAGGTACGTGAATTTTTCAAGAGTTGGGAGTACATATATTCTATAGAGATAGAAACAAGGGTTAAGCCAATAACCCATCTTACTGAGTTCTTCATCTTCCTTGGTGGATCACCGTTAGAGGCCAAACATTTGGGTGGCTGACATTGATCAAGGGAAGGAGCCACTACAGAGGAATTAAAGGAATCAAAGGAGTAGAACTTGTACCTGAGGAAGCTTGTATCTTCAAAGGTATAATTCTGTTTTTCTCCTTCTTCATTCACTGATAATTGCTGCACAAGAATGATCATGGTAATGGGTTTGTATAAATTTTGAAAATCTAGTTTCTTATGCTTCTGCCCTATTTATGTGATTTGATTGCATGATTGCGTTACGTACAAACCCAACAGTGGTATCAAAGCCAATCTTGTGCTAATTATCAGTCTATGTGATTCCATACATGTATGATATGCGATTGGATCGAGTTCTGGGCAACAAAAATTTTTCAGATTCTGCGAAGCTGCGTAGCTGCACCGGTATAAGGCAATATTGCTGCGCAGCTGCGCCTGGTGCTGTTCCTGGTTTTCATGCTGCGCAGCTGCGCCGGTTCCCTTTACATTCTTGGTGCAGCTGCGCCACTGGACATGAACTGAAATTTTTTTTTGTTTTATTTAATTAAATGAATGGTTTATTTAATTAATAAAGGTTTAAAATAAATATGTTTATTTTATATGAAATGAGATTTCAGAATTGCTAAAATTAAAGAGTTTAATTTGGAATTATTTTTGAATGAAATAAAGGAGTTTATTTTTCCAAAAACAAAGTTTAGCAAACTTTTGCCCATTATCTGATATTAATACATATATGGAATGAATTTATTTTCATGAGATGAATAAGTTTTATTGATACGTATGATGATATGTATGGTAATAAAAGGGATTGATTATGGACTATGACCAATGTGATTGGATTTTATTTTGGTTGAATGCTTGAATGAATGGGTTTTATAAAATGGGGTCTGCGTACCTCGTCTTCTCTAGTTTTATTCTCGATGTAAATTCTATCTCCCTTCTATATACTTCCCCTTGACTGCTGATCAAGGTTTCTATTTAATTTTAAATAGTTAATGTAATAGAGATAGTTAGAATTATTTTGAAGAAATTGGAGACCAAGGAGCAAGGAACGCGTGAAGACTCATTTGTATGGAACCAGGGTTTAAATGTAATAGTTACATTTAAAATTTAAATTCTTGCACTCCTAGGTTTGACCTTTTGGTTCACTTGGTGGCTCTAGTGAACCAAACTAGAATAAAAGTCCATAATCAATCCAGATAAAATATAGTATTCTATATTGCATGCTAAATATTGTATATATTATATTTTATACAAAATGCTTCGCATGTTTAATAAAATGACGCGTATTTTATATATATATGTCCATAAGAGCTTAAAAAGATGAGACAAATAATAACAAACCCCTCAAAGAAATAATATTAAGTCTGAAGCGTTCAAATGATATTTGGAATATCGAACGTCGCCTTCTAGCATGATTAGTTAATAGAGTATTAAATATTTAATATGAGTTTGTTGTGCTATCCACAAGGCGAGTATTGAATATTTAAGATGTTAATTAATCACATTTGATGCTTATCAAGAAAATTGAACGATCTAGTCTTGTTGTGCTATCGACAAGGACGAAAATTTTTCTTTTTTGAATTTATGGAAGTGCTAGGCTGGACTTAACTTAAATCATTTTAGTTCGGATGTGCACACACATGACCATTATGATTTTAGAGGCAAAATAAAAGGAGTTACATGGTGATGTAATTGACAAGAGTTGTCTACCTATTTATTTGTATATCGCTTGTTGTGCTATCCACAAGATTATATACATTTGAAATGGGATCCTTAATCTCACTAGCAAATCTTTAATTAGATGTTGCCGAACTATATGAGTGAGGGTAATATAGTTTGATGAAAATAGTGGGAGATACCAATTTAAAATAAAGACCTAAATTTATTTTGGTATGCAAAGTTAATAAAATGAATGTTTGCTAAAATGTTGTCTTTTCACATGCAGAATTTTAAAAATGTCAAAATCACTAATCTCACTACGTAGCATACTTGATGCAAATAAGCTTACCGGCCCGAATTATGAGGACTGGCTAAGAAATCTGAGAATTGTTCTCACTGCTGAAAAGATTTCTTATGTCCTAAATTCCACTATCCCTGAATCTGTTTCAGAAACAGCCTCTGAGGAAGAGATTGCCACTTTCAATAAGTGGCAAGATGATGCATCTGTGGCTCAATGCATCATGCTCGCATCCATGAATAACGAGCTTCAGCGTCAGCACGAAAAAATGGATGCTCCTGCTATGCTGCTTCACCTCAAGGAGTTGTATGGTGAACAGAGTAGGACTGCTAGATATGAGATATCTAAGGAGCTCTTCCGATCTTGGATGACCGAGGGCACTGCCGTCGAGACTCATGTTCTGAAGGTAATCAATTTGATTGAACGGCTTGGACAGCTTGGGTTCGTCATGGATGGGGAGTTGAGTCAAGACTTGGTCTTACAGTCACTCCCTGAGACCTTCTCGCAGTTTGTGGTTAATTTTCACATGAATAAGCTAGATGTGAGCTTACCTAAGCTGCTTAACATGCTGAAAACTGCAGAAGGTCACTTCTCATCCAAGAAGAACCATGTCTTGATGGTGGATTCTTCCAATAAAATGAAGAGGTTCAAGGTGTCTTCTGAAAAGAAGAAATCTAAGAAGGCTAAGGGAAAAGGGAAAGAAAAGGAGCAAAAGAAACCTAAACCAGCTAAAGGAATGTGCTTTCATTGCAATGAGCCGGGACATTGGAAGAGGAATTGCAAGAAGTTTCTAGCAGAGAAGAAGCTTGGAGAAGCTTCGACTTCCAATCAAGGTTTGTTTATGATTGAAATTAATTTTTCTGAAAGTCATAATTCTACTTGGGTATTGGATACCGGCTGTGGTTCTCACATATGTAATACTGTGCAGGAACTGGTCAGAAGTAGAAAGCTGAACAAAGATGAGGTGATCCTACGAGTGGGAAATGGAGCAAAAGTTGCTGCATTAGCTGTAGGAACTTATTGTTTAGCAATGCCTTCGGGCAAATCCATTTATCTTAATAATTGTTATTATGTTCCGAATATTATTAAAAACATTATTTCAATTTCTGTATTGGATATGGAAGGTTTTGACGTTATTATAAAGAACAATGGTTGTTCTATTTATAAAGACGATGTTTTATATGGTATTGGAAATTTGCGAAATGGACTTTATACACTTGACTTATAAGAAAATATATTTCAAATTGAACAAATTAAGAAAAGAAAAAGAGATGATATTAATTATACCTATATGTGGCACTGTAGACTCGGTCATATCAATGAAACAAGATTATCCAAGTTGCATAAAGATGGGCTCCTCGAGCTATCTGATTATGAATCATATCCAACTTGTGAATCTTGTCTCATGGGTAAAATGACTAAATCTCCTTTTAGTGGAAAAGGAGAGAGAGTTACAGAGTTGTTGGCATTGATTCACACAGACGTTTGTGGACCTATGACAACAAGTGCACGGGGTGGGTATTCTTATTTTATTACTTTCACTGATGATCACTCAAGATTTAGATATGTGTATTTAATGAAATACAAATCAGAATCATTTGAAAAGTTCAAAGAGTTCCGAAGTGAAGTAGAGAAACAAACGGACAAGAGTATTAAGATACTTCGATCAGATCGAGGTGGAGAATACTTAAGCAGTGAGTTTCTCAATTGTCTCAGAGAAAATGGTATAATCTCACAATGGACTCCTCCAGGTACACCACATTTAAATGGAGTATCTGAAAGGAGAAATTGAACACGGTTGGACATGGTTCGATCCATGATGAGTTTTACCGACCTTCCAATTTCCTTCTGGGGATATGCCCTAGAAACGGCTGCATACCTACTTAACAAGGTACCTACCAAATCCGCCCCAAAGACTCCATATGAGATGTGGAAAGGGAGGAAACCAAATCTTAAGCATGTTAAGACTTGGGGTTGTCCAGCTTATGTCAAAAAGTTTGAAAATGATAAGCTACAGACTAAATCCGATAAGTATAGATTTGTGGGATACCCTAAAAAAACCGTAGGGTATTATTTTTATCATCCAACTGATCAAAAGGTGTTTGTTGCAAAACATGCTACCTTCTTGGAGAAAGAGTTTATCCATGAAGGGGTCAGTGGGAGCAAGATATATCTTGAAGAAGTTCAAGAACCACAAGTTACCACGGACCAAAGTCAGGTACCTAACCAAGTAGAAGAACCTACTGTACCACACCCTGTTCATAAATCTGGAAGAGTACCGAAAATACCTGAGAGGTATGGATTCGTTATAGAGGATAACGATGAGGTACACATCATGAATGATGATGATCCATTGAATTACGAACAGGCTATGAGTAATAAAGACTCAGGGAAATGGCTTGAAGCCATGAAATCCGAAATGGACTCCATGTATGAAAACAAAGTATGGTCTTTGGTTTCACCACCTGAAGGTATTAAACCTATTGGGTGTAAATGGGTTTTTTAAGAAAAAGACTGGAGCAGACGGAAAGGTAGAGACCTATAAGGCCCGACTGGTTGCAAAAGGTTTCAAACAAAGATAAGGAGTTGACTATGATGAAACCTTCTCACCAGTAGCCATGCTCAAGTCCATTCGGATTTTGCTTGCGATTGCAGCTTACAACGACTATGAGATCTGGCAGATGGACGTGAAAACGGCCTTCCTCAATGGGAAACTTGAGGAGGATGTGTATATGACACAGCCAGAGGGATTTATTTCAAAAGTTGGAACAAATCAAGTCTGTAAGCTACAACGATCCATTTATGGGTTGAAACAAGCTTCTCGTAGATGGAACATTTGTTTTGATGAGACAATCAAAGAGTTTGATTTTATCAAAAACGAGGATGAACCATGTGTATACAAGAAGGTTAGTGGGAGCGCAGTATCATTCCTTGTATTATATGTTGATGATATATTACTGATAGGGAATGACATTCCTATGTTACAATCCATTAAAATCTGGTTATCTAAAAACTTCTCCATGAAGGACTTGGGTGAAGCATCCTATATTTTGGGGATAAAGATCTATAGAGATAGATCTAAAAGGATGCTCGGCTTATCCCAAGGAACGTACATTGATACGATGCTAAAGAGGTTTAGCATGGAAGATTCCAAAAGAGGTCTCATGCCGATGAGCCATGGAATACATCTCTCCAAGAAACAGGCCCCAAAGACACCTGAGGAGAGAGACCGTATGAGTAAGATCCCTTATGCTTCTGCAATAAGATCTATCATGTACGGTATGATATGTACTAGACCGGATGTTGCTCACGCACTTAGTGTAACAAGCAGATACCAGTCGAATCCAGGAGAAGAGCACTGGAAGGCAGTGAAAAATATCCTAAAGTACTTGAGAAGGACTAAAGATATTTTTCTTGTCTACGGTGGGTCTGAATTAAAACTCGAGGGATTCACGGACTCAAGTTTTCAAACAGACCAAGATGACAGTAAATCTGTTTCAGGGTATGTGTTTACCTTGAACGGAGGTGCAGTGAGTTGGAAGAGTTCCAAGAAGCAAACGGTTGCTGATTCAGTGACAGAGGCAGAGTATATAGCTGGAAGTGAAGCTGCAAAGGAAGCTGTTTGGATGAAGAAGTTCATAACTGAACTTGGTGTGGTTCCTAGCATTGGAGAAGAAGTTCCCGTATACTGTGACAACACCAGAGCGGTTGCACAGGCTAAGGAACCCAGGTCTCATCAGAAATCTAAACACGTGTTGTGGCGATTTCACTTGATCAGGGAGATCATTGAAAGAGGAGACGTCACCTTGGAGCGTGTAGATTCTCAAGACAACATTGCAGATCCATTCACTAAAGATTTAACACAACAACAGTTTGATCGTCACTTAGAGAAGATGGGTATGAGATACCATGGCGATTGGCTTTAGTGCAAGTGGGAGATTGATAGTAGTGTGCATACAAGCCAATCATGTATGATGATAAAGCACATATTTTGTAAACAATCTTATTTATTTATTAATAAAATATTCATTTAAGGCATATAATTATCTACATGGTGCTGTTTTTATAATATGTAAATAACCCATAGTTTTAAGCAATGCTTTAAGAATCATGATGAGATCATGATAATGAGATCTAAATTCTTAGAAAGCTTAAAAACTAAAATAGTTCCCAATTGTGGGATTACTAAAATGGGGATTAGTAAATCCGGATAGATTGGTACATATGTTGCTTGCTCATTGGATGAGGATGACTGATCTCATGGTCATTTGTGTGGAGACACTAAAGCAAGTATGTAGGTGCTTATTGGAGAATAAGTTCACTGAACGTGACTCGCTATGGAATCCCAAATGGAGTTTTACTCGCCTGTCAATAGGAATTCCTAATGTGATAGTAGTACATGTGATCCTTGGACTTGAGATCATCATAGTATCTTGTATGTAACAAATTATACTTTGACTAATTCCTTAAGGCCTTTTAAGGCATATATATAGGGTATGCTTGGGTGTAATGAGTTACATATGGAGATAATGAATGATCAATAAAGAATCTACCACCTCTAGTAAAAGAGGAGATATGTCCTATGTGATTCGTTAAATGACAACCCAGGAATCCTTGGCCAAGGTAGAATGAAATTAGAAAGAGGTTTCTAATTTGCATTATTTGGAGTTGTGCATTTTCTAATCGAAATACATATGATTAAATAAATTAATACTTGACAGTAAATCCATGTCTTATATTTAATTGGGACATTGTATGGTGGAAGGATTGAATTATATGGTAACTATTAACTCACAGGTTCTTTTATGATTAATGTTGAAATCTATATTATCTGAAAAGTCGTTGATCGCTAGGGAGGCTTATCCCTATTGTAGAATAAATGTTATTTATTTAAATAGATTATTAGTTTAATTTGTTTATTTAAATAAGATTAGAATTGTTCTAATTGATTTATTCACAACCGGTTTAATATGGAGAACCTAAATGGTCACACCATAAAAGGAAGAAGAATTATTTAAGATGAAAATGGCATGATAGTAATAATGCATTAAGTATAATTAATTTAATCTATGATGATAGAATAAATTAAAAAGCTTAATTTTTATTATTTAATATTTTAGAAATATTAAATATAAATTAATAAGAGGAGTCTTATTAATATTATTATTATTATTATTATTTTAATTCTAAAGGAGTTTAGGAATTAATATAATATCAGTACTCTCTCTCAATCCTAATAAAGATTAGGATATAAATTAATTAAAAGTAATTAATTAATTAATTAAATAAAACCCTATTCTAATTGGATTAGGAGGGTTAACCTAATATCTATATAAGAGAGTCTTATATCCAAAATAAGGTACCTGAATTTTTCAAGAGTTGGGAGTACACATATTCTATAAAGATAGAAACATATAGAAACAAGGGTTAAGCCAATAACCCATCTTATTGAGTTCTTCATCTTCCTTGGTGGATCACCGTTAGAGGCCAAACATTTGGGTGGCTGACATTGATCAAGGGAAGGAGCCACTACAGAGGAATCAAATGAATCAAAGGAGTAGAACTTGTACCTGAGGAAGCTTGTATCTTCAAAGGTATAATTCTGTTTTTCTCCTTCTTCATTCACTGATAATTGATGCACAAGAATGATCATGGTAATGGGTTTGTATAAATTTTGAAAACCTAGTTTCTTACGCTTCTGCCCTATTTATGTGATTTGATTGCATGATTGCGTTACGTACAAACCCAACAGTAATCCCCATAAATAATTAATATTACCATGTAGTAATTTTAATTGCAAATATATAATTTATGTACATTTTCTTTAATACCAACTATAATATAATTGGGTATTAACATTATCACAATGGTTATAATTTCAATTAATTATTGAAGTCATTATCAACTAACAATTGTTATTGACATTACTATATGGTAATAGGGTATACATTAAGCTTTACCCACTCACATCATGTCACAAAATCAATAATATTATGTAACTCTCTCAATAAAATTAATCTTACTATATAGTCCATATATATAATATATAACCATATCAACGCGTCACATTGCATTATAGATAACTACCATATATTAAATGTTTAATATATCGCATGCTTTCACAAAACAAGTAATCGAGTAAATATAATCTCCTTTGCTCATTAATATATTTCACAATAATAGTTAATTGACATATTATCAATTAATTACTCGTAAATCGTCTATGGTTTGTAATTACAATTAATCCATTCCTCATCAATTAATGCAATTATTAATCTCCATAACAATTAATTAATATAATAAGACAGTATATCTCATTCCTCATCAACTTAATAATTACAAATCCGATTATATTTATAATCAATTTTCTTATTATTATACTATCTCTAGCCATAATAATAAATCCACATACTATAATAACAATTAATATAGATTAATTATTTAATTTATAATTCTTTCATCCTCGAATTAATCAATTAATTACCGAATCTATTATCGTGCCACACAAGGCATTTCTCACAAGCTTAATCTCAAGCTTATTATTATTCACATCACTTACTACTTATAATATGTTCAATATAATTAGAACTATTAAGTCACAAGGTTCACATATATAAATATATCGTGAATGGAAATATTCCAATATTCTATATAACCTTTACGGTAATACAATAACTCAAGCTATTAAAATGCTAAACTACTTCAATTAATTATACTTATAATAAGTATAACCTTTACACTTATAATAATTAATATATACTCTATTAATTATTCAAATAATAATATTCACGATCAAATAATAACTTAAGTTATTTAATATATTAAAATAATTTAGTTTTCTTTCATTAATTAAACTCCCTTGAAAATACATTTTAAAATTATGTATTTAACTATATCATAAAATATTATGTTTTTTCCAAATAAACACATTCATTATTAGAAAATATTTACTTATTGTCTCAAGATATTATAATTAATATAATATCTATTAAAAATAATCACATGTACAACATATGTACATTATATATAGAAAATAGGTAATAAGTTTATTTTTCATTATAATAATTTGTTTCCATCAATTTATTTATATATAGCAAATATATTTTAATGTATTTACCATATTAATTAATCATACTTATTACATCATACCAAAACATATAAGGTAATATTATTATTCAAAAATTACATTCCCTCTTTTATTAAAATAATTCAACATTAGAAACTATTTTAATATCCTTTATTAGAAATATATAATATCTATTTCTCTTTCTTTTCTATAAATTGTTCCCCAAAACAATTTCTTCAATTATTAAATCTTCATTTAAAATATAATGATTTTCATCTCCCTTTAATAACGTATATATATTTATTAACGTTATTCGCACATTAGACTTTCTCACATATTACCATTTAAGTAATATATAGAAGGTACTAATTATAATCATATATTCAACATATATATTAATTCACTCATTTACTTAAGTAAATTAAACACTGTACTATATCATCACCGCTAATTAAGGTTCAATATTCACATTATATTATTCCATAATATAACTCCCAACTTAAATTAACTAATATTTATTCTTATTAGTTAATTCCTTAACTACTCATGCTTCACTATCCAAACCTATTCACGGATAGCTTAAGTGCTATTAATAACCTATATTATAAACATATTAGTTATTAATACACATATACAAGAATATGGTGATTATACATTAAGGATATTTAATGTCACCAACTTACTATGATAAAATAATTCTATAAATTATTTAATATCGATAGGAATTTATCCACTTCCATTATCTCAACTGAATCGTCTCTACGCTAATTAACAAATATATATTAATAATATATTTATAAATCACAAAAACACATATTACATAGTCCATATTACCCTATGTAATATAATACCACATACCTCATATTACATATATATATATATATATATATATATATATATTCTTATTCGGACCAATCTCACGGTTTAAGAATTTTATTTATTAAATCCTTATTTAATAAATTCTGAAAATTCGGGTTCTCACAATAACAAGAATCAATTCTATGCAATAATAACGTGGAATATTATCCAGAATTTTTTAAGCTGAGCGACCCCATAGGATCTTGAACTTCTCGAGTAACTATCAAAGGTTTTACTTTGAAGTATCCAGGTGTATCAGATAACCATAAAGATTAAATCATACCCCTCCGCAAGTATATAAAGTGATCAGCTTTATTATACCTTATATTATGCATAATACTTACACGCGCGCAACGACCGAATATATGACCACAAAGCCCCTTTTTATATAAAAAGGTTGTTCTTCTTAGTCTTATAACCAGAATTCGGATCACAACAACGAAATACAATGATTTTAATATCTAATCGCTTTCTTGATCTAGCCGAAATAATTGGCATTGACCTGTCAATAATAATTGAGTTCTCGTCTCGAACCTATCAAGTTTCAACAAATGTTCGTCCAGCCAAAACAATTAGCTATGATATATCTCAACACGATTCAATAATAGACAGAAATTAACTGTACTATTTGCAATCAATAATAACTTCTATGGATGTGAATAACCAACAACAGTTATTACCCAAGAATATTCTCAAAATCAATAATTTAATTTGAATTAATAAACATACACTAACTGCGAATAATTAACAATAATTCTCAGATGTGGTATAATCTGCAATAATTAACCACCACTATATTTGAAAGTAATAACTCGAGATTGAGTTAAGGAAACTTGCCTTCTTCGTTGATTACTGCTACACAATATATTCTATCTGCGTTTGAAAGAATTTTTCTGGGATTTTTCAACTTACTTAAGTATTTTTCAAAAATCCATTTCTTGTTAATTCCTTAAGAAACTAACTACCTCACGCTTAACTCCAGAAATTCCTAACTTTTGGCAGGATCTTACACATGTTAACGTGAGTCTCCAATTTAAATTTCATGGCCATCGGAGTTATACAACTCCAGTTATAGCATTTTTTGTCGGGAAATTCCAAAAATTAAAATGGCCATAACTTGCTTAATCTAAGTCAGAATGAGCTCATTTTTGGACACAAGCTACTTCATTCCATATATTTTCATGTCCCAAAAGACCAGAATTTATTACATAATTTAAGTGGACAAAACTGCCCTTGAAAATCCCGGTTAGCCTACTTTTGTCATTTTTTAGATTTTTCATACTTTGCTAAAATCAGTCCAAACAAAAATCTACAACTTCTTTTTATGTGATTCCACTTAGATCTGTTAGAAGACTCATATATCTAACTCCAGAATCTAACCACACTCAAAAATTCAAAGTAGAATGAAAGATATGGTTGTTTCCATTTCATACTTCGTTTTCCCAAATATCTATTTTTTAACTTTTGGTGATTTTTAAGAAAACTACTATATTTTCACATACAACCAACATAGCTCATCATAATACTTAAAATAACCCATATACTCATGGATATACCTTGATCCATGATCTATATCCTCAAATAATCAACAAACAAAAGATCAAACACAACTAATGCTAAGAAAATTTTGATTTTCTATCTTTTGAAAAACATAACTCATATTTCACACTTTAAATCTAACTTTTGATCCACAAAAGGGTTCAATCTATACATGAAATACTTTTAAACACATGGATCTAAGGTTTTAAACTTTAATATCATATTTTTACAAAAATCAAAACTCAAATCATGACAAAAGGAAAATAAACTACAAAAGTAGGAATTTTTTATACCTTTGCTTGATTCTTTCTATTCTTCTTCCTAAACCTAGATTAGGAACTTAATAAACTATCAAAAAATCTCCCTCTCTTTCTTCTATAGTGGCCGAAATATCACTCTCACTATATCTTGCTTGCTTTGTATGCTAAGGAGGAAATATAATGAAAGAGAAAATGAAATGAAAGCAATCCGTAGGTAGTGGGTTATTAGATTATAGAGATATACTTTACATATATCAAAACCATACAATATCTATCTCTCTCTCTCTCATAATCATTTAAGCTTGCTTGCACTCTTGGTTTATCTTGTGGGTTTGGTGAAAAGATAAGAATAAGACCAAGGCTTGACACCTAGCAAGTTAGCTCACCTACTAAAGCAATGTAATCATTACATGCCTCCCCCCTTTTATCTCCTCTCTCTAAATTACGGGCAAGGGGCCTTGTTTTGCCCCATTCTATTTTCTTTTTAAGGCCCATTTATCTTACTTAATGGTCCAAAAGGTCCCCTCCCAATTGGGCTAAGAGTTGGGCCACTCAATTAATTATTTAGGCTAGCAATTCTAATTCTTTGGGCTTGCAATTCAACATAGTTTATACTTTTTAATTTTTATCCTCTCCTAATTATTTAGTTAGGATTTCCTTACACACATTTGTAAGTTAATTCCTTACTCATATATCTTTAATTTCATAACCCAATTAGACTTATTTTACTTAGGTTATAAAATTAATTATTTGAGATGTATAAAATAAATCTCTTAGGATTATTATATATTTAAATACTATCATTCTCCCATATTATAATTCTTAGGTTATTTAATTATTATACCTAATATATATATTAGGTCACATAACTTTATTCTTAATTTTCTTTAGACGCTAAATAAATATATACACATTCATAATATATATTTATTCAATCACGTACATAATTCACATATGTATTCAAAAATTTTAAATTATGTTAAATTCTGGGTTCTCACATTCTCCCCTCCTTATAAGGATTTTGTCCTCGGAATTACCGCTTTCTTATTCTCTACAATCTTTTCAAGTTGTATCATCAATTTATTCTTATCAACACAATATTCATTTGTGTCTCATATACTAACCTGTGACTTGAATCTATAAAAGAAACAATTCACAGTGATATTTCAACTAAATCGTTACCTGTCACCACCTCCTGGGCAGCTACTGTATCTTGCACCGTCATGTTTAATGTACGGGCCGTTGGTCTTCCTGATTGTGCAGGTCCTCTAATCGTCAGGGTTCCTCCACTGGGTCCCTTATTGGTACTTCATTTCTCCACATTCTTCTTCGGATAATTCCGAACCAGATGATTTGTCGATTCACACGCAAAACAACCTTATATTTTCTTCAGACTAGGACAATTGGGCGACATGTGTCCCTCTTGACCACAGTTATAACAGACACCCTTCCTTTTCAGAAAAATTCCTGGATGATTCTTCCCACAAGTCGCACAAGGCTCACCTCCCTTCCTATTCTCTTCTGACTTATTTCCCGATTGGGTATTTTCACTCCATTTACACTTGTTCGGATTACTACCACCACTACTACCTCCTTCATTTATTTTCTTCTTCTTCTCCTGATGATATCGGGATGCAGCTTCGCTTCCCCCTTCAGCAATTATCGCTTTCTCCAACAAAGTCGCAAACGTATTAATCTGTAATACAGCTACCTTGTTGAATATCCCTAGCTTCAATCCATTCTCAAATCTTCTCTCTTTTCTTGCCTCCGTGTCCACCTGATGAGGTGCAAATCTCGCTAACTCATTGAACTTAGCAGCATATTCTGATACCGGTATATTCTCTTGCTTTAGTTCTAGAAACTTGACTTGCATCCTAGCTTGCATACTAGGAAAAAAATAGTTCTCAAAGAACAACTCTTTAAACTTTGTCCAAGTCAATACAGCTGTCCCAGCTCTAGCCTGATTGGTTTCCCACCAGTAATTAGATTCTCCCTTCATCAAATTGGTGGAAAAAGCTGTCTTTTGCTCTTCTGCCACTCTTACAATAATAAATGCTTTCTCTATCTCCTTTATCCAAGTTTGGGCTTCAATAGGATCCGTAGTTCCCTTGAATTCTAACGGTCCTACCGCTTTAAAATCTTTAAAATTTGCCAATCTATTAGCTGACTGTTCTCTTGTTCTTGCTCTTGCTCTTGCTGTTGGCGCCCTATGTTGCATAGCTTGGGCTAACATATCCACAAAATTCCGCATCGGGTCTGCTTGACATCCTTCATTATTCACTGATTGCTCTTCTCTTTGATTTCGATTCTGTCGTCTAGGCGGTAATATCTGATTTAAATGAAAATCTTACATTAATTTTTTTTCTCTACACAAATTCTTATTAGTAACATAAGAATTTAACACAAATTTCTCATATAATCGTATATTTATTCAAATAGCACATAGTGCATTTAGTACTTAACACCTACTTTTATAATAAGTCACTATCCCTTTTTGATAAATATCGGGATTAACAACACAACCTTACAGAAAAAGTTGCAATTACCACAACTTTACACAAAAAGTTGCAATTCTCCAAAATCATGTTAATATTTATAATAAAAATAATGATGACATTCATACAAGCAGATATATTACATATGCTCACTCATTATTCTCGATATAACAATCTTTATATTACACCTTGTTACCAAAAGGTACCACTGCTTATACTTAAGCTGTCTACAGTCTACTCCTTTCTCCTGCCTTCTTACTGGGACACTTGTTAAATTCGTGACCCATTCCTCCACATGAAAAACATTTTCTCATATTCGGCTTAAGACAATTTGGAGAATTATGTCCTTCCTATTTACAATTAAAACACACGTTCTTCCACATCATACATTCTCCCAAGTGAGTCTTTCCATACTTGCCACAGACTTTCTTCTTTTTTTGGTTTGAGTTCCCTGAGTTATTATCACCGTCGTTCTCCCACTTTGGTCTTAATCTCTGTCTCCAACTTAAATTCTTCGGACTCTGCCTCCTCATCTTCATTCAGATACATTTCGGGATACTCATCATGATCACTCCCTAGATTCACCATGGGTTCTTCTTTTCCAACTTCCTCAATGGACTCGCTCTGCGCTAGCACCTCGGCTACTTGCATTAGTGCAACAGCTGCCAACACTTCTGTACTCATTTCATCTTCTCCTGACATCCTACAATCAGTTTAAACAACTTGATTAATACTTTACCAGTACGAATTTCATACTCACTATGTGTCCACACATCTTTCTTTTGATGTACTTCAGCAATCCCTCACTTAGTACTCTAAATGAGTTTTCTCTATCTCGCTTATGGTTATAATCCTAGGGTTTCCCCCCCACTTAAGGTTTATAACCTATAGCTCTGATACTAACTTGTGATGCCCCCAAATCCGAGTATGGTGCTCACAATCCAATATATAAATACCATCTAACTACCCATTTATTTAGGAATAGAAATATACATCTCATTAACTGATATTGTTAATACAATGTCCTAGGTTTTCTAACCTTAACATAACAAATATACCCTTAGATATACAAAAAGGGTTATACAAAATAACATAATAAATATGTTCATTATAACTACTCCAGCAATACACCTTTGCCTTTGTCTTTCTCTTCCCCTCCGGAAACCTCGTTCCTACCTGAAATATTTTATTTAAGCAAGGGTGAGCAGCAAATTTGCTCCGCAAGTTAAATTATTCAATAAAGTATAAGAATCAAGAATATAAGACTATCAATTCAATACAATATCACCAAAGTTCAAAAGACTTTGAATTAGTTGAATAAAGCGTTAATTAATAACAAGACTTTCTCGCATTTTATGTAAAACAATAATTCGATAGTGAAAGAGTAAAACGCTTTCGAAATTTCTCAATTGAATAACAAGAATTAATTCTATGCAATAACAAAGTGGAATATTATCCAGATTGTTTTAAGCTGAGCGACCCCATATGATCTTGAATTTATCGAGTAACTATCAAAGGCTTTACTTTGAAGTACCCAGGTGTATCAGATAACCATAAAGATTAAATCATACCCCTCCGCAAGTATATAAAGTGATCAGCTTCATTATACCCTATATTATGCATAATACTTACACGTGCGCAACGACCGAATATACGACCACAAAGCCCCTTTTTATATAATAAAGTTGTTCTTCTCAGTCTTATAACCAGAATTCGGATCATAACAACAAAATACGATGATTTCAATATCTAATCGCTTTCTCGATCTACCCGGAATAATTGGCATTGACCTGTCAATAATAATTGAGTTCTCTTCTCGAACCTATCAAGTTTCAACAAATGTTCGTCTAGCCAAAACAATTAGTTATGACATATCTCAACACGATTCAATAATAGACAGAAATTAACTGTACTATTTGCAATCAATAATAACTTCTATGGATGTGAATAACCAACAACAGTTATTCCCCAAGAATATTCTCAAAATCAATAAATCAATTTGAATTAATAAACATGCACTAACTGCGAATAATCAACAACAATTTTCAGACGTGGTATAATCAGCTATAATTAACCACCACTATATTTGAAAAGTAATAACTCGAGATTGAGTTAAGGAAACTTGCCTTCTTCGTTGATTACTGCTACACAATATATTCTATCTGCGTTTAAAAGACCTATAATTAACAATATCGGTCTCACAATTAGCACAACAAATCACAACACATAGCAATGAAATTTATAGTTAATGATAGTAGTGTGCATACAAGCCAATCATGTATGATGATAAAGCACGTACTTTGTAAACAATCTTATTTATTTATTAATAAAATATTCATTTATTAAAGGCATTTAATTATCTACATGTTGCTGTTTTTATAATATGTAAATAACCCATAGTTTTAAGCAATGCTTTTAGAATCATGATGATGATCATGCTAATGAGATCTAAATTCTTAGAAAGTTTTAAAACTAAAATAGTTCCCAATCGTGGGATTACTAAAAAGGGGATTAGTAAATCCGGATAGATTGGTACATATGTTGCTTGCTCATTGGATGAGGATGATTGATCTCATGATCATTTGTGTGGAGACACTAAAGCAAGTATGTAGGTGCTTATTGGAGAATAAGTTCACTGAACGTGATTCGCTATGGAATACCTAATGGAGATTTACTCGCCTGTCAATAGGAATTCCTAATGTGATAGTAGTACAAGTAATCCTTGGACTTGAGATCATCATAGTATCTTGTATGTAACAAATTATACTTTGACTTATTCCTTAAGACCTTTTAAGGCATATATAGGGTATGCTTGGGTATAATGAGTTACATTGGAGATAATGAATGATCAATAAAGAATCTACCACCTCTAGTAAAAGAGGAGATATGTCCTATGTGATTCGTTAAATGACAACCCAGGAATCCTTGGCCAAGGTGAAATGAAATTAGAAAGGAGTTTCTAATTTGCATTATTTGGAGTTGTGCATTTTCTAATCGAAATACATATAATTAAATAAAATAAGACTTGACAGTAAATCCATGTCTTATATTTAATTGGGACATTGTATGGTGGAAGGATTGAATTGTACGGTAACTATTTACTCACAGGTTCTTTTTGATTAATGTTGAAATCTATATTATCTGGAAAGTCGTTGATCGCTAGGGAGGCTTATCCCTATTGTAGAATAAATATTATTTATTTAAATAAATTATTAGTTTAATTTATTTATTTAAATAAGATTAAAATTGTTTTAATTGATTTATTCACAACCGGTTTAATATGGAGAACCTAAAGGGTCACACCATAAAATGAAGAATAATTATTTAAGAAGGTAATGGCATAATCGTAATAATGCATTAAGTATAATTAATTTAATCTATGGTGATAGAATAAATTAAATAGCTTAATGTTTATTATTTAATATTTTGGAAATATTAAATATAAATTAATAAGAGGAGTCTTATTAATATTATTACAATTATTATTATTTTAATTTCTAAAGGAGTTTAGTAATTAATTTAATATTTAGTACTCTCATTTATTCCTAATAAGATTAGGAGACAAATTAATTAAATGAATTTAATTAATTATTCCCATGTGGTGGGAAGCCTAAATTAATTAAAGGAGTTTAATTAATTAAAAGAAATCCCATGTCTAATAGGATTAGAAGGGTTGACCAATGTCTATATAAGAGAAGTCTTATAATAGATATTAGATTGATGTAATTCTAATTATTGGAGAGTACTCCTTTTCTATAGAGGATAGAAAAGTAAGGTTAAGCCAAACACCCTCCTTCTTGATAATTCATCTTCCTTGGTGGATCACCTCTAGAGGCCAAACACTTGGGTGGCTAACGTTGATCAAAGAAAAGAATCTAACCCGAAAATTCAAGGAGATCACGAAGAACAAGGAGTTGAACTAGTACCTGTGGAAGCTTCGTTCTACAAGGGTATGATTCCATAACTTCTTATTTATCGTTTTAAATTAATAATTTGCATAAAGGATGATCCGGGTAATGGTTTTGTAGAAATTTTTTAAACTCTGATATACCATGCTTCCGCTAATTTTTGCAATTTGATTGCGTCACGATTTCGTACAAACCCAACAGTGGCATCAGAGCCAAATCTTTATGCAATTATTAATTTATTTTTGATTTCATATACATATGGGTATGTATTTAAAATAATTTATTGGGCATAATTTTATTGTATAAAATTATATTTTTTAAGGAAAAAAAAAAGAAAAAAAAAAAGAAAAAAAAAAGACTTTTTTTGGGAAGAATCACAATTTTTATTTTTTTTTGCTAATCTTGAATTCTGCAAAGAAAAGGTGTTGTCTCTTTCTTACTCCAAAAAGAAGGTGACCCATCAGGAAAGGACTTTTTTAATAAACCTGCAGGACTCTTTTAATAAAAAAAGGTGATTTTTTTTTAAAAAAATAAATAAATAAATATGATATATTTATATATTATATTCTAAATAATTTTATAATTAAAATAAAGAGTTTATTTTAATCTTGAAATTGGATTTCATGCAATTTAAAATTGCCCATTAAATGATACTCATATATATATGGAATGTTTTAATTCATGAGATGAATATTTATTTATTGATATATATGGTGATATGTATGAAAATAAATGGGGATTGATTATGGACTATTTGACCAATGTGATTGGATTTTATTTTAGTTGAATGCTTGAATGAATGGGTTTTATTAAATGGGGTCTGCGTACCTCGTCTTCTCTAATTTTTTTTTCTTGATGTAAAATTCTATCTCCCTCCTATGTACTTCCCCTTGACTGTTGATCAAGGTTTCTATTTAAATTAAATAGTTTAATGTAATAGAAATAGTTATAATTATCTTTAAAAATTAGAGACCAAGGAGCAAGGAGCGCGTGAAGACCCGTTTGTATGGAGCCCGGGTTTAAATGTAATAGTTACGTTTAAATTTAAATTCTTGCACCCCTAGGTTTGACCTTTTGGTTCACTTGGTGGCTCTAGTGAACCAAACTAGAATAAAAGTCCATAATCAATCCGGGTAGAATATAGTATTCTATATTGCATGCTAAATATTATATATATTATATTTTATGCAAACATGCTTCGCATGTTTAATACAATAACGCGTATTTTATATATATATGTGTATGCGCGCTAAACAAAGATGAGACTAATAATAACAAACCCCTCAAAGAAATAATATTAAGTCCGAAGTGTTCAAATGATATTTGGAATATCGAACGTCGCCTTCTAGCATGATAAATTAATAGAGTATTAGATATTTAATATGAGCTTGTTGTGCTATCCACAAGGCGAGTATTGCGTATTTAAGATGTTAATTAATCACATTTGATGCTTATCAAGAAAATTGAACGATCTAGTCTTGTTGTGCTATCCACAAGGACGAACATTTTTCTTTTTTGAATTTATGAAAGTGCTAGGCTGGACTTAACTTAAATTATTTTAGTTCGGATGTGCACACACTTGACCATTATGATTTAAGAGGCAAAATAAAAAGAATTACATGGTGATGTAATTGACAAGAGTTGTCTACCTATTTATTTGTATATCGCTTGTTGTGCTATCCACAAGGTTATATACATTTGAAATGGGATCCTTATTCTCACTAGCAATTTTTTAATTAGATGTGGCCGAACTATATAAGTGAGGGTAATATAGTTTGATAAAAATAGTGGGAGATACCAATTTAAAATAAAGACCTAAATTTATTTTGGTATGCAAAATTAATAAAATGAATGTTTGCTAAAATGTTGTTTTTCACATGCAGAATTTTAAAAATGTCAAAATCACTAATTTCACTGCGAAGCATACTTGATGCTAATAAGCTTACCGGGCCGAATTATACGGACTGGCTAAGAAATCTGAGAATAGTTCTCACTGCTGAAAAGATTTCTTATGTCCTAAACTCACATGTCCCTGGAACTGTTCCAGAAACAACCTCTGAGGAAGAGATTGCCACCATTGTAAAGTGGCAAGATGATGCATCTGTAGCTCAATGCATCATGCTCGCATCCATGAATAACGAGCTTCAGCGTCACCAAGAAAACATGGATGCTCCTACTATGTTGATTCACCTCAAGGAGTTGTATGATGAACAAAGTAGGACTGCTAGATATGAGATATCTAAGGAGCTCTTCCGATCTCGGATGACCAAGGGCAAGGTGAACATAAAGGAACAAAAGAAATCTGATCCAGCTAGCAAAGGAATGTGCTTCCATTGCAACGAGCCGGGTCATTGGAAGAAAAACTGCAAGAAGTTTCTGGCAGACAAGAAGCTTGGAGAAGCTTCGACTTCCAATCAAGGTTTGTTCATGATTGAAATTAATTTTTCAGAAAGTCAAAATTCTACTTGGGTATTGGATACCGGCTGTGGTTCTCACATATGTAATAATGTGAAGGGACTGGTCAGAAGTAGAAAGCTGAACAATGATGAGGTGATCCTACGAGTAGGGAATGGAGCAAAGGTTGCTGCATTAGCTGTAGGAACTTATTATTTAGCAATGCCTTCGGGCAAGTCCATTTATCTTAATAATTGTTATTATGTTCCGAATATTATTAAAAACATTATTTCAATTTCTGTATTGGATATGGAAGGATTTAACGTTGTTATAAAGAACAATAGTTGTTCTATTTATAAAGACGATGTTTTATATGGTATTGGAAATTTGCGAAATGGACTTTATACACTTGACTTACAAGAAAATATATTTCAAATTGAACAAACTAAGAAAAGGAAAAGAGATGATATTAATTATACCTACATGTGGCACTGTAGACTCGGTCATATCAATGAAACAAGATTATCCAAGTTGCATAAAGATGGGCTCCTCGAGCTATCCGATTATGAATCATATCCAACTTGTGAATCTTGTCTCATGGGTAAAATGACTAAATCTCCTTTTAGTGGAAGAGGAGAAAGAGTTACAGAGTTGTTGACATTGATTCACACAGACGTTTGTGGGCCTATGACAACAAGTGCACGGGGTGGGTATTCTTATTTTATTACTTTCACTGATGATCACTCAAGATTTGGATATGTGTATTTAATGAAATACAAGTCAGAATCATTTGAAAAGTTCAAAGAGTTCAGAAGTGAAGTAGAGAAACAAACGGGCAAGAGTATAAAGATACTTCGATCAGATCGAGGCGGAGAATACTTAAGC
Organism: Panax stipuleanatus; assembly: GCA_020205555.1. Lineage (NCBI taxonomy): Eukaryota > Viridiplantae > Streptophyta > Magnoliopsida > Apiales > Araliaceae > Panax > Panax stipuleanatus. The sequence goes on along the minus strand of CM035117.1, from coordinate 107,687,421 downwards.
GGTGAGTTTCTCAATTGTCTCAAAGAAAATGGTATAATCTCACAATGGACTCCTCCAGGAACACCACAGTTAAATGGAGTATCTGAAAGGAGAAATCGAACACTGTTAGACATGGTTCGATCCATGATGAGTTTTACCGACCTTCCAATTTCCTTCTGGGGATATGCCCTAGAAACGACTGCATACCTACTTAACAAGGTACCTACCAAATCCGCCCCAAAGACTCTATATGAGATGTGGAAGGGGAGGAAACCAAATCTTAAGCATGTTAAGACTTGGGGTTGTCCAGCTTATGTCAAAAAGTTTGAACATGATAAGCTACAAACTAAATCCAAAAAGTGTAGATTTGTGGGATACCCTAAAGAAACTGTAGGGTATTATTTCTATCATCCAACTGATCAAAAGGTGTTTGTTGCGAAACATGCTGCCTTCTTGGAAAAGGAGTTTATCCATGAAGGGGTCAGTGGGAGTAAGATATATCTTGAAGAAGCTCAAGAACCACAAATTACCACGGATCAAAGTCAGGTACCTGACCAAGTAGAAGAACCTACTATACCACACCCTGTTCGTAAATCTGGAAGAGTACCGAAGGTACCTGAGAGGTATGGATTCGTTGTAGAGGATGACGATGAGGTACGCATCATGAATGATGATGATCCATTGAATTGCGAACAGGCCATGAGTAATAAAGACTCAGGGAAATGACTTGAAACCATGAAATTCGAAATGGACTCCATGTATGAAAACAAAGTATGGACTTTGGTTTCACCACCTGAAGGCATTAAGCCTATTGGGTGTAAATGGGTCTTTAAAAGAAAGACTGGAGCGGACGGCAAGGTGGAGACCTATAAGGCCCGACTGGTTGCAAAAGTTTTCAAACAAAGACAAGGAGTTGATTATGATGAAACCTTTTCACCAGTAGCTATGCTCAAGTCCATTCGGATTTTGCTTGCAATTGCAGCTTATAACGACTATGAGATATGGCAGATGGACGTGAAAACGGCCTTCCTCAATGGAAAACTTGAGGAGGATGTGTATATGACACAGCCAGAGGGATTTGTTTCAAAGGTTGGAATAAATCAAGTCTGTAAGCTGCAACGATCCATTTATGGATTGAAGCAAGCTTCTCGTAGATGGAACATTCGTTTTGATGAGACAATCAAAGAGTTTGATTTTATCAAAAATGACGATGAACCATGTGTGTACAAGAAGGTTAGTGGGAGCGTAATTTCATTCCTTGTATTATATGTTGATGATATATTACTGATAGGGAATGACATTCCTATGCTACAATCAATTAAAATCTGGTTATCTAAACACTTCTCCATGAAGGACTTGGGAGAAGCATCCTATATTTTGGGGATAAAGATCTATAGAGATAGATCTAAAAGGATGCTTGGTTTATCCCAAGGAACGTACATTGATACGATGCTAAAGAGGTTTAGCATGGAAGATTCCAAAAGAGGTCTCATGCCGATGAGCCATGGAATACATCTCTCCAAGAAACAGGCCCCAAAGACACCTGAGGAGAGAGACCGTATGAGTAAGATCCCTTATGCTTCTGCAATAGGATCTATCATGTACGGTATGATATGTACTAGACCGGATGTTGCTCATGCACTTAGTGTAACGAGCAGATACCAGTCGAATCCTGGAGAAGAGCACTGGAAGGCAGTGAAAAATATCCTAAAGTACTTGAGAAGGACTAAAGATATTTTTCTTGTCTACGGTGGGTCTGAATTAAAACTCGAGGGCTTCACAGACTCAAGTTTTCAAACGGACCAAGATGACAGTAAATTTGTTTCGGGGTATGTTTTTACCTTGAACGGAGGCGCAGTGAGTTGGAAGAGTTCCAAGCAGCAAACAGTTGCTGATTCAGTGACAGAGGCAGAGTATATAGCTGCAAGTGAAGCTGCAAAGGAAGCTGTTTGGATGAAGAAGTTCATAACTGAACTTGGTGTGGTTCCTAGCATTGGAGAAGCAGTTCCCGTTTACTGTGACAACACAGGAGCAGTTGCACAGGCTAAGGAACCCAGGTCTCATCAGAAATCTAAACACGTGTTGCGGCGATTTCACTTGATCAGGGAGATCATTGAAAGAGGAGACGTCACCTTGGAGCATGTAGACTCTCAAGATAACATTGCAGATCCATTTACTAAAGCTTTAACACAACAGCAGTTTGATCGTCACTTAGAGAAGATGGGTATGAGATACCATGGCGATTGGCTTTAGTGCAAGTGGGAGATTGATAGTAGTGTGCATACAAGCCAATCATGTATGATGATAAAGCACGTACTTTGTAAACAATCTTATTTATTTATTAATAAAATATTCATTTATTAAAGGCATTTAATTATCTACATGTTGCTGTTTTTATAATATGTAAATAACCCATAGTTTTAAGCAATGCTTTTAGAATCATGATGATGATCATGCTAATGAGATCTAAATTCTTAGAAAGTTTTAAAATTAAAATAGTTCCCAATCGTGGGATTACTAAAAAGGGGATTAGTAAATCCGGATAGATTGGTACATATGTTGCTTGCTCATTGGATGAGGATGATTGATCTCATGATCATTTGTGTGGAGACACTAAAGCAAGTATGTAGGTGCTTATTGGAGAATAAGTTCACTGAACGTGATTCGCTATGGAATACCTAATGGAGATTTACTCGCCTGTCAATAGGAATTCCTAATGTGATAGTAGTACAAGTAATCCTTGGACTTGAGATCATCATAGTATCTTGTATGTAACAAATTATACTTTGACTTATTCCTTAAGACCTTTTAAGGCATATATAGGGTATGCTTGGGTATAATGAGTTACATTGGAGATAATGAATGATCAATAAAGAATCTACCACCTCTAGTAAAAGAGGAGATATGTCCTATGTGATTCGTTAAATGACAACCCAGGAATCCTTGGCCAAGGTGAAATGAAATTAGAAAGGAGTTTCTAATTTGCATTATTTGGAGTTGTGCATTTTCTAATCGAAATACATATAATTAAATAAAATAAGACTTGACAGTAAATCCATGTCTTATATTTAATTGGGACATTGTATGGTGGAAGGATTGAATTGTACGGTAACTATTTACTCACAGGTTCTTTTTGATTAATGTTGAAATCTATATTATCTGGAAAGTCGTTGATCGCTAGGGAGGCTTATCCCTATTGTAGAATAAATATTATTTATTTAAATAAATTATTAGTTTAATTTATTTATTTAAATAAGATTAAAATTGTTTTAATTGATTTATTCACAACCGGTTTAATATGGAGAACCTAAAGGGTCACACCATAAAAGGAAGAATAATTATTTAAGAAGGTAATGGCATAATCGTAATAATGCATTAAGTATAATTAATTTAATCTATGGTGATAGAATAAATTAAATAGCTTAATGTTTATTATTTAATATTTTGGAAATATTAAATATAAATTAATAAGAGGAGTCTTATTAATATTATTACAATTATTATTATTTTAATTTCTAAAGGAGTTTAGTAATTAATTTAATATTTAGTACTCTCATTTATTCCTAATAAGATTAGGAGACAAATTAATTAAATGAATTTAATTAATTATTCCCGTGTGGTGGGAAGCCTAAATTAATTAAAGGAGTTTAATTATTTAAAAGAAATCCCATGTCTAATAGGATTAGAAGGGTTGACCAATGTCTATATAAGAGAAGTCTTATAATAGATATTAGATTGATGTAATTCCAATTGTTGGAGAGTACTCCTTTTCTATAGAGGATAGAAAAGTAAGGTTAAGTCAAACACCCTCCTTCTTGATAATTCATCTTCCTTGGTGGATCACCTCTAGAGGCCAAACACTTGGGTGGCTAACGTTGATCAAAGAAAGGAATCTAACCCGAAAATTCAAGGAGATCACGAAGAACAAGGAGTTGAACTAGTACCTGTGGAAGCTTCGTTCTACAAGGGTATGATTCCATAACTTCTTATTTATCGTTTTAAATTAATAATTTGCATAAAGGATGATCCGGGTAATGGTTTTGTAGAAATTTTTTAAACTCTGATATACCATGCTTCCGCTAATTTTTGCAATTTGATTGCGTCACGATTTCGTACAAACCCAACAGTTAATATATCTCCTAGACACATCATCATGTAGTAAAATCAGTGTTTATAACCTGTATAAACACTTATCAAGTCTAACTATTTCGGTCTGGTTGGACTTCGGTCTCAATTCGGTGTCATGGTCACCCCATCCGACAATTAACACATTTATTGTTAATTAACTCGATCTCAAAGCTTCAATATTATTTTAGAGAAGTCATATATCATTTCAATTTCTATTTTAGCGAGCTAAAACAAAATTGACATCTTTTCTGACATTTCAGTTTCTCATTTCAGTAACCTGAAATGTTCATTTTAGGAAGCTGAAATACACTAGTCACGAAAATACAAAATTAGCTTATTATTTTTCTATCTTTTGTCCAATCATATATGCATATATTCCATACACAAAAAGAATTTTTCTGGAATTTTTTAACTTACTTAAGTATTTTCCAAAAATTCATTTCTAGTTAATTCCTTAAAAAAATAACTACCTCACGCTTAACTCCAGAAATTTCCAACTCTTGGAGGGATCTTACACATGTTAACGTGAGTCTCCAGTTTAAATTTCTTGGCCTTCGGAATTATACAACTTCTGTTATAGCATTTTTCGTCGGAAAATCAAAAAAATTAAAATGGCCATAACTTGCTCAATCTAAGTCGGAATGAGCTCATTTTTGGACACAAGCTACTTCATTCCATATATTTTCATGTCCCAAAAGGTCAAAATTTATTACATAATTTAAGTGGATGAAACTGCCCTTCAAAATCCCAGATAGCCTACTTTTATAATTTTTCTGATTTTTTCTACTTTGCTAAAATCAGTCCAAACTAAAATCTACAACTCATTTTTACGTGATTCCACTTGGATCTATTAGAAAAATCATATATCTAACTTCATAATCTGACCACACTCCAAAAATCAAAGTAGAATGAGAGATATGGTCGTTTTCATTTCATACTTCGTTTTCCCAAAAATCTGTTTTTCAACTTTTGGTGATTTTTAAGAAAACTTCTATATTTTCACATAAAACCAACATAGCTCATTATAATACTTAAACTAACTCATATATTCATGGATATACCATAATCCATGATCTATATCATCAAATAATCAACAAACACAACCAAAGCTAAGAAAAAATTGATTTTCTATCTTTTGAAAAACATAACTCATATTTCACACTTTAAATCTAACTTTTGATCCACAAAAGGGTTAAATCTATACATGAAACACTTTTAAACATATGGATCTAAGGTTTTAAACCTTAAGATCATATTTTTACAAAAATCAAAACTCAAATCATGTCAAAAGGAAAATAAACTACAAAAGTAGGAATTCTTTATACCTTTGCTTGATTCTTTCTCTTCTTCTTCCTAAACCTAGATTAGGAACTTAATAAACTATCAAAAACACTCCCTCTCTTTCTTCTATAGTGGACGAAATATCACTCTCTCTCTCTCTCACTATATCTTGCTTTCTTTGTGTGCTAAGGAGGAAATATAATGAAAGAGAAAATGAAATGAAAGCAATCCGTAGGTAGTGGGTTATTAGATTATAGAGATATACTTTACATATATCAAAATCTTCCAAAATCTATCTCTCCCTCTCTCATAATCATTTAAGCTTGCTTGCACTCTTGGTTTATCTTGTGGGTTTGGTGAAAAGATAAGAATAAGACCACCAAGGCTTGACACCTAGCAAGTTAGCTTACCTACTAAAACAATGTAATCATTACATGCCTCCCCCCTTTCTCTCCTCTCTCTCTCAATTTTGGCCAAGGGGCGTTGTTTTGCCCCACTTTATTTTCATTCTAAGGCCCATTTATCTTACTTAATGGTCCAAAAGGTCCCCTCCCAATTGGGCTAAGAGTTGGGCCACTCAATTAATTATTTAGGCTAGCAATTCTAATTATTTGGGCTTGCAATTCAACATAGTTTATACTTTTTAATTTTTATCCTCTCCTAATTATTTAGTTAGGATTTCCTTACACACATTTGTAAGTTAATTTCTTACTCATATATCTTTAATTTCATAACCCAATTACACTTGTTTTACTTAGGTTATAAAATTAATTATTTGAGATGTATAAATTAAATCTCTTAGGATTAGTATATATTTAAATACTATCATTCTCCCATATTATAATCCTTAGGTTATTTAATTATTATGCCTAATATATATATTAGGTCACATAACTTTATTCTTAATTCTCTTTAGACGTTAAATAAATATATACACATTCATAATACATATTTATTCAATCACGTACATAATTCACATATGTCATAACATATTCCCCTAGTGTATTAACTTAATAGCCCTAATTGACTTAATAAGTTATAAACACTTATATATTCATTAATACAATTATTATAACTGTATTTTCTACCAATTCCGTATTCGTAACTAGGGTTAGGGTTTCTATTCTCTGTTAAACAAAATTGTACTCATATTTCTCAGTCAATACATAGTTTGACCACTTTGATAAACTCGTATCACAGATACTCAGCACAATATTAATAATCAATATATATATAAAAAAAAATTATTCGAAAAATTTGAATTATGTTAAATTCTGGGTTCTCACATTCTCCCCTCCTTATAAGGATTCTGTCCTCGGAATCACCGCTTTCTTATTCTCTACAATCTTTTAAAGTTGTATCATCAATTTATTGTTATCAACACAATATTCATTTGTGTCTCATATACTAACCTGTGACTTGAATCTATAAAAGAAAACAATTCACAGTGATATCTCAACTAAATCGTTACCTGTCACCACCTCTTGGGCAGCTACTGGTTCTTGCACCGTCATATTGAATGTAATGGCCGTTGGTCTTCCTGATTGTGCAGGTCCTCTTATCGTCAGGGTTCCGCCACTGGGTCCCTTGTTGGTACTTCCCTTCTCCACATTCTTCTTCGGACAATTCTGAACCAGATGATCTGTCGATCCACACGCAAAACAACCTTATATTTTCTTCAGACTGGGACAATTGGGCGACATGTGTCCCTCTTGGCCACAGTTATAACAGACTCCCTTCCTCTTCAGAAATATTCCTGGATGATTCTTCCCACAAGTCGTACAAGGCTCACCTCCCTTCCTATTCTCTTCTGACTTATTACCCGATTGGGTATTTTCACTCCATTTCTGCTTGTTCGGATTACTACCACTACTACCTCCTTCATTTATTTTCTTCTTCTTCTCCTTATGATATCGGGATGCAGCTTCGCTTCCCCCTTCAGCAATTATTGCTTTCTCCAACAAAGCCGCAAACGTATTAATCTGCAATACAGCTACCTTATTGAATATCCCTGGCTTCAATCCATTCTTAAATCTTCTCGCATTTCTTGCCTCCGTGTCCACTTGATGAGGTCCAAATCTCGCTAACTCATTGAACTTAGCAGCATATTTTGATACCGATATATTCTCTTGCTTTAGTTCTAGAAACTTGACTTCCAACCTAGCTTGCATATTCGGTGAAAAATAGTTCTCAAAGAATAACTCTTTAAACTTTATCGAAGTAACTACTGCTGTCCCAGCTCTAGCCTGATTGGTTTTCCACCAGTAATTGGATTCTCCCTTCATCAAATAGGTGGCAAAAGCTATCTTTTGCTCTTCTGCCACTCATGCAATAATAAATGCTTTCCCTAACTCCTTTACCCAAGTTTGGGCTTCAATAGGATCCGTAGTTCCCTTAAATTTTGGCAGTCCTACCGCTTTAAAATCTTTAAAATTGGCCAATCTATTAGCTGACTGTTCTCTTGCTCTTGCTGTTGGCGCCCTAAATTACAGAGCTTGGGCTAACATATCCATAAAATTCTGCATCGGGTCTGCTTAACCTCCTTCATTATTCACTGATTGCTCTTCTCTTTGATTTTGATTCTGTCGTCTAGGTGGCATTTTCTGATTTAAATGAAAATATTACATTAATCTTTTTTTCTCTACACAAATTCTTATTAGTAACATAAGAATTTAACACAAATTTCTTATATAATCGCATATTTATTCAAATAGCACATAGTACCTTTAGTACTTAACACCTACTTTTATAATCAGTCACTATCCCTTTTTGATAAATATCGGGATTAACAACACAACCTTACACAAAAAGTTGCAATTACCACAACTTTACACAAAAAGTTGCAATTCTCCAAAATCATCTTAAAATTCGTATTGAAAATAAAGATGACATTCATACAAGCAGATATATTACATATGCTCACTCATTGTTCTCGATATTATAATCTTTATATTACACCTTGTTACCAAAAGGTACCACTTCTTATACTTAAGCTGTCTACAGTCTACTCCCTTCTCCTGCCTTCTTACTGGGACACTTGTTAAATCCGTGACCCATTCCTCCACATGAAAAACATTTTCTCATATTCGGCATAAGATAATTTGGAGAATTAAGTCCTTCATATTTACAATTGAAACACACGTTCTTCCACATCATAAATTCTCCCAAGTGAGTCTTTCCACACTTGCCACAGACTTTCTTCTTTTTTGGGTTTTAGTTCCCTGAGTTATTATCACCGTCGTTCTCCCTTTTCCGCTTATTGCTTCTCTTCTTCTGCTTGACTACTGCCCCAGATGATCCACCACCTTCAGCCTTCATTCTTTCTACTTGTGTCTTCAGTTCGTTTCGTTCTTCGGTCATCTCGCGTAATGCTCGCTCCGTCTTCCACAACTCCTCCAAGAGAAATACTTTACTCTGGAGTTCTTGAACTTCTACAGATACTTGATCTTTTTCTCCCACTTTGGTCGTAATCTTTGTCTCCAACTTAACTTCTTCGGACTCTGCCTCCTCATCTTCATTTAGATACATTTCGGGATACTCATCATGATCACTCCATAAATTTACCATGGGTTCATCTTTTCCAACTTCCTCAACGGACTCGCTCTGCGCTGGCACCTCGGCTACTTGCATTAGTGCAACAGCTGCCAACGCTTCTGTACTCATTTCATCTTCTCCTGATATCCTACAATCAGTTTAAACAACTTGATTAATACTTTACCAGTACGAATTTCATACTCACTATGTGTCCACACATCTTTCTTTTGATGTACTTCAGCAATCCCTCACTTAGTACTCTAAATGAGTTTTCTCTATCTCGCTTATGGTTATAATCCTAGGGTTCCCCCCCCCCCCACTTAAGGTTTATAACCTATAGCTCTGATACTAACTTGTGATGCCCCCAAATCTGAGTATGGTGCTCACAATCCAATATATAAATACCATCTAACTACCCATTTATTTAGGAATAGAAATATACATCTCATTAACTGATATTGTTAATACAATGTCCCAGGTTTTCTAACCTTAACATAATAAATATACCCTTAGATATACAAAAAGGGTTATACAAAACAACATAATAAATATGTTCATTATAACTACTCCAGCAATACACCTTTGCCTTTGTCTTTCTCTGCCCCTCCGGAAACCTCATTCCTACCTGAAATATTGTATTTAAGCAAGGGTGAGCAACAAATTTGCTCTGCAAGTTAAATTATACAATAAAGTATAAAAATCAAGAATATAAGACTATCAATTCGATACAATATCACCAAAGTTCAAAGGACTTTGAATTAGCTGAATAAAGCGTTAATAAATAACAAGACTTTCTCGCATTTTATGCAAAACAATAATTCGATAGTGAAAGAGTAAAATGCTTTCGAAATTTCTCAATTGAATAACAAGAATCAATTCTACGCAATAACAAAGTTGAGTATTATCCAGATTGTTTTAAGCTGAGCGACCCCATATGATCTTGAATTTCTCGAGTAACTATCAAAGGCTTTACTTTGAAGTACCCAGGTGTATCAGATAACCATAAAGATTAAATCATACCCCTCCGCAAGTATATAAAGTGATCAGCTTTATTATACCCTATATTATACATAATACTTACACGCGCACAACGGCCGAATATACGACCACAAAGCCCATTTTTATATAATAAGGTTGTTCTTCTCAGTCTTATAACCAGAATTCGGATCACAACAACAAAATACGATGATTTCAATATCTAATCGCTTTCTCAATCTACCCGGAATAACTGGTATTGACCTGTCAATAATAATTGAGTTCTCTTCTCGAACCTATCAAGTTTCAACAAATGTTCGTCCAGCCAAAATAATTAGCTTTGACATATCTCAACACGATTCAATAATAGACAAAAATTAACTGTACTATTTGCAATCAATAATAACTTCTATGGATGTGAATAACCAACAACATTTATTCCCCAAGAATATTCTCAAAATCAATAATTCAATTTGAATTAATAAACATGCAGTAACTGCGAATAATCAACAATAATTCTCAGACGTGATATAATCAGCAATAATTAACCACCACTATATTTGAAAAGTAATAACTCGAGATTGAGTGAATGAAACTTTCCTTCTTCGTTGATTACTGCTACACAATATATTCTATCTGCGTTTGAAAGACCTATAATTAACAATATTGGTCTCACAATTAGCACAACAAATCACAACACACAGCACTAAAATTTACAGTTAATATATCTCCTAAACACATCATCACGTAGTCACATCAGTGTTTATAACCTGTATAAACACTTATCAAGTCTAACTATTTTGTTCTGGTTGGACTTCGGTCTCAATTCGGTGTCATGGTCAACCCATCCGACAATTAACACATTTATTATTAATTAACTCGATCTCAAAGCTTCAATATTATTTTAGAGAAGTCATATATCATTTCAATTTCCATTTTAGCAAGCTAAAACAAAACTGACATCTCTTCTGACATTTCAGTTTCTCATTTCAGTAACCTGAAATGTTCATTTTAGGAAGCTGAAATACACTATTTACGAAAATACAAAATTAGCTTATTCTTTTTCTATCTTTTGGCCAATCATATATACATATATTCCATACCCAAAAAGATTTTTTCTGAAATTTTTCAACTTACTTAAGTATTTTCCAAAAATCCATTTCTAGTTAATTCCTTAAAAAAATAACTACCTCACGCTTAACTCCAGAAATTTCCAACTCTTGGCGGGATCTTACACATGTTAACGTGAGTCTCCAGTTTAAATTTCATGGCCTTCAGAGTTATACAACTTCGTTTATACCATTTTTTGTTAGAAAATCAAAAATAAATGAAATGGCCATAACTTGCTCAATCTAAGTCGGAATGAGCTCATTTTTGGACACAAGCTACTTCATTCCATATATTTTCATGTTCCAAAAGGCCGGAATTTATTACATAATTTAAGTAGATGAAACTACCCTTAAAATCGCGGACATCCTACTTTTGTCATTTTTTAGATTTTTCCTACTTTGCTAAAATAAGTCCAAACGAAAATCTACAACTCCTTTTTACGTGATTCCACTTGGATCTATTAGAAGAATCATATATCTAACTCTATAATCTGACCACACTCAAAAATTCAAAGTAGAATGAGATATATGGTCGTTTCCATTTCATACTTCGTTTTCCCAAAAATCTGTTTTTCAACTTTTGGTGATTTTTAAGAAAACTTCTATACTTTCACATAAAACCGACATAGCTCATCATAATACTTAAAATAACTCAAATATTCGTGGATATACCATGATCCATGATCTATATCATCAAATAATCAACAAACACAAGATCAAACACAACCAAAGCTAAGAAAAAATTGATTTTCTATCTTTTGAAAAACATAACTCATATTTCACACTTTAAATCTAACTTTTGATCCACAAAAGGGTTCAATCTATACATGAAACACTTTTAAACACATGGATCTAAGGTTTTAAACTTTAATATCATATTTTTACAAAAATCAAAACTCAAATCATGACAAAAGGAAAATAAACTACAAAAGTAGGAATTTTTTATACCTTTGCTTGATTCTTTCTATTCTTCTTCCTAAACCTAGATTAGGAACTTAATAAACTATCAAAAAATCTCCCTCTCTTTCTTCTATAGTGGCCGAAATATCACTCTCACTATATCTTGCTTGCTTTGTATGCTAAGGAGGAAATACAATGAAAGAGAAAATGAAATGAAAGCAATCCGTAGGTAGTGGGTTATTAGATTATAGAGATATACTTTACATATATCAAAACCTTCCAATATCTATCCCTCTCTCTCATAATCATTTAAGCTTGCTTGCACTCTTGGTTTATCTTGTGGGTTTGGTGAAAAGATAAGATTAAGACCAAGGCTTGACACCTAGCAAGTTACCTCACCTACTAAAGCAATGTAATCATTACATGCCTCCCCCCTTTTTCTCCTCTCTCTAAATTTTGTCCAAGGGCCTTGTTTTGCCCCATTTTATTTTCTTTTTAAGGCCCATTTAGCTTACTTAATGGTCCAAAAGGTCCCCTCCCAATTGGGCTAAGAGTTGGGCCACTCAATTAATTATTTAGGCTAGCAATTCTAATTTTTTGGGCTTGCAATTCAACATAGTTTATACTTTTTAATTTTTATCCTCTCCTAATTATTTAGTTAGGATCCCCTTACACACATTTGTAAGTTAATTCTGTACTCATATATCTTTGATTTCATGACCCAATTACACTTGTTTTACTTAGGTTTTAAAATTAATTATTTGAGATGTATAAAACAAATCTCTTAGGATTAGTATATATTTAAATAATATCATTCTCCCATATTATAACCCTTAGGTTATTTAATTATTATACCTAATATATATATTAGGTCACATAACTTTATTCTTAATTTTCTTTAGATGCTAAATAAATATATACACATTCATAATACATATTTATTCAATCACGTACATAATTCACATATGTCATAACATATTCCCCTAGTGTATTAACTTAATAGCCTTAATTGACTTAATAAGTTATAAGCACTCACATATTCATCAATACAATTATTATAACTGTATTTTGTACCGAATCTCTATCCGTAACCAGGGTTATGGTTTTTATTCTCTGTTAAACAAAATTATACTCATATTTCTTAGTCAATACATAGTTTGACCACTTTGATAAACTCGTATCACAGATACTCAGCACAATATTGATAATCAATATCAATATAAAAAAAATTATTTGAAAATTTTAAATTATGTTAAATTTTGGGTTCTCACACTTCTTCATATGTTAAGTCTTTTTCAAACTATAAAGGCTCGTATTCTATCACATGCTTGTAGTCGTGTTTGTAAGGTCATAAATCAAAAATATAGAAAACATTGTGTATATTATCTAGCTCCAGAGGTAACGCAACCTCATAAGCTACTTCGCCCGCCTTCCGTAGGGGACTCAGCCTCCTTTTCTTGCTGAATCGAATCTTCCCCTTCCAGGGAGATACCGTCAGGAAAATAAAACTTCCCGGTAAGAATTCTCGATTCTGTTGATGTTGATCGGCATATTTCTTCTGTCTGTCTTGAGCAGCAACCAATCTTGTTCTGATCAGCTTCACGATTTTGGCAGTTTGTTGTACCAGTTCCGGTCCTAACAGTTGACGTTCATCGACCTCATCCCAACAAAAGAGAGTTCTGCATTTTATGCCGTACAATGCTTCGTAAGGCGGCATACTGATTCTTGTGTGGTAACTATTGTTGTAGGCGAACTCCACCAATGGTAGATGATCATCCCAACTTCCTTTGAAGTCCAATACGTAAGCTCTCAGCATATCTTCTAGCGTCTGAATCGTTCTCTCGCTCAGGCCATCAGTCTTAGGATAGTACGCCGTACTCATTCGTAATTGCGTTCCAAGACATTCTTGCAAATGTTTCCAAAAATTCGACGTAAAACGCAGATTTTTGTCAAACACAATCGACACTGGAACACCTTGTCAGGATATAATCTTCTTAACGTACAACTTTGCTAACTGATCCAAGTTGTATTTAATCTTGATCGGTAAGAAATGGGCTGACTTCGTCAATCGATCCACTATTAACCATATCGCATCAAATCCCTTCTGAGTTACTGGAAGACCAACCACCAAATCCATCGTGATATGGTCCCATTTCCATTCTGGAAATTCTAACGGTTGCAGCAATCCACTTGGTCTCTGGTGTTCTGCCTTGACCTTCTGGCACGTTAGACATTTCGCAACGCATTCAACAACATCCCTCTTCATTTTGGCCACCAAAAATGGTGTCTGAGATCCTGGTACATCTTCTTACTTCTAGGGTGAATCGAATACCTCAAACTATAAGCTTCGTTCAAAACCTCCTCTTTAACTTTTGGTACTGGTGGTACCCATATTCTTCCTTCAAATCGTAACAGTCCTTCATTATCGATCTTAAACTTGATTTCTTCACCCCCGGCTATTCTCTTCCGGATCTTCTCTCATTCTTCGTCGTGAAGTTGTGCCTCTTTCACTTTGTCTACCAGAGTAGAACCAGTAGTTACTTGAAACAACTTCTCATCCAATTCCTTTGGATACTTCACTTCCAGCTCGAACTTAGCCATCTATGCTATCAACTGATCCTGATCAATTAACATATTCAACTTCTCCCGACCCTTCCTGCTTACAGCGTCGGCAACGACGTTAGCTTTACCCGGATGGTAAAGTATCTCGCAGTCATAGTTCTTGATCAGTTCCAACCATCTTCTCCTTGTATATCTCACACTTTTCTCCATATAAGTAGTGTCTCCAAATCTTCAAAGCAAACACCACTGCCGCTAATTCTAAATCATGGGTCGAATACCCTTTCTCGTAATCCTACAGCTGATGTGATGCGTAGGCAATAACTTTGTTGCTCTGCATCAGGACGCAGCCTAATCCCTTATGTGAGGCATCGCTGTATACTACAAAATTTCCCGTACTATCCGGTAAAGACAACACAGGCACAATACTCAACCTCGTCTTCAATTCTTGAAAAATTTCCTCACACTTTTCTATCTAAACAAATTTAACTTTTTTACGAGTCAAATTCGCCAACGGAGTTACGATCTTGGAAAAGTCTTGAATAAATCTCTGATAATAACCCGCCAATCCTAAGAAACTCCTCACTTCAGACGGCATCTTCGGCTGATCCCAATTCATTACAGCTTCAACCTTCGACGGATCTACTGAAATCCCATCTTTGTCGATCATGTGGCCAAGAAATTGCACACATTCCAACCAGAATTCGCATTTCGAGAATTTTGCATAAAGCTTCTCCCGTCTCAGCGATTCTAAGGTTAGCCTTAAATGTTCTGTGTGTTCCTCCTCGGTCTTGGAATAAACCAGGATGTCATCTATGAACACCACTACGAACTTATCCTGGAATGGCTTAAACACCCTATTCATTAAGTCCATAAATGCAGCTGGGGCATTCGTTAGACCAAATGACATCACTAAGAAGTCATAATGACCATACCGAGTCCTAAAAGTCATCTTCGGTATATCTTCCCGTCTCACCTTCAACTGATGATATCCACTTCTCAAATAAATTTTTGAGAAGTATCTAGCACCCTTCAGTTGATCGAACAAGTCATCGATCCTAGGTAAAGGATACCTATTCTTGATCGTAACTTTATTCAATTCCCTATAATCAATGCATAGCCGCAACGATCCATCCATCTTCTTCATGAATAAAATTGGCGCTCCCCACGGTGAAACACTCGGCAGAATATACTTCTTGTCCAGCAGTTCCTGCAATTGAACCATCAACTCCTTCATCTCGACTGCAGCTGTAAGAACCCGAATTTTCAAATATTATTAAATAAGGATTTAATAAATAAAATTCTTAAACTGTGAGATGGGTTCGAATAAGAATATATATATGTGATATGAGATATGTGGTACTATATTACATAGGGTATTATGGACTATGTAATATGTGTTTTTGTGATTTATAAATATATTATTAATATATATTTGTTATTTATTTTAGAGATGATTCAGTTGAGATAAAGAAAGTGAATAAAATTATCTATAGATATTAAATAATTTATAGAATTATTTTATCATAGTAAGTTGGTGACATTAGATTTCCTTAATGTATAATCACCATATTCTTGTATATGTGTATTAATAACTAGAATGTTTATTATATAGGTTATTAATAGCACTTAAGCTATCCGTGAATATGTTTGGATGGTGAAGCATGAGTTAGTTAAGGAATTAACTAATAAGAATAAATATTAAGTTGGGAGTTATATTAGGGAATAATATAATGAGAGTATTGAACCTTAATTAACTATGATGATATAGTAAATTATTTAATTTACTTAAGTAAAGGAGTGAATTAATATGTGTGTTGAATATGTAATTATAGTTAATACTTTTTATATATATTACATAGAGTGGTAATATGTGAAAAAAGTTTGACGTGCGAATAGCGTTAATAAAAATATATACGTTATTAAAGAGAAATAGAAATCATTATATCTTTAAATGAATATTTGAAAAATTGTTTTGGGAACAATTTATAGAAAAGAAGGAGAACTAATTATTATATATTTCTAATAAAAGGGTATTAAAATAATTTGTAATAATGAATTATTTTAATAAAAGGAGAAAATATTATTTTTGAATAATAATATTACCTTATATGCTTTTGTATGAGGTGTAACTAGTTAATATAGTAAATATATTAAAACGTATTTGCTATATATAAATAAATTGATGAAAATAATTTATTTTAATTGAAAATAAACTTACTATCTATTTTCTATATATATAATATATGTACATGTGTAGTACATGTAATTATTCGATATTATATTATAATATCTTGAGACAATAAGTAAATTATTTTCTAATAATGAATATCCTTATTTGGAAAAAATATAATATTTTATGTTATGGCTAAATACATAATTTCTAATGTATTTTCAAAAGGAGTTTAATTTATAAAAGGAAACTAAGTTATTATAATAACTTGAGTTGCTATAGTACCGTAAGTGTTATAAATAATATTTGAATATTCTATTAATAATATATTTATATGTGGACCTTGGACTTAATAGTTTTAATTTAATTGAACATGTTATAAGTAGTAATGTGGTAAGAGATGAGTAAGTGATGGGAATAATAATAAGTTTGAGACTAAGCTTGTGACAATTGCCTTGTGTGGCACGATAATAGATTCGAAAATGAATTGATTAATTCGAGGAGGGAAGAATTATTAATTTAAACAGTTAGTCTATATTAATTATTATTATAATAATATATTGATTTATTATTATAACTAGTGATAGTATAATAATAAGGAAATTGATTATAAATATAATCGGAATTGTATTGATGAAGAATGAGATATATTGTCTTATAATCGTTATGGGCAATATGCTATTATCAAGTAATTATTTGATAATATGTTGATTAATGAATAAATTATAAATATAATAAGATTTATATTTACTTAAAATGTGATAATTAATCATATAAATTGTTATAGAGATTAATAATTTCATTGATTTACGAGGAAGGGGTTAATTAATATTATTATTAATTAATTAATAAGATAAGTAATTTATTAATTCTTATGTGCAAACATGCGATATTAAAAAATATAACATATAGTAGTTACGCATATGTTATATAAAGTATAGTGCAACATTAATGTGACCATACTAAATATATAAACTATATAGTAAGATTAATCGCATTATGTGAGTTACATAATAGTAAGTGTTTACGTAACATGATGGGTATGGGCAGACCTTGTTGTATACTCTATTATTATATAGTGATATCAATAACAATTGATAATTGATATGATTTTAATAGTTATTATAATAGAAATAATAGCCATTGTGATAATAAATAATAATGATACCCCATCTGAAATATGCAATTGGTAGTAAGAAAAATGTACATAAATTATATGGATGTACCCTTATTTGATTACGTTGTATTTAGGAGGGACATTGTGACTTAAAAATATACTATGCGTACATATATTATATAACCAAAGTGTATATATATTATGTGTATGGATATATAACCCAAGTGTTATATTACACTTTGCAAGTTGCTGAGTTCCTTGGTCTTGTCCCTAAATTAGATCCCATTCACGTGAGAAGCTAGCCTACTCTACCTTCCTTCTCAATTTCAGCATTTTAGAGCTAATGAGTATGGGGGGAGTGGGTTTCATAATGGATTTCACCAACTCCTCACCAACTTTTTATTAACCACAATGTTCTTGTTTCTTCCGTTAGTTGAAAATGATGAGCAAAGTTAAGGACTGTGTGTTAAAATTTCTATTATTGAAGGAGAGTGGTATAGCATCAAGCAATTCATTGAAGAGGTATAACATTTACATCCATGTTCTTTAATTTTCAATTCTTGATTTTTGGATTAAGCACGAATTGGATGTTAAGTTGATTTGAGAATGTTTAATAGTTGCTATGATAGGTTAGAAACATGTTAGAACTATTATGTAGCTGCTCAGAATCGAATTGCTGTGAAAATTTCTGAGTTGGCCTTAAGTTCTGCCGAAGCAGAACAGTTTCTGGCCTGGCCGAACACCGGCGCAGCTGCGCCAGGCCCTAAAACTTGACTTCTATTTTTGTTAAGTTGCTGTAATATGTTAGCATGTAGTATCTCATTAGACAAGCATGTGGACATGACTAACATACATATAGGAGTACTTTGTCATGACATAAGCATGTATGACCATGATAGTATACGCTATTGAAGAAAGGCTTTATGAGTTACGAAATGAACTTAGAATTTTTAAAGTGAACTTGTCATGAACATACCATATATCCATTCCGACCTTTGAGACATGTTTGTATTGCCTAGAAATACATGATTTGTATGTTCACTTGCGTAGATAAGCTTCATAATAAAATACGAACATGCAAACCTCACTAGTAGCAAAAATGTAAGTTTTACAAAACGAACTTTTTACATGTTTATACCATACTAACGTTCTGATTTTACAAACATATTGGTATGGTTTAAGAATGCATGAAGAGAATGTTAACTTACGTACATATGTTTCACAATGTAATGTGAACATACGAACCTTATTAGTGAGCTTACTAATGAAAATATAAGCTTTGATCCTACACGTTAACATGTTACCTTAAGATTTGGATTTTGATGTTTATGAACATATGTGATAGCACTCTTAGACTCTCTCATGTATCATACATGTATATACACCATGACTACATGTCATGAAACCAAGTTTAGTATAAATGAAGAATGTTTTCAAACTAATAACTATAATAGTTACATGTATGAAGTATGAATGTTCATAAACATGCCCAGCATGAGTTATATGAATACTTTATGTGTTTAAAGAACTAGCATGATAAACTTTGTGATGTTCATGACCTTGAGTGGCCTTAAATTGTTGGAATGTTGACTTAGAACCTATATCGTGTAAATTAAGCGTGAAAGGGTTGAACGAGCATGAAAGTATCCTTTAATGGGTATACATGCTATGTAAGACCATATGTTAATACTTGAATCCAATTTTTGACGGTTAATAAAGTATATTTGCTTTGTTATGGTCTTATATGTTAGTAATGATAAATGAGAATGATTAACTCAAAAGATGGACTACATTAGCTTTATGTAAATAGATTAGTGATAAACGGGCATGTGTATGTAGAGAATGGTAGTAAGTACGTATGGTTAAAGTATACGTATACTTATATAGTTATTCTAAGAATACGATAAGAATATGAGACGAAGGTTCTAAGAACCAAGTTAGACAACAATGTAACCTTTATTATTACATTGAGAATGTGTGGATACATATAACTAATGAGTGTGATCTCTATGGTTAATATAACTGTGTAGGATTACACAAAGTACAGAGATTCTTAAGCAGTTAAGTCGTAGTTGTTAAACTACGAATCAGGCAAGTCTTTCAGTTCCTATTTGATATATGAATTCAATAATTGTTACTTGAATTATATTATGCTGTGATAATGTGAACTTATATATGAACTGTATATGAGATATAAATGAGATTGAAAGTTGATCTTTGATGATATACTTGTTATGTGAAAAGTAACATGCGTAGTAAATATAAACTGTTTATAAATGTATGAACTGAGTATGCTGTTGTATGCTATGTGATGCATGAAAACTGTTAGAATTGCTGAGCTGTCAAGCTCACTCTTGCAAATAACCACTTTTGCAGGTTAAGGACTTACGATAAAGACTTCGTGCTTTTTGATTGATAAAGTTCAATAGTATCGCAAGAAGATTATTATTTTGTTGAAGTTATTGTTTTGAACCATGTTTAAGGTTCTAGGAGATGTACATGATAGTGGTTACCAAGATTGCTACATGTTGTGTTGTATAGATTATTAGTAATACATAGGGGATATCGAATTGAGAGGTAAACGTTTATACAATAATTTGAATATAGTGAATCATATTATATAGTTGATTCAAGATTTGTAATTGATTTAAGATTGTGAAATCAATAAAAGGGTTTATTCAAGGATATTAAAAAGTTTAAATTATTCCGCATTTTAGTAACATCGAATATGATGTAAAGACGAGATCTTGGATATAAATAAAATTTAAATTCTAAATTGTAATAAGCAAAGATGTATTCTTTAATTAATGATTAAAAGATGTAATAGTTTGAAGATAGTAGTATCGTGACTGCACCGGATCAGAGGAAAGAGAGGAACCCGGATTTGGGGGCGTTACAGGTTGGTATCAAAGCTATAGGTTATAAACCTTAGGTAAGTGTACCTTAGACTATAACCTGAGGGAGTGAAAGATAAGATTAAAATATATCTAAGTGAAGATTCAAAGACGAATCTTGAAGTATCTAGAGAATGAGAATTCAGGAGTTTCCTAACTCTGGTAATAAAAATGTTAAGATGATGTCTATAATATGAATATAACAAAGATAGTGAGAATAAACTCAGATGGAGTTTGGTTGATAATAGGGAAAGAACCCTAAGGTATAGTGATGATCACGACGTGATCAGATTGAACTATGAAATGATAGATAGTCTGTAACGACTAAGTGTGTATAGCTTGATGCTATAAGTGAATGTACTATAAAAGTACGAGATGAACTCATGAGGAGTTGCATGTAATAAAACATGGAAAGTTCGTAATGAGCAAGCTAAGAGTAAGATAGAGTTAAGTGTTGGACTTCCATTGAGGACTCATGTGATGGCTTAGTTGTACAAACCTTTGTATGGGCAGAGGTTTTGTGCTTGCGCTGAGTGCATCACATTGATAATCGTTGGAATGTTAGTGTCGCGGTATCATTATACATATGGCGGAAAGGTGATTCTTTCCTCATGTTTATTTTGATATATAGAGATTTCTAAGGTTAAATTAGATAATATTAAGTTTAGGTGCGAGTTCTTAAGACTCATGCCTATGACAAGTTCGTGACTCATAATCGTATGGTGGGACCCCTCAGCGAATGGACGATTTTGGTCTGACTAGGATAAGTTCCTCAACCCATATGATTGTGGTAAGTTCCTGAGCTTCCATAGTGTGGTAAGTTGGTGAACTGTACTGAGAATAGATATATTATATAAGAGTTTTGGAATAGTGAGCATTGATGGTAGTAAGAGATTAAAGTAATAGAGAAATTGGATTTTTCTAAATCTTCTAGCTATGCTAGATTTTCAAAATTTATTGACTTCGTGTTAGTGTTTGCACTTCAATTTTCTCAAGAAAAACATTGGATCAGATGACTGAACCAATGATGTTTAAAAATAATATCGTTATTCATATGTCTGTGCTAATTGTTTCGGCTAATACAAAAATGATTTGAAAATCTTTCAAAATGTATTTTGACCATGTGCATCATTTGATATGATGTAGAATGGTAAACGATGGAGTTATCAATGCAATCGAACCTAGTGTTGGTTGTGATCGAAAGATCGTCAGCCCACTATGGTATGATGTAATATGACAAAGTCATAAAATGGCGGAATCCTCAACGTACTACTAATCTGGTATGGTATCATGACGTCATAAAAGAATTTTTGATTTTCTTGTAAATTATGAAGAAGGTTAATTAAGTTGGCTAAATTATTTCGATTGATGTTCGAATTGTTGATGAGAGTCTAAGCTATTTGATTCGGCTAGGCGACTGTTGAAAAGAGATTATAGAATTCAAGCATTCTTGTGTATTTATGCCAAACCGGATTGCTCTGGTGCGGATTTAGATGTTGAAAAGCTGAGGTGAATAACCCTATAAAGGGGACATATTTTCGGGGACAATGGTTCCGAACGTAACGCATATAGTCATTACAAAACACTACGTTATGGCTCAACGTAGTGGTACAATAGGCTGGCCACCTAGAGTACGCGTGGAGGGTGTTTTTAGTCTTTGTGATTGATAAACACTCTGGTTTGCAGTGTGAAGAATTGTGTTGAAGCATTAGTAAACCTGGAGAAAAGTTCACGGTCTTTTGACCCCTCAGCATAAATTGGAATCTGAGTTATTCATACTACTTCTCGATTATTGAAAAATCGTGGGAGATTCTTATTCTTCTTAAGGATTAATGTTGTAAGTACATGCTCCTTAGAAAGGAGAAAGTGATAGAATGCGATTGATAAAGTTATAATAATGAAACTTCCGAAAAGAGAATGAATAAAAGTATTCAAGAGAATATGTAATAATTGGAAAGGCACCGAGTAGAGGAGGTTTCGGTGATTCCGAGGACGGAATCCTTATAAGGGGGAGAGGATGTAAGAACCCGAATTTTCAGATATTATTAAATAAGGATTTAATAAATAAAATTCTTAAACCGTGAGATTGGCTCTAATAAGAGTATATATATGTGATATGAGATATGCGGTACTATATTACATAGGGTATTATGGACTATGTAATATGTGTTTTTGTGATTTATAAATATATTATTAATATATATTTGTTATTTATTTTAGAGACGATTCAGTTGAGATAATGGAAGTGAATAAAATTATCTATAGATATTAAATAATTTATAGAATTATTTTATCATAGTAATTTGGTGACATTAGATATCCTTAATGTATAATCACCATATTCTTGTGTATGTGTATTAATAACTAGAATGTTTATTATATAGGTTATTAATAACACTTAAGCTATCCGTGAATAGGTTTGGATGGTGAAGCATGAGTTAGTTAAGGAATTAACTAATAAGAATAAATATTAAGTTGGGAGTTATATTAGGGAATAATATAATGAGAGTATTGAACCTTAATTAACTATGATAATATAGTAAAGTATTTAATTTACTTAAGTAAATGAGTGAAATAATATATGTATTGAATATGTAATTATAGTTGATACTTTTTATATATATTACTTAGAGTGGTAATATGTGAGAAAGTTTGACGTGCGAATAGCGTTAATAAAAATATATACGTTATTAAAGAGAAATAAAAATCATTATATCTTTAAATGAATATCTGAAGAAATTATTTTGGGAACAATTTATAGAAAAGAAAGAGAACTAATTATTATATATTTCTAATAAAAGGGTATTAAAATAATTTATAATATTGAATTATTTTAATAAAAGGAGGAAATATTATTTTTGAATAATAATATTACCTTATATGATTTTGTATGAGGTATGATTGGTTAATATAGTAAATATATTAAAACGTATTTGCTATATATAAATAAATTGATGGAAATAATTTATTTTAATAGAAAATAAACTTACTATCTATTTTCTACATATATAATATATGTACATGTGTAGTACATGTAATTATTCGATATTATATTATAATATCTTGAGACAATAAGTAAATTATTTTCTAATAATGAATATCCTTATTTGGAGAAAATATAATATTTTATGTTATGGCTAAATACATAATTTTTAATGTATTTTCAAAAGGAGTTTAATTTATAAAAGAAAACTAAGTTATTATAATAACTTGAGTTGTTATAGTACCGTAAGTGTTATAAATAATATTTGAATATTCTATTTGTAATATAGTTATATGTGGACCTTGGACTTAATAGTTCTAATGTAATTGAACATGTTATAAGTAGTAATGTGGTGAGAGATGAGTAAGTGATAGGAATAATAATAAGCTCGAGACTAAGCTTGTGAGAATTGCCTTGTGTGGTACGATAATAGATTCGAAAATGAATTGATTAATTCGATGATGGAAGAATTATTAATTTAAACAATTAGTCTATATTAATTGTTATTATAATAATATGTTGATTTATTATTATAACTAGTGATAGTATAATAATAAGGAAATTGATTATAAATATAATCGGAATTGTATTGATGAAGAATGAGATATATTGTCTTATAATCGTAATGGGCAATATGCTATTATCAAGTAATTATTTGATAATATGTTGATTAATGAATAAATTATAAATATAATAAGATTTATATTTACTTAAAATGTGATAATTAATCATATAAATTGTTATAGAGATTAATAATTTCATTAATTTACGAGGAAGGGGTTAATTAATATTATTATTAATTAATTGATAAGATAAGTAATTTATTAATTCTTATGTGCAAACATGCGATATTAAAAAATATAACATATAGTAGTTACGCATATGTTATATAAAGTATAGTGCAACATTAATGTGACCATACTAAATATATAAACTATATAGTAAGATTAATTGCATTATGTGAGTTACATAATAGTAAGTGTTTATGTAACATGATGTGTATGGGCAGACCTTGTTGTATACTCTATTATTATATAGTGATATCAATAACAATTGATAATTGATATGATTTTAATAGTTATTATAATAGAAATAATAACCATTGCGATAATAAATAATAATGATACCCCATTTGAAATATGTAATTGGTATTAAAGAAAATGTATGTGAATTATATGGATGTACCCTTATTTGATTACGTTGTATTTAAAAGGGACATTGTGACTTAAAAATATACTATGCGTACATTTATTATATAACCAAAGGGTATATATATTATGTGTATGGATATATAACCCAAGTGTCATATTACACTTTGCAAGTTGATGAGTTCCTTGGTCTTGTCCCTAAATGAGATCCCATTCACGTGAGAAGCTAGCCTACTCTACCTTCCTTCTCAATTTCAGCATTTTAGAGCTAATGAGTATGGGGGGAGTGGGTTTTATAATGGATTTCACCAACTCCTCACCAATTTTTTATTAACCACAATGTTCTTGTTATTTCCGTTAGTTGAAAATGATGAGCAAAGTTAAGGACTGTGTGTTAGAATTTCTATAAGTACAGCCTCTCTTCTTCTATTTTCAAATTGCTAAAATTCTAAGTTGAGTTTGTATAAGTTTTCTGAGAATAAGAGTGAGTATACTATTATTGAAGGAGAGTGGTATAGCATCAAGCAATTCATTGCAGAGGTATAACATTTACATCCATGTTCTTCAATTTTCAATTCTTGATTTTTGGATTAAGCACGAATTGGATGTTAGGTTGAATAGAGAATGTTTAATAGTTGCTATGATAGCTTATAAACATGTTAGAACTATTATGTAGCTGCTCAGAATCGAAGTGCTATGAAAATTTCTGAGTTGGCCTTAAGTTCTGCCGAAGCAGAACAGTTTCTGGCCTGGCCGAACACCGGCGCTGCTGTTCTAGTTTTGTACTGGGCAGCGGCGCAGCTGCGCCAGGCCCTGAAGCTTGACTTCTATTTCTGTTAAGTTGCTGTCATATGTTAGCATGTAGTATCTCATTAGACAAGCATGTGGACATGACTAACATACATATAGGAGTACTTTGTCATGACATAAGCATGTATAACCATGATAGTATACGCTATTGAAGAAAGGCTTTATGAGTTACGAAATGAACTTAGAATTTTTAAAGTGAACTTGTCATGAACATACCATATATACATTCTGACCTTTGAGACATGTTTGTATGACCTAGAAATACATGATTTATATGTTCACTTGCGTAGATAAGCTTCATAATGAAATACGAACATGCAAACCTCACTAGTAGCAAAAATGTAAGTTTTACAAAATGAACTTTTTACATGTTTATACCATGCTAACGTTCTGATTTTACAAACATATTGGTATGGTTTAAGAATACATGAAAAGCATGTTAACTTACGTACATATGTTTCACAATGTAATGTGAACATACGAACCTTATTAGTGAGCTTACTAATGAAAACATAAGCTTTGATCGTGCACGTTAACATGTTACCTGAAGATTTGGATTTTGATGTTTATGAACATATGTGATAGCACTCTTGGACTCTCTCATGTATCATACATGTATATACACCATGACTACATGTCGTGAAACCAAGTTTAGCATAAATGAAGGATGTTTTAAAACTAATAACTATAATAGTTACATGTATGAAGTATGAATATTCATAAACATGCCCAGTATGAGTTATATGAATACTTTATGTGTTTAAAGAACTAGCATGATAAACTTTGTGATGTTCATGACCTTGAGTGGCCTTAAATTGTTGGAATGTTGACTTAGAACCTATATCGTGTAAATTAAGCGTGAAAAGGTTGAACGAGCATGAAAGTATCCTTTAATGGGTATACATGCTCTGTAAGACCATATGTTAATACTTGAATCCGATTTTTGACGGTTAATAAAGTATATTTGCTTTGTTATGGTCTTATGTGTAAGGAATGATATATGAGAAGGATTAACTCAAAAGATGGACTACATTAGCTTTATGTAAATAGATTAGTGATAGACGGGCATGTGTATGTAGAGCATGGTAGTAAGTACGTATGGTTAAAGTATACGTATACTTATATAGTTATTCTAAGAATACAATAAGAATATGAGACGAAGGTTCTAAGAACCAAGTTAGACAATAATGCAACCTTTATTATTACATTGAGAATGTGTGGATACATATAACTAATGAGTGTGATCTCTATGGTTAATATAACTGTGTAGGATTACACAAAGTATAGAGATTCTTAAGCAGTTAAGTCGTAGTTGTTAAACTACGAATCAGGCAAGTGTTTCAGTTCCTATTTGATATATGAATTCAATAATTGTTACTTGAATTATATTATGCTATGATAATGTGAACTTATATATGAACTGTATATGAGATATAAATGAGATTGAAAGTTGATCTTTGATGATATACTTGTTATGTGAAAAGTAATATGCGTAGTAAATATAAACTGTTTATAAATGCATGAACTGAGTATGCTGTTGTATGCTATGTGATGCATGAAAACTGTTAGAATTGCTGAGCTGTCAAGTTCACTCTTGCAAATAACCACTTTTGCAGGTTAAGGACTTACGATAAAGACTTCGTGCTTTTTGATTGATAAAGTTCAATAGTATCGCAAGAAGATTATTATTTTGTTGAAGTTATTGTTTTGAACCATGTTTAAGGTTCTAGGAGATGTACATGATAGTGGTTACAAAGATTGCTACATGTTGTGTTGTATAGATTATTAGTAATACATAGGGGATATCGAATTGAGAGGTAAACGTTTATACAATAATTTGAATATAGTGAATCATATTATATAGTTGATTCAAGATTTGTAATTGATTTAAGATTGTGAAATCAATAAAAGGGTTTATTCAAGGATATTAAAAAGTTTAAATTATTTCGCATTTTAGTAACATCAAATATGATGTAAAGACGAGATCTTGGATATGAATAGAATTTATATTCTAAATTGTAATAAGCAAAGCTGTATTCTTTAATTAATGATTAAAAGATGTAATAGTTTGACGATAGTAGTATCGTGACTGCACCGGATCCGAGGAAAGAGAGGAACCCGGATTTGGGGGCGTCACAGCAGCCATTCTTTACGGGGCTTTGGAAACTAGAGCAGTTTCTGGCGCTAAGTCGATTACGAACTCTATCTCTATATCTGGAGGAAGTCCTAGCAAATCGCTCAGAAATACGTCTATAAATTCCCTAACCACTGATATCTCTTCTAACTTCGGGCTTTCCTTACGAGTATCTACTATGTAGGCTAGATATCCTATACAACTTTGCATCAAAAGTTTCTTGGCTTACATAATCGTTAGACAACTCGCTTGTCTAGGCGATTTGCTACTATAAAATACCAACTTCGACGGAGTCGTATAGTTTACCGACTTCTTGTGACAGTCGATTATCGCCCCATGGTTAAACAACCAATCCATACCCAGTATCACATCGAATTCCCCAAATTTAATCGAAATCAAATCTACCCTCAATTCCTAACCCTTAATGTCCATTCTACAGTTCTTGTAAACAAACCTAACAGGAATAACCTCCCTATTCACAATCTCTATGTTAAAGGGGTAAACTAATTCCTCTTTAGGTAAGTCTAGGGTCTTAGCAATATCATCAGATATGAAAGAACAAGTAGCACCCGAATCAAATAATACATATGCATTTATACTATTGACCAGAATAATACCTGACACCACATCCTTTGACTGCACAGCATCCTGCACTGTCATGTTGAATGTGCGGCCAGTGGGTCGAACGGCCTGCAGTGGTCCAGCGATAGTCAGAGTGCTGCCGTTGCCATATCCTCCGTTCCCTGTTTAACCTTGCCGTTGGCTTCTTTAGGCAGTTACGAGCTATGCGATCCTTGGATCCACAGGTGTAACAAGCTCCCTTCTTCGGGTTCGAGCAATTCGGTGCAATGTGGCATTCCTGACCACAGTTGAAGCACATCCGTCTCCCCTTCATGCACACTCTAGTGTGATTCTTCCCGCATGTCACACATGCTTCAATCTTCTTCTTCTGCTGGTTTCCATGTTAACTTCCAACAGACGTGTTGTCGTTCCACTTCCTTTTCTGGTTGTTAGCCAACTACCACCAGCCTTGTTTTCCATCTCACTCTTCCTCTTCTTGTCTTGATTGAACTTGGTCACCGCGTTGCTTCCACCTTCAGTGAGTATAGCCTTTTCCAGTATTGCTGCAAACGTGTTCAGCTGGAACATGGAGACCTTGTTGTAGAGCCAGGGCTTCAGTCCGCGCTCAAACCTCCTCCCCTTCCTAGCATCGGTACTGACCTGGTATGTAGCAAACCTGGCCAGTTTGTTGAATTTCCAGGCATATTCCGACACCGTCATCCCTCCCTGCTTAAGCTCTAGAAATTGGACCTCCATCTGGTCCTGTGATCTAACGGGGAAGTACATTTCAAAGAACATCTCTTTGAAATGTTCCCACGGTATCACTCCTTCCCCCTCTCTAGTTTTGTTGGCTTGCCACTAGAAACTAGCATCTGACTTCAACATGAAAGTCGTGAATGCCGTCTTCTGGTCTTCGCTAACCCTAGCTACTTCAAATACCTTTTCCATCTCCATTACCCACGTCTGGGCATCTATCGGGTTTACCAATCCTTAGAATTTCGGCAGTTCTACTACCTTAAAATCCTTATAAGTCGTGCCCTACACTTGCGACTGATTCGCAAGTGCTCCTGTCAGTAGGTTCACCAATTGCTGAATCGAGTTGGGATTCTTCACATCGTTATTGTTGTTGTTCGTCGAACCCTTGGGGTTTTGACGTGTAGGTCTTCTTCTAGGAGGCATTTTCTGTTAAGAAATATCCTTATTAGATCCTTTACTCAATACTTAAGTATTCAAGTTCAAGTTAAACTTTTAAATAACTCAATTCACATTTGAACACATAGCACGCCAATAAACTTCTTTTTCATTCATTCATAGTTTGAAAAACATAGAATAAATAGCATTTCTGCTATTTACATCCTCTTTCCTGAACTGAAAAAGTTACAGGATTACATTCTTATCATATCCCATAATTATCTCAACTATGGGACTTACATTTATTTATTACATAAAGAAACACATAATATAATAACTCTACTATCTAGGCATGTTAAGACGTCGCACTGCCTCTCTGCGTTCTTCCTCCATCACCCAAAACGTTGTTCTGCGATCCACCATGTACCATGGTAAACCTTGGACCAGAGCTGGGTAATAGAAGACACGATCCTGAACCCTCTCTATAGCCGTATGGAAAACGTATTTTGTTTCCCTCAGTTTTGCCCATTTTGCTTCAGCCTCGTCTTCAGCTCGATCGGCACGTTGAGTAGCCCTCAAGCTTATTTCCTCCGCTCTGACACGCTTTGTTGACTCCTCCTGGATGTCGTGCTTCAGCTTCGTTAGCTCGACCAGTGCATCGTCTCTATCACTCTCCGTGTGAATTAGATCCCACTTCACGTTTCTAATCTCGATGTTTAGCTCTTCAATCGTCTCATCCCGCTGCTGTATGGTTTCTTTGAGCTCTCCAACTCGACCATGTAGCTTGCGGTCGTAGATTGCCTCGTACATCTCAGCACTAGTAGAGTGAGGTGGGAATTCCTCCTCGGGATCCTCCTCCTCTTCTGACTCCTCTGACTCATCCTCGTTCTCCTCCTCTCAACCAGATATTGGCTCATGCTCCTTACCAACTACGGTGATCAATGGAGATGGCTCCCTCCTAACCAACTGCTCGCAGACAACATGGATGTCTCGGGGCTCCTCGTCCCTAGGCACCTGAGGTAACTCCTCTTTAGCCTGATTGGACTCTCCAACGTTCGTCATCCTAATAAAAAAATTTTAAAGTTTAATTATTACGTGATATCGATCGACACTCTTCGAATTGCTAAAACGTAAAAACATAGCACATAAGGTAATTTATTGTCTTTACCTATCACCACTATCTTTTCGATCTTCCTATAAACCTAAGGTTTTCCCCCACCTAAGTTTCATAAACTAAAGCTTTGATACCAACCTGTGACACCCCCAAATCCGGGTACTTCGTTTCCACGGGATTTGGTGCTCACTATCTAAATTGAACATACATCTACCCAAAAACAAGGAATGTAAAATAAATTACAACCTTGAATAAACATTAAAATCTTCTTTAAAAAGGAATTACAACCTTATTCAAAATCTCCCAGGTTTGCTAACCTTAACATAAACAAATAAGTTCGAAAATATAACATCATAAATGAAATCTTATTACAATCAACATCAAAAAATAACAAGTCCTTACTTGCTCATCTTGCCTTTCCCTTTACTTGTTGACGGTACGTCAATATTCTTGTCTTTAACTGCAAGGGATTATTAAATATGCAAGAGTGAGCAAACAAAAGCTCACTTGAAATACAACAACAATATGACATAACTGAATAACTTTAAAAGATTGGAATAACTTTACTTTCATCAACAACAAAGAATTGAATAATAATTCTTTTATTAATATTTATAATTTTGAATATTGAAATCATCTGAGGGTCATAAGACCTTGAACCATGTCCTAGGTTATAAACATTTCTATTTAAAACCTTTAACAGTTATATAGACTATGGACTCTTAACTCGTACTTAGGGGGATCAACCCTTCGTACCATGTATTGTGCACAAACATTTAACGCTTTTGCATGGTAATCCTCTAATAAACATGTATTGTGCACAAACATTTAATGCTTTCACGGAAACGGTTGTAGAACGAAGTCTACAACTCGAATTTAAGTTCCGTCAGAGACGTTGGATTTGTATCTTTCTGAACTACAGTTTCCATTTATTAAATATCAAATTCTGATCTGTCTATATTCCAAAAATCAGGGTTAAAGTGACTGATCAACAAGTATGTTTACAATAGCTGGTTTGTTTTTTAGATTTGGGGTCCTTTACGAAAATGCTTGTATCTCGAGATCTACATCTCGTTTTTTGGTCCATTTGGTATCGTTAGATTCGTATTTTCCCGATCTATACTTTTCATATATCAAACACCAAATTTGAGTCTGTTTTGGTTACGAAAAATAGCCCTGAATTGACTGATCAGTAGCATGATTATAACAGTTGGGTAGTTTGGGATTAAATTCATAACTTGCTCATTTTTAAATATATTTGAGTGATTGCAAAGGGGTTTTTCCCTTAACTCATGTAGCTAGCATACCAAGAAAGAAAATCTCAAATATCACTTATAAATTTCAACGTGCACATGTTATAGCACACTAGTTAAACAAAAATTTCCTCAAAAATCCATCTAACTTCCTTTTTCCGAACTTTATCATATGAACTCATATAAATCCACAAGTTTCACTTATTAAACTTAAGATCTAATATTCTAACATGATATTAAACATATACAACATGCATCTCAAGAATCTAACATAAAGTTACCAAGTGCATGCATGCATAAGCTTTTCTTCACCCATTTTTGTACAAACCTCTCTTTTGATCTAACTTTCAACTTTAAAAATGTTTTGATCCTCATATAAAACACTTATACTCATATAGATGAATAGTTTTTTAAAGATCAAATATAAGGCCCCTTGTTTCATCAAAATCTAACAAATAAGTAATCAAAACTTGAAAATTTTGAGAATCATTAACTAGTTCTTTTTGCTATTCTTCTTATTCTTCCAAAGTAGCTAAGATACTTAGCATGCATGAAGATCAAAGCTCTTCTTTTTCCTCCTTGGTGGCCGAAATATGCTCTCCCTTTCTCTCTCTATATTTTCTTTTTCTCTAACTAAGGAGCTTGAAAGTGTAAGAATTCAAATGAAGTGAGTGGAGTAAGTATAATCAAAAGTGTAATTATTCTCTTCTACTAATTCTCTCTCTTAATCATTCTAATGGTTGCTTGCTCACTTACCCATTAGTGTTGTACATGCTAAGAGTGTGACACATGGCTTAGTGGGTGGATTTTGTAGATTTAGTAGATTTTAACCAAGATTTTGGACAAGCTTAACAAAATTGCCATTTCTCCCTATATTACCCCAATAGGGCCGGCCATGTGCTCCCTTTTCCCCCGTTATAGATTTATTTGTATTGTATTATATACTTACTCTAATGATTAAAAGTCCCTCCTTCAATGAATCAAGATTTGGGCTTCATTAAAATTAAATGTTTAGGCTCAAATAATTATTTTGGGCCACAAGTAGTCAAGTTCATTTATACAATACTTGGGCTACTATTTATTTCTCTACATGTTGGGCTAAGGTAATTAATTACCTAATGACATTCAAGTCCATCCCCAATGAAATAAGTGGGCTTGATTATTAATCCAATTGGACTAGTCCACTCATAACTTATATTACTAGGACTATTACATATTTATCAGAGGACTAACAAGTCTCCTCACTTAATGGACCAAGGTTGGGGCCATTTAATATAATGTTTTGGGCAATCCAACATTAATTACTTGGGCTTGATTCCTAATTAGCTTAACTACTAACGACAATCAACTTGGGCTCCCTTAGTTTATTTATTTGGGATACTAACATACTTGATAATTTAATATTTGGCTAACTAATAATTTAGTTACCCTTAATTAAACTATCTACAAGTCCAATGCTTAATTAAACTAATGGGCTTGTTTAAACTATTTATTCTCCTTAGTCCATGAAATAAATTATCATTTGGACTCTTATACAATATTATTAATATAAACACATGCTCATATATCAATAATATCAATTAACTTACATAGCCCAATTAGACTTGCTATAATTAGGTTTCTGAATAAATAGTAACTTGAGATTATAAAATAAATCTTCATATTGGAATATATATCTATTTATTCAATACGACACATATTTTACTTCTAACTCCAATTTTGACTTTTCTCCATAAAAGTTGACTGTTGACTTTGACCAAAAAGTCAGCCCTTACAAATTTTGTGTTTACTGTCCTTTCTTACTAAACTTAACGTTCCGGACGCAACCGAGCAGTCCGTGCTTCAAAATTCTATCTCTAACTCAAATTTTGAGTTTGAACTTACTCCTTTATAATTGCTAATTATATTAGCTAATAATTTTATACTCATTCATATTCTTAATTGCCAATCAAGGTCAACATTCAAGCTATGTTAACTACTAACATAGTTTTAACTTGATTGTCATATCCTTAACTTAACTCATATTTCCTCCTGCTAGAATATATAGCACCTTACTAAGTATATATATATATATATATATATATATATATATATATATATATTTCTATACATATACTCATCTTCGTTTAACCTCATAGTATCTCCTCATGTGAATTTTTATTCCCTTTATAAAATTTTCACATGCACCATTATAACATTTCTTAATACCTTGCTGATTCTTTCCTAACCCATTTCCAGGTTGGAAACCCAAAGATACCATCTCCTGGCCCACTGTCATCACTTCGAGGGAGACTTTAGGCTTCAAGGCTGGTGCCCCAACTGATAGGTATTGAGTATCACTCACCTCCAAGGCTTGAAAACTAGCAGGTTCAATCCCTGCATCCAGGCTAATCACCGACATGTCTCTTTGTATGCAGACAGGGTATTCTGGTTCGGCATTAACCATGATTAGGTTACCGTTGATAATATATTTGAGTTACTGATGGAGGGTGGATGGCACTGTTCCTGCCATATGGATCCATTGCCTTCCAAGCAACAAGTTGTATCCGGTGGCGATGTTGAGCACCAGAAAAGACACATAGAAAGTGTGCGGACCAGTCCCCAGCGGAAGCTCTATTTCTCCCATAGCTTGTCGGCGAGATCCATCGAAAGCCCGGATGACCACATGACTGGTTTTGATTTGGTTCGGATTGATCTTCATTCTTTCTAAGGTGTCATACGGACAGATGTTGAGGGACGACCCTCCATCTATTAGAACACCTTCGATTACATACCCTGATGACATCACAGCTATGTGTAGTGACTTACGATGGCCCGTCCCTTCTACGAGTATATCATCGTCAGTGAAAGATATCACATTGCTGTTAAACATGTGTTCTATCACGTGACTGAATTTCTCGGTATCCACTATTTTTTTAAAAATGGGCTTCTTCTAGTACTTTCACTAGAATGTTGTGATGATCCACTGATGATAAGAACAGATCTAGGATGGACATCTTCTTGGGTGCATCTTTTAGGCTTTGCACCACTTTAACTTTATTGTGTCCCATTTTGCTAAGGAACTCTTCGATTTTCTCTTCAGCCAACTTTTCTTTGGACTTAATGACTGATTTGATCACCTATTGAGGCAGGTGCAATGGATTCTCCTTTGGTACAATGGAAATGTTGTTTGAGGTGGAATCTACATCATTCTCGTAGTTCTATGGGACTCTCTTCAGACTGATCACTGGATATTAGGGTCTGAATGGTAATATCAAAGGTTCGGGCGAGGCCACCTTCACAAGATTTTGTGCTTCTTGGCTCCCTTTCCTTGGTAGCATTAGGGGTGTGAGGGTTGGTTCCTTATCACAGGAAATAACAGCCACTATATCCTAATTCCACGCAGTGGGAATAAAGAGAGTTTCTTCAGCTAGGAGGCCATAATCCTGATTCCCCCTTATCAGTTCACCAATTTTAATCATATTCTGAATTAAATGATGAAGTGCCCAACAATCCTCAGTATCATGGTCGGGTGCATTGGAGTGGTACTGGCAGATTTTGTCAGGTTTAAATTTTCTAGATTGAGGGTTCACTGGGGATAACAGATCAGGGACCATCCCCTCGTTGATTAACATCTGGAGGATTTCCTTCATCGGCTGGTTTAGGTTAGTGAAACTCCTCTAGAAAGTGAATTCCTTATCAGCCTGGAACTTATCTTCTTTGGCCATCTTCTCCGCCCAGGGTTCATGCTGATGAAAACTATAATGGTTCCTCATAGGAATGGGACTGGTTTCTGGTGTGGAAGGATTTGCATCAGACTAGTTGGTCTAGTTTATCAACTATCTGGTGACCTAATGTTGGTATACGACCAGTTCTGCTGACTGTCCAATCTGTTCCTTGATAGACTTGATCTCCTGTTCTATCTGGTACCGCCTTTCTTAGACTTCCCAATTATCTGGGCTATTGTTGCTAGGTGGAGTTAACTCTCCGATGTAATAGAGGTACTTGGACCCTTCTCTATTTTTCTTGCTAATCATGTTGACACCTTCCTCTTTGTGCTAAGGGAGGGGATTTTCATGCACGTGTGGTTGTTCTGGCTTTATCACCAAAATCTCTCCGTTGTCAATCAAGTCTTGAATTTTGTACTTGAGAGACCAACATTCTTGTGTATCATATCCCGGAGCTCCGGAATGATAAGCACACTTTTTTCTTGGGTCAAAATTTCGTCCACCGGCATTGGTTGGTGGAAGGAGTTGAATGATCTTTTTCTGGGCCATCAACAATTTCAGCACACTCTCGAGTGAATTCCCTAAAGGGGTGAATGTTCTCCGATGTCTGGCCTCCATAGTTTTCTAAAATGAAGAGTTTGAAGGCTGTGCAGGAGCTTGGAAAGGGGAATAGTTCCTCCTCTGAATGGGCATGCTGCCTGAATCACCACTCTGATTCTGTCCTTGCAATACTAAGGATACTTTTTCATCTTTCTTCGTGTGTGCCCTCCGGGGATTACTCTCATTATTCCCGAACTAGATATGTTTGATTACGGCTTTTAAGGCAGTCAAGTCCTTTATCTTCCCAGACTTTAGCCCCATTTTGGCCATCTCTCCGTGTTTGATCATCTCCAAGAATGGTTTTCCTATGCCTGCTAGGACCCTCCCGTAATACGGAGCTTCTTGAATATCGATGAAGGTCATGACTATCTCAGACTCAATCATTTATGGGGTGACTTGTACTGCAACCCGCCTCCATCGTTAAGCATATTCTCTGAATGATTCAGTACTTTGTTTCTTGATTTTGGTTATTTGGTATCTGTATGGAGCCATTTGAGATTGAAAGCTGTATTGACTGAGGAAAGCATGCGCCAGCTCTTCCCAGCTGTGAATTTTAGAGTTGTCTAGAC
Source organism: Panax stipuleanatus (assembly GCA_020205555.1). Classification (NCBI taxonomy): domain Eukaryota; kingdom Viridiplantae; phylum Streptophyta; class Magnoliopsida; order Apiales; family Araliaceae; genus Panax; species Panax stipuleanatus. The sequence goes on along the minus strand of CM035117.1, from coordinate 107,650,762 downwards.
GGGCGTACCATGCTCTAGCCTCTTTGGTTAGACTTTTCTGGAATAATTACGTTCAGAGTTTCTTGTCCCCTGCATAGGATCCGAGCTCTCCAATGAACACCTTTAAGTGAGTGTAAGGGTCTCCCAATCCATCATATTTATAAAAATCAAAGACTTGAAATTTTTTGGGATAATGACCCCAGGGAAAATGCATAAGTTAGAATAATTGACACTATCAAATGCCCAAGTCCCTTTGATAACTCAGATAGTTTCTTCCATCTATTGGACTTTCTTCAGAATGTCACCAACTTTATGCTCTTTGTTAAAGACGGTGATTTCAGGGGGTTTTGTTGGTAGTATCTTGATTTTGTGGTCCAGGAATCTGAGTATATAACTTTTAGTTCTCTTGACTGCCACCAGGTGTTCCTGGTTTTATGTGACCCTGCGTTTGCTTCCCTATAAGAGCCTTACTTTGTTCTCTCAGGAAACTGGCCAATTCAGCTATCTAGTTCTTCTGTCCTTCAAACTCTTCCCTAGAGATAGGGTGGATTCTGGCTGAGCACTGGAAGCTATGTCAGGAGATGGACTTAGTGCTTTCTTAAACTTAGATCTAGTGACAGGACCAATCTTTCACCTACAACAAAACGTACGCGTGTCAATTTTTGAGGTAGGTAGGGATAGGATGCATGCCATGATGTGTTTTTAAGGATTTCTAATCTTATCTTGCAAAATAGAGGTCAATAGTTTTGATGACAGAATAATATGACAAGATGTACAAAACATGGAATGTAAATTTACATTATGCTATTTACCGTATGCATATGATGACATTGGTGTGAAGCACTAATAAAGCAGGAAAGCATTCATTCACATTCATTCAATGTAAAGACGCAACATTCACGCATTCATTCAATGTAAAGACGTAGCATTCATACATATGTAGATATGAAAAGGGGAAATTTTTGAAAAGATTTGAACGTGGCCTAAGCCCTCTAATGTCCCTAGCAGATTCACCACCTGTCGACGTCGAAAAAAATTTGGGTCAGGTCAAACCCGAATCTTTCTTTCTTCCTAAGTTTTGTATACCCTTATTCTTTTTATTGTGAAAAAGGTTTTGAAGGGTTTTTTTAGGAAAAGGCCAACATGTATTATGTCGACGATTTGAACGTTTACAGAGTCGCCAGTTGGAAGTTTTGAAATGGTTGTACCAACTTAACTGAGTTTTATTTGAAAGAGGGGCCCAATTGCTGGACACTGTCGAAACTTGATCTTTGAAACCGAGGTTTTGAGTTCGGGGGCTTGGTTAAGTGTAGGGATGGTGTTAGGCACCCCACAACTCCCGTGTAAACACGGTACCACATCTTTTCAATATTTCTCTTTTAAATCTGTAATGTGTGTGTGAATGATGGAAGAAATTGGGCCTATGTTTGACTGATTGGAAGCATGGACAAGCTTCGTTGAACCTATATACGAAGGGTTTGATTTGATTTGCAAAAGTCTCATTTTTAGACAAGATTATTGAAATGATGTTTTGAAAACAGGTTTTCAAACCCTTATGCTAACATAGGAATTGAAACTTACCGATACTTCAGTTTTATCTTTTCAGCCTTTTGTCTCCATTTTTGAATGGTGATTGTCGGGCTACGAAGCATCCTTGACCACAGAATATATACAATTGTCGGTCTTCTCATGGGCATGACAACCATCGGAGTAACTCTTACACGACAAACCATTATTCTCATTATGTGAGACCTTAAACCCGAATAACTGTTTTAAGGTCTTTCGGTTATACATTTTACAAAAAAACTGGCAGGGTACATTTGTAAAGTGGAGTTTGTCCATCGTGGGAATCAAATTCTGATCAATTTGATCATGAATCCCATAATTCCTAAGCTCACATAGAGAAGCCAATAACACCTGCACAACTCAAATATGCACAGAAAAAATATAGATTTACATCCAGATATCGCCAGAACCAAGGATTCATCAGTAAATCCTGGCCTGCGTATAGCCGAAGCATCTCGTTCCCACTAGATAGCGATCTAAGGGCCGCGATGTTGCTTTCATAACTGAAACTAAAAAAATGCTAGATTTAAATAAATCTCAGCCATTCTAGATTTTCGGTTCTATCTGAAACTATTTTGAACCATTTGAAAGATAGAGTTGGCGAGATTTAAAGAAATCTAGTTCGCCAGCAGAAATGTCAGTGCCGATTCGTATCAAATGAATATTTAAAGCAACAATTGAATCAAAATGAGTAATAACATATATATATATATATATATATAGTTATATATACGAAAGCTGTAAAGGGCGATGGGTTTTCACTCTGATGCCCGGACTAGAAAGTAAATACATATATATATATATATATATATATATATATATATATATATATATATTTATAAAAACTTCATAAAGCCACCGAGTAATCCAGGCTTAACAAAATAGAAATATATATATATAAAAGCGGTAAAGGGCAGTAGGTTTTCACTCCGATGCCTGGACTTGAATGTAAATATATATATATGTATATATATATATATATATAAGTTGTATAAAAGCCACGAAATGATCAAGGCTGGACAAAATATAAATATATATATATAGAAAAGCGGTAAAGGGCGACGGACATTCTATTCTTTGCCCTGACAGAAATGTAAATATATATATATATAAACAGTAAAAAGGCCACAAAATGATCCAGACCAAACTAGAATGTAAATAATAATATATATAATTAATATATATATTAAAGCAATAAAAAGGCCACGAAGTATAAATCCAGGCCAAATAAAGTCAGAAAAATGTATATATATATAGTTATATATATATAAAGATTAAACTACCTCAAATTTGACATCCGGGTTTGACAGAATTAAAAAGTTAGTATATATATAGTTAAATATAAACAGAAAGTAGTCATACCGGGACTGGGAAGATAACCCAGTATGGTGAAGGGTGCAAATATGTATATGTATATATATAAGCTGTTAAAAGTGACGAATCGTCAATCCGAGTTGTAGAAATGCTAGAAAATACGTTTATATACTAGAATGTACAAAAAGTAAGCAAAAACGGCCACGGAACTGAGTTCCGAGCATATTCAGAAAGTGAAACTTAACGTGCAAGTGTATAAAAATGCAAAGAAGTAATATGAACTTCTTGATCGCAAAAATACTCATAACGGACTACTACACGGGCTTTTTGCAAAATTGTAGGCTTCAAACGTCCATTTCTACCAGTTAATTTTTGATATGTGGTAGTATGTGGGTGTATCTACGTGTTAGAGTGAAAATATTTGGGTTTGGAGGACAAGAATATGGCTGAGAAACGAAACGGACAGAGGTTCAGAGGGTTTTTGATATGAAATGAGCTGGGGGGTCACCTCATATATATAGACCCGGGAGAAGCAGCTCTACCTGAGGCAGCCGCAGGTAGGGGTGCGGCTCCACATTACGGGGCCCACATTGTGGGTCCCGTTGCATCAAAGTACGTGCACTACGAGCATCGCGAGATTAGATTTGAAACTTTATAATATTTGATCGGATCGTTCGTTGGAGGTGTGTTGTACCTTTCCGGAAAGCTCTCGCCTAGAGTGTCGCAATGACATTGGAGTAAACCTTTTTTGAGTCCAAAAAGATGGATTCATAACAAGGTCTTTGATTCCTCACAGTTTGTCCGTTGAGCTGTCTTGCGCTATTTCCACTCGGGATCATTGTTATGAATTGTTCTAACCTTAGTGGTATCAATTCAGCTTGAGTTTGATCAAATCGGCTTTAATTTAGTAAAATGACCATTTTTCCCCTCCCGGGGTTGCCTTCAATGCTGGCATTACCTTCAACTGACTTCCTTGGGTTGTTTCCAAGGTTTGGATCCTAGTTAATTCTGTTTGTCCTAAGGGTTGTCTTTGAGGCTGACTTGGTCCTTCCACATTTTCCTCTGGAGATGTTATACGGTTTCAGGATTGTTACTAAAGTTGACCAAACCTCCCGAGTTGAGACCCGGGCTGCCTTGTACCTCCCGAGTTGAGGCCGGGGTTGACCTATAACTCCCGGGTTGAGATCGGGGCTGACCTGTACCTCCCGGGTTGACACCGGGGCTAACCTGTACCTCTCGATTTGAGACCGGAGTTGACTTGTACCTCCTAGGTTGAGACCGGGGCTGACCTGTACCTCCCGGGTTGAGACCTGGGTTAACTTGTACCTCCCGGGTTGAGACCGGGGCTGACCTGTACCTCTTGAGTTGAGACTGGGGCTGACCTGTACCTCCTGGGTTGAGATCGGGATTCACCTGTACCTCTCGGGTTGAGATCGGGGCTGACCTACACCTCCCGAGTTAAGACCGGGGCTGACCTGTACCTCCCAAGTTGAGACCGGGGCTGGCCTGTACCTCTCGGGTTTAGACCAGGGCTGACTTATACCTCCCAAGTTGAGACCTGGGCTGACCTGTACATGCCAAGTTGAGACCGAGGCTGACCTATACCACCCGGGTGGAGACCGGGGCTGACCTGTACCTCCTGGGTTAAGAACAGGGCTGACTTGTAGCACCCGTGTTGAGATTGGGGCTGACCTGTACCTCCCGGGTTGAGACCGGGGCTGATCCATACCTTCCGGGTTGAGACCGGAGCTGACCTGTACCTATCGGGTTAAGTGCGGGGGCTGACCTATCCCTCCCAGGTTGAGACCGGGACAGACCTGTACTTCTCGGGTTGAGACCGGGGTTGACCTGTACCTCTTGGGTTGAAACCGAGGCTAACCTATACCTATCGGGTAGACACCGGGGTTGACTTGTACCTCCCAGGTTTAGACAAGGGCTAACCTGTACCTCCCGGGTTGAAATCGGGGTTGACCTGTACCTCCCGGGTTAAGACCGGGGTTGACCTGTATTTCTCGGGTTGAGATTGGGGTTGACCTATACCTCCCGGGTTGAGACCGGGGCTGACCTGTACCTCCCAGTTTGAGATCGGGGCTGACCTGCACCTCCCGGGTTGAGACCAAGGCTGACCTGTACTTACGGGGTTGATAGTAGGGTTGACCTGTACCTCCCGGTATTGAGACCGGGGTTGATTTGATAGCCCAGTATTAAGACCGGGGTTGAGTTAAAAAGATAGTTTTGCCCTCCTACAGTGTTAGTAACAGGGGAACAAAATTTCAAGTGTTTACAACTCCCAACTGTCTGGGCTAGATTGAGTTAATTCTCTGACGTATCGGAGGTATTTGGATCCTTTTCCATTTTGTGTGTTAATCATGTGGACACCTTCCTCTTTGTGTTGAGGGAGAGGATTATCTTGTACGTGCGGTTGCTTCAATTTTGTCACCATAATCTCTCCATTGTCAATCAAGTCTTGGATTTTGTGCTTGAGAGACCAACAGTCTTGTGTATCATGCCCTTGGTATCCGGAATGGTAAGCACACTTTTTGCTTGGGTCAAAATTTTGTCCACCGGTATTGGTTGGTGGAAGGAGTTGTATAATCTTTTTCTGTGCCGTCAACAGTTTTAGCACATTCTCGAGTGAATCCCCTAAGGGGGTGAAATTCTTCGACGCCTAGCCTTCAAATTTTTCTAGAATGGCGAGTTTGAAGGTTGGGCTGGAGTTTGAAAAGGGGAATAGTTCCTCCTTTGAATGGGCATACTGCTCGACTCGCTCCTCTGATTCTGTCCTTGCAATACTAAAGACACTTCTTCGTCTTTCTTCTTATGTACTCTCCGGGGATTACTCCCGTAACTCCAGGACTGGATATGTTCGGCAACGGCTTCTATGGCGGTCAAATCCTTTATCTTCCCAGATTTCAGACCCATTTATGCCATTTCACCATGTTTGATCATTTTTAAAAATAACTTTCCTATGCCTGCTAGGACCCTTTCATAATAAGGAGCTTGTTGAATGTCGATGAAGGTCATGACTATCTTAGACTCAGTCATATTTGGAGTGACTTGTGCTGCCATTCGTCTCCAGCATTGAGCATATTCTCTGAATGACTCAATGTTTTGTTTCTTGATTTTGGTTATTTGGTATCTGTCTGGAGCCAGTTGAGATTGGAATATGTATTGATTGGGGAAGGCATGTGCCAGCTCTTCCCAGCTATGAATTTTAGAGTTGTCGAGACGGGCATACCAGGCTCTAGCCTCTCCGGTCAGACTTTTCTAGAATAACTACATTCGGAGTTTCTCATCCTCTACATAGGATCCGAGCTCTCCAATGAACACCTTTAAGTGAGTGTAGGGGTCTCCCAATCCATCGTATTTCTCAAAATCAGGGACTTAAAATTTTTCAGGGTAACGAGCCCCAGGGAAAATGCATAAGTCAGAATAATTAACAATGCCAAATGCCCCAGTCCCTTTGATGAACCGGATGGTTTCTTCCATCTGTTGGACTTTCTTCAGAATGTCACCAGCTTCTTGTTCTTTGTTAAGGATGGTGACTTCAATGGTTTTGTTGGTAGTATCCTGGTTCTGTGGTCCAGGAATCTGAGTATCTATTTTTTCGATCTCTCGACTGCCACTGGGTGTTCCTAGTTCTGTGTGACCCTGTGCTTGTTTCCCTTTAAGAGCTTTGCTTTTCTTTCTCAGGAAGCTGGCCAATTCGGCTATCTGGTTCTTCAGTCCTTCAAACTCTTCCCTAGGGACAGTGGTGGATTCTTGCTGAGCACTGGAAGTAATGTCCAGAGATGGACTTAGTGCTTTTTTAGACTTAGATCTAGTGACATGGCCAATTTTTAACCTACAACAAAACGTAGGTGTGTCAATTTCCTAAAGTTAGTATGAATAGGATGCATGCCATGATGTGTTTTTATAATTTTTTAATCTTATCCTGCAAAACAGAGGTCAGTTGTTTTGATGATATGATGACAGGATGTACAAAAATTAAGAATGTATTTTTACATTATGATATCTACGTTGTGCTATTTTACATCGGAATTGAAAACTTGACCTTAAAATGAAAGAGGAAGGCATGAAGAAGCTTCCCTTTGGGTTTGGTTAATCAGAGGCTGACCTATCTTAGGCTACTCTCGCGGCTTTTTCGTCATGAAGGTTCCCAGATCATCGCAATCTACTAGAGGGAAAATTAATCCGATCTTTCAACTGGAGCGAATCTGAGTGGTGCTTTTTCATTAGACCCGAAGACTTAGCCGTCCTCAAAGACATTACTATGACGCCCCCAAATCCAGGACCGCCACTTGGTCGCTTGAATTCGGTTCATCACGTGCTCATGGTAATACAATAATAACTAAAATCACACATCCACAGCGGAATATCTAATTTAGAATAATATACAATGATTTATTATAATTATTCCCCCAAGTCTCGCAACCTCCAGTACTTAATAGATTACATAATAATATCAATTAACGACTTATTACATAATCTAACTTAAGCTTAAACATAATCAAATCCAGTCTTGCTACATCATCTTAATACAACATTAAAATATTTAAAAACATAAAAGAGACAAGCTAGTTGGTAGCCTTGCCCTTTCCCTTATCAACGCCCGAAGGTTCGCCATGCTCTACCTTAACTGAAATATTTTAGGGAAAAGCAAGAATGAGCACAAATTGCTCAGCAAGTAATATACAATAAGGGTTTGTAATATAATTCTCAATTCTCAAAAAGGGTATGGCAAGATTTGATAGTTCAAGGATAACAAGAATATCAACAGTTTTCAATAACAGTCGCTAAGGACAGAATAATATCAATGTGATTCAATAATAAATCAATTCAAGATTTCAAGATAATTGAATACTGAGCAGCCACTAAGGACTATGAACTTCTACTAGAATTAACAGTAATAAACTGAAAATTCAACAAAAATAGATACAACAGGTGATCAGCCTAAAGTACCATCGTTATGCATAACAATCAATCATACTCAAGTGCGCGCATCGGTTCTCCGACAATTATATTTTGTTCTTCTCAGTCAAATACAAGATCCCTCACTAATCAATTGGTTTGGGTCGCTTTTCAATAATATAAGTCTAGCCGAATCAAATGGCATAGATACTTTCACAATATTCAATAACAATACTAAGTTCAACATGAATAATAGCTTTAATGAAATAAGAGTTCAAGTATGCTAATTCAATTCAAACGATTAAGTAGGAAACTAGTTCGCAATATACAAGGATAGAATACTTGCATCCAAAGAGATAAGGTTAAGATACTTACTTACGATATCCGTTGAATAAAGTAATGCAAGGGTTTAGGATACCTGTCTTATGCGTAGTTTACTCACATAAAGCTAGCCAACACTTTCAAATTCCTATCATAATACAATTACGTATATATATGATATTCATTAGTCATATAATTTAACTTCACATTTTATCTTCGAATATACGATCAACACATAAGCTAAGTTTTAACCTAGCTACACAGTTATATAGAATATAATTTCTATCCTTAACTTCCTCTTTTCTCAAGTTGATCATATTCATACATCATTACTATCATGTGAGACTACCACAATTAGCAAACATACTCGCATATTATTAATATCACATAAGACCACAATCAATACTAAATATATTTTATTTTAGCAAGTTATGGCATTCCCCTAAGTTAACCGTCAAAATCGAGTTCAAGTAACATCGTAGCATATAATCATTCTTGAGTTCATTATCACAATTTTAACTTACATTTTATATGGTATTAAGGGATAGAAAAACCATGTGGTTATCATGCTTTATAACTTGGCTATATGTTTACATAGATGTCACATAATCTATTAATACACATGCTTATAGTGTTCACATTAAATATTCATAACTAGTATTGTTTAATACTTGGGAGCATGCTTTAAACTTTTGTTATCATTAGGTCTACTACATACGAATCATGTTTAGAGGCATATCAAACCCGAACATGCCATCTTAACCCTTTATAATCTAGATACTCACATGATGTAACTATCTTTTTGAAAACATATTCAAGGTTTACGTTTCAAACTTATACTTTTACTTAGCAAGGTTCACAATTGAAGTCCAAATACTCATGTCATGCTATGAAACATATCTAAGCAGGTCAACATGCCTTTCGTGCATTCTTAAACCATATTAACATGCTTGTACGGTCAGAATATCAACATGAATATAATTTATCAAAGTTTGTTTTCAAACTCTACGCTTTCGTTAGAAATGTTAAATGATGGAGGTCGCATGCTCACATTTCATCATGAAGCTTATGTATGCAAGTCAACACGTATTTCATGTGTTTCTAGGTCATACCAATATGTCTCATAAGTCAGAACATAACTATAACTCCTATACATCAAAGTTCATTCTTAAAGCTTCTAAGTTCACTTCGGAAACCAAACGCTTTTTTATTAACCATGTATGCTAATATACTAAAACATGATTACATTGCCTCATTATGTTCATATATATATATGTTACACAAGCTAGCATGCTGTTCTAAACCATGTAAACAAACTAACACCTAGCAGAATCAAACAGGAAATCAAAAATTGCAGACAGTGTCCTGCGCAGCTGCGCAGCATGCCAAGGTCAAACCGGCGCAGCTGCGCCACCACTGGCTCTGGGCGGACTGCAATCTGTTTTGGCAGTTATCAGCCCAATTCACAAAATTACTTCACCGATTCAATTTTTAAACATGCTACATTATATACTAACATGTTACTAGGTCTATATAATAACTAATAACCATTCTATAATTCAATTAACATGCATTGCAACCAAAATCAAGAAATGGAATTTTGACAGAAACTGAAAATGAAGAACATGAAGCAATCTTATACTTTTGCTATATGAAATGAACTTGCTGAAATTGAAATTTCTCCTTCTGTGACTATTTTGTTAACAAACTCACAACACTCTCAATCCAACACTTAGCAAAATTCTCAACAAATCAAATTGAAGAAACATGGCTACTATTTATAGAACTTCAAATATACAGACAATGTGATTGTCCTTCAATTTAAACCAATGACAATGTTAGATTACATGGTGGTTAAGAGGGAGTTGGTAGAGGGTTGTTGGGTTCATTATGAATCCCACTCCCTCCATAATCATGAGCTATGAAATGCTAGTTGCTGAGTTTGGGGAGAAGAAGAAGGAATAGGCCTTAGCCTTTTATTATGCACGTGAAGAGCAAAATGAGTCTATCATTTAGGAACAAGCAAGGCTCAGCAATATGAAACAATGCAGTAAATTAAAATAACCCAATACATACACATTTTATATGCACTTAGGCATATATGTATACTTAAGATATCATATATATATATATATACATACTACATATTTAGATTACAATTAGAATTACAATGTAATCCCAATAATCATGTTATTCACATAATGTAGTAAGTATAATCCACACACATATGATCCATGTACATTATATTACACCGGTATAATTTAATCGGATACTATCACATTATTAAATTCTGCAATCAATAATTGATTACAATATATTCATATTATGTTAATGTATACTTACATACATATTGTCATATACACATAATTCATGTAGCTCACATAGTTTAGTTGATCATAACATATAGTTTATGTATACTTGCATGGTCACACTTAAGTGTTTCTCTACGCTATATAATATAGTTATATTCCATATACCTTATAAATTCAAGTATTGCACATTTGCACATATCAATTAATATAATCTTATTATATTAATAACTTACTTATTTGTCAAATAAATAAATTATTTATCTCATTGATTAATTAATGATAATATTAATTAATCCATTCCTCATTGATTATTAATTTCCATAATAATCGATTAACACTTATATGATTAAATATCACATTAAATGAATATAAATCTTGTTATATTTATAAACACATTGCTTATTATTATTATATTTCTTGCAATAATAGGAATCACGTATTATTAATTAATCACAATTAATATTCCATAACCATTAATTAATATTCTACAATAGCAATTAACAATTAATATAGATTAATTGTTTACTTAATAATTTATTCGTTAATTAATATAATCATTAATAATTCTCATCACTGTGCCACACAAGGCTCCCAACGAGTTTATCGCAAACTCCATAAATTTCTCAATTATTATAATTATTCAATTTTATATAATTGAATTAATTCATCTCATAACACAAAATCATTTATATTAAATAAATTCTCATTTCCATTAATATATTCATTTAATAATATATGGAAATTCTCGGGTATTACATACTCCCCCCCTTATAAAAATTTTGTCCCGGAATTGCTACAAGGTTACACAAATAGATGGGGATAGTCCCTCATCATTCTATCTTCTAACACCCACGTTGCCTCCTCGACATAGTGGTTATGCCAAAGTACTTTTACAGAAGATATAATTTTATTTCTTAAAGTTTGTTCTTTCCTATCTAATATATGGACAGGAATTTCTTCATACGCCAAGTTCTTCTCCACTTGAATGGGCTCGTAAGAAATCACGTGCTTGTAGTCGGCCTTGTACGGTCGCAACACGAAAATGTGGAACACGTTGTGGATGTGCTCCAACTCGGGTGGTAACGCAACTTTGTATGCCACTTCGCCCACTCGCTTCAGTATCTCGAACGGTCCTATGAATCTCGAACTCAATTTTCCTTTCTTGCCGAAACAAATTTTTCCCTTCCATGGAGATACCTTCAAGAATATGAAACTACCAACTTTGAAGTCTCGATCCTTTCGATGTAAATCAACGTATTTCTTCTAGCGATCTTGAGCTGCTACTACTCTGGCTCTTATCACTGTCACCACGTCTGCGGTTTGTTGTACTATCTCTGGTCCGAGTATTCGTCGCTCTCCGACTTCGTCCCAACATAATGGCGTTCTGAACTTTCTTCCGTAAAGAGCTTCTTACGGTGGCATGCCGATACTTGCATGGTAACTATTGTTATACGCAAATTCGACTAAGGGTAGGTGGTCATCCCAATTTCCCTTAAAATCCATCGCGCAATTCCTAAGCATGTCCTCCAGCGTTTGTATCGTTCGCTCACTCTGTCCGTCGGTCTGAGGATGGTAAGCAGTACTCAACCTCAACTGTGTTCCCATTTTCTCTTGCAAACTCTTCCCAAAATTTGACGTGAAGCGTGGATCTCGATCAGAGACAATAGATACCGGCACTCCATGTCGTGAGACAATTTCTTTTACGTATAGGCTTGCTAACTGATTCAAACTGTAGCGGATCTTGATTGGTAGAAAATGTGCGGTCTTCGTAAGTCGATCCACAATAACTCAAATGGCATCATAACCTTTCTGTGTAACTGGAAGTCCTACCACGAAGTCCATCGTAATATGGTCCCATTTCCACTCCGGTATTTCCAACGGTTGTAGTAAACCACTCGGCCGTTGATGCTCTTCTTTAACGCGTTGGCAAGTCAAACATCTACTGATGCACTCTGCGACTTCCCTTTTGAAATTGGGCCACCAAAAATATTGCTTCAAATCTCGGTACATCTTAGTGCCTCCCGGATGAACGGAATATGTCGTATTGTGTGCCTCGTACAGAATCTCTTCCCTCAACTCGGTTACCACTAGTACCCATACTCTTCCTTCGAATCTTAAGATACCATCTTTATCTATTCAAAATTTCTCTTCCTCATTTTCTTTGATCCTCTTTCGAATTTTCTCACACTCTTCATCCTTTTCCTGGGCTTCCTTCACTCAATCCAATAATGTCGGATGAGCTTCCCTTACAATTAACTTCTCACCAGACTTTTCTGGTCCTTTCACTTCTATCTCCAATTTCTCTATCTCCCTTATCAACTCTTCTTGAGTCGTCAAATTAAACAACTTCTCCCTTCCTTTCCGGCTCAGAGCGTCAGCAACCACGTTTGTCTTCCCCGGGTGATAAAGAATATCGCAGTCATAGTCTTTGATTAATCCTAACCACCTTCTCTGCCGCATGTTCAACTCCTTCTGTGTGAAGATATATTTCAGACTCTTGTGGTCCGTGTATATCTCATATTTTTCTCCGTACAAATAATTCCTCCATATCTTTAACGCAAAAACTACTGCCGCTAACTTTAAGTCGTGAGTAGGGTATCATTTTTTGTAATCTTTCAATTGTCGTGATGTATACGCAATGACCTTGACGTGCTGCATAAGCACACAGCCAAGTCCCTTGTGCGATGTATCACTATACACCACAAAATTTCCCGCATCAAATGGTAATGATAACACAGGTGCTTCGTTCAATCTCCTTTTCAGTTCTTGAAAACTTTCTTCGCATTTGTCGGTCCATACAAATTTCACCGTCTTTCGAGTCAAATTGGTCAATGGGGTTGCTATCTTAGAAAAATCTTGGATGAATCTTCGATAGTACCCAGCTAACCCTAAAAAGCTTCTCACCTCCGTCGGTGTTCTCGGTTGTTCCCAATTACTTACTGCTTCAACCTTCGCAGGGTCTATAGAGATTCCATTCCTATCCACCACGTGGCCTAAGAATTGAACCTTCTCCATCCAAAATTCGCACTTTGAAAATTTTGCATACATCTTCTCCTTCCTTAGAGCCTCCAAAACAATCTTCAGATGTTCGGCGTGTTCTTCCTCTGTCTTCGAGTAGATCAAAATGTCGTCGATAAAAACCAAGATAAATTTATCCAAGTATGGATTGAAAACTCGGTTCATCAAGTCCATAAATACTGCCGGAGCATTAGTCAATCCAAATGACATTACCAAAAACTCGTAGTGTCCATAACTGGTTCGAAACGCAGTCTTTGGTATGTCCTCATCCCTCACTTTTAGTTGATGATATCCTGTTCGTAGGTCAATTTTTGAGAAACACTTTGCTCCCTTCAGTTGATCAAACAGGTCGTCTATCCTCGGTAGCGGATATCGATTCTTGATCGTTACTCTGTTCAATTCTCGATAATCGATATAGAGCCTCATCGATCCGTCCTTCTTCTTAACGAATAACACTGGTGCTCCCCAAGGAGAAACACTCGGTCGAATGTAACCCTTATTCAATAACTCTTGCAATTGTATCATCAATTCCTTCATTTCTACTGGCGCCATACGATATGGAGCTTTCGAAATCGGTGCCGTTCCCGGTGCTAAGTTTATTACGAATTCAATTTCTCTGTCTGGTGGAAGACCAGCCAGATCGTCCGGAAACACATCTTGAAATTCATTAACTACGAATATATCCTTAATTTCTACTCCTTTTTTTTTATTATCAACGATGTAAGCTAAATAACCTACACATGCTTTTCTTAACAATTTCTTGGCTTACATCATCGTAACGTAACACGATTGCTTAAGCGATGAGCTACCATAAAACACTACCTTAGACTTATTCGGAGTCTGAAGGTTCACACACTTGTTCTGACAGTCAATAATCGCAGCATGGTTATAAAACCAATCCATTCCCAGTATATCACATCAAATTCTCCTAGTCTAATAGGAATAGTGTCTACGCTCAGTTCATGTTCTCTAATGTTTGCGCGACAATCTTGATAAAAGTATTCTACAGGGATTATTTCCTTATTCGTAACTTCTACGTTCAAAGGATTTTCTAATCGTTCTCGGGGTGTACTAAGTTTACTAGCAAATTCTTCAGATATAAAAGAACAGGTGGCACCCGAATCAAATAATAAACAAGCATTTATATCATTAATTGGGATTAAACCTGACACCACGTCCTTCGCAGCCACGGCATCCTGGACGGTCATGTTAAATGTTCTGGCGGTTGGATTGTGTCGGCCCGCTGATCATCAGCTTGTTTCCTCCTTGCTGATTGCTACCCCCGCCATTTCCCTTCTTTGGGCAGTCCTTAATTCGGTGCTCTGTCGAGCCACACGTAAAGCATCCTTGTATCTTCTTTGGTTTCAGACAGTTAGGCGAGATGTGCCCTTCCTGTCCGCAGTTGTAGCAAGTGCCACGTCCCTTCCAGCACTCGCCCTGGTGATTCTTCCCACACTTTGAGCATCCTTCAGCCCTCTTCTTGAAACCTCCACGAAAATTCCCTGATTGATTATTGTTGTTTTTGTTGTTGTTGTTGTTATTCTCCCATTTTCTCTTTCCCAAGTTGCTTCCTCCGCTACTGCTTCCTCTCGTACGGTTCTCTCCTCCAGTATTCTTTCCTTTCTTCTCCTTGTTATACAGGCTTAAGGTCTCACTGCCACCTTTCGCAATGATTGCCTTCTCCAGCAATGTTGCAAAGGAATCGATCTGAAGAACTGACACCTTATTGAATAGCCAAGGCTTCAGTCCTTGTTCGAATCGTCTAGCCTTCCTCTCTTCATCTCCTACCTGGTGTTCCGCAAATTAGGCTAGTTTGTTAAACCTAGCCGCGTATTGCACCACCGTCATCTCCCCTTGTTTTAACTCTAGGAATTTCACCTCCATCCTATTCTTCATACTCTTCAGAAAGTAATTCTTGAAGAACAGCGTTTTAAACTTATCCCAAGTTATTATCCCTTCTCCAGCTTTTTGTTGATTTGCCTCCCACCAGTAGTTCGCTTCTCCCCTCATCATGTACGTGGAAAATACCGTCTTCTGATCTTCACCTACACGAGCTATAGTGAAAGCTTTTTTGATCTCTTTGATCCAGGTTTGTGCGACGATTGGGTCGGTAGTTCCCCCGAACTCCGGGGGTCCTACACTCTTAAAGTCTTTAAAGGTTGTTACTGGCAGAGACTGAGGGTTTGGGCGAACGGGTTCATTGTTCCTTCCCCTTAATGCCTCTCCTAACAAGTCTACCAGTTTCTGGATCGGGTCAACTTGTTCCCTCTCATTATTAACGGATTCTTCTGGTGCAGTCAATCTACGTCTGGGCGGCATTATCTGCAACACAAATTTTCATTTTATTATTATTCAAGTATTTTACTTAAGTATTTCTTTTTAATACAAAAGAAGAAATTTATAACACGTTTCTAAATAAACTTCATTTATATTCATATGCCAAATCTTGTCATTACATGATTTCCCTAGCATACTGTTATAAATGTTATCACATATATCCCCTAATATCACAAAAGATGGGGAATATACCAACCTACTACCATACTACCCCTTTAACAAAAGCTAACTCGGGGTTTACACCACTATCCCATACTTTACACAAAAAGTTGGGATTACAACATAGTATATACAACACATAAAAATAAATTCTACTAAACTACCACTAGATCATTTAAGGAAATCTCATAACATAATCCCGCGCTCCACTGCGCTCTTGTACACCATCTGCGCTATATACGCAACCAGCTCTCGACTCAAGGTATGTAGAGTCTGTCCCTGCTCTGCCGGGTAGTGGTACACACCATCAATCACCCTCTCAAAAGCTGAACAGAACACATACCCCATCTTGTTCATCTTCCTCTTCTTGCACCTGACCTCGTCCTCTAGGTCGTCAGCTCTCTCATTGGCCACTTCCCACTTCTCCTCGAAGTGTATCCTATCCATCACCTCCAACTCTAGCTGATTATGGAGTGCCTCTTTCTCAGTCTTCTCACTCAATTCTCTCTGTTCTACTTCTTCTAGCTTCCCTGCTATATCTACATTTCTCGCCACCGACCTGTGGAATAAGGTTCCCATCTGGATCCCTGCCTCCCTACGATAAGCAATCTCTACCTCTAACTCCTGCATGGCTAACTTCCTCTGGTGGTCCTCATCCCTCAGATTCTAGAACTCAGACTCTCTCTCTTGGGCCTCGGCCTCCAGCTCCTGGACTCTGCAGTCTAACTCCAGGATACGCTCCTCATACTCTCCTAGCATCTACTCCTCTACAGTAGCCTCATCAGAGTCCTCTACTGGCTCATCCTCCATCGGCTCATCCTCTGGATCAGACTCTATCTCAATCTCGTCCTCATCGTCAGACTCGAACGGTGCAACAGCCTGCACTGGTGTAGCCTCTATAGGTGCCTCGTATACTACATGTATATCCCTGGGCTCCTCCTCTGCCACTCTACTAGGTACACCTGTGTCTGTCATCTTACAATCATAAACACAAGACAAACAAATAGCAAATCCATTAGAATGTTAAATAAAACATAAGTTCATTGTATATAATGAAGTTACATTTCATAACACGCTAAGTCTCGCTTTAGGGAAAACTCTATGTGAGTTTTATTTCCTTTCCAACTTCTAAGTTCGCCTAAGTTATAGTTTAAGGACACTCATTCCTAAGGTTTATAACTACAGCTTTGATACCAACCTGTGACGCCCCCAAATCCGAGACCGCCACTTGGTCGCTCGAATTCGGTTCATCACGTGCTCATGGTAATACAATAATAACTAAAATCACACATCCACAGCGGAATATCTAATTTAGAATAATATACAATGATTTATTATAATTATTCCCCCAAGTCTCGCAACCTACACTACTTAATAGATTACATAATAATATCAATTAACGACTTATTACATAATATAACTTAAGCTTAAATATAATCAAATCTAGTCTTGCTACATCATCTTAATACAACATTAAAATATTTAAAAACATAAAAGAGACAAGCTAGTTGGTAGCCTTGCCCTTGCCCTTATCAACGCCCGAAGGTTCGCCATGCTCTACCTTAACTGAAATGTTTTAGGGAAAAGCAAGAATGAGCACAAATTGCTCAGCAAGTAATATACAATAAGGGTTTGTAATATAATTCTCAATTCTCAAAAAGGGTATGGAAAGATTTGATAGTTCAAGAATATCAACAGTTTTCAATAACAGTCGCTAAGGACAGAATAATATCAATGTGATTCAATAATAAATCAATTCAAGATTTCAAGATAACTGAATACTGAGCAGTCACTAAGGACTATGAACTTCTACTAGAATTAACAGTAATAAACTGAAAATCCAACAAAAATAGGTACAACAGGTGATCAGCATAAATTACCATCGTTATGCATAACAATCAATCATACTCAAATGCGCGCGTCGGTTCTCCAACAGTTATATTTTGTTATTCTCAGTTAAATACAAGATCCCTCACCAATCAATTGGTTTGGGTCGCTTTTCAATAATATAAGTTTAGCCGAATCAAATGGCACAGACACTTTCACAATATTCAAGAACAATACTAATTTATACATGAATAATAGCTTTAATGAAATAAGAGTTCAAGTATGCTAATTCAATTCAAACGATTAAGTAGGAAACTAGTTCGCAATATACAAGGATAGAATACTTGCATCCAAAGAGATAAGGTTTAGATACTTGCTTACGATATCCGTTGAATAAAGTAATGCAAGGGTTTAGGATACTTGCCTTATGCGTAGTTTACTCACGTAAAGCTAGCCAACACTTTCAAATTTCTATCGTAATACAATTATGTATATATATGATATTCATTAGTCATATAATTTAACTTAAAATTTTTCTTCGAATATACGATCAACACATAAGCTAAGTTTTAACCTAGCTACGCAGTTATATAGAATATAATTTCTATCCTTAACTTCCTCTTTTCTCAAGTTGATCATATTCATACATCATTACTATCATGTGAGACTACCACAATTAGCAAACATACTCGCATATTATTAATATCACATAAGACCACAATCAATACTAAATATATTTCATTTTAGCAAGTTATGGCATTCCCCTAAGTTAACCGTCAAAATCGGGTTCAAGTAACATCGTAGCATATAATCATTCTTGAGTTCATTATCACAATATTAACTTACATTTTACATGGCATTAAGGGATAGAAAAACCAAGTGGTTATCATGCTTTATAACTTGGCTATATGTTTACATAGATGTGACATAATCTATTAATACACATACTTATAGTGTTCACATTATTTATTCATAACTACTATTGTTTAATACTTGGGAGCATGCTTTAAACGCATGTTATCATTATGTCTACTGCATACGAATCATGTTTAGAGGCATATCAAACCCGAACATGCCTTAGAATATAAATACTCACGTGATGTAACTATCTTTTTGAAACATGTTCAAGGTTTACGTTTCAAACTTATACTTTTACTTAGCAAGGTTCACAATTGAAGTCCACATACTCATGTCATGCTATAAAACATATCTAAGCAAGTCAACATGCCTTTCGTGCATTCATAAACCATATTAACATGCTTGTACGGTCAGAATATCAACATTAATATAATTTATCAAAGTTTGTTTTCAAACTCTACGCTTTCGTTAGAAATGTTAAATGATGGAGTTCGCCTGCTCACATTTAATCATGAAGCTTATGTATGCAAGTCAATACGTATTTCATGTGTTTCTAGGTGATACCAATATGTCTCATAAGTCAGAACCTAACTATAGCACTTATATATCAAAGTCCATTCTTAAAGCTTCTAAGTTCACTTCGGAAACCAAACGCTTTTTTGTTAACCATGTATGCTAATATACTAAAACATGCTTACATTGCCTCATTATGTTCATATATATATGTTACACAAGCTAGCATGCTATTCTAAACCATGTAAACAAACTATCACCTAGCTTAATCAAACAGGAAATCAAAAACTACAGACAGTGTCCTGCGCAGCTGCGTAGCATGCCAAGGTCAAACCGGCGCAGCTGCGCCACCACTGGTTCTGGCCGGACAGCAGTCTGCTTCGTCAGTTATCAGCCCAATTCATAAAATTACTTAACCGATTCGATTTTTAAACATGTTACATTATATACTAACATGTTACTAGGTCTATATAACAACTAATAACCATTCTATAATTCAATTAACATGCCTTCCAACCAAAATCAAGAAATGGAATTTTGACAGAAACTGAAAATGAAGAACATGAAGCAATCTTATACCTTTGCTATATGAAATGAACTTGCTGAAATTGAAATTTCTCCCTCTGTGACTATCTTGTTAACAAACTCACAACACTCTCAATCCAACACTTAGCAAAATTCTCAACAAATCAAATTGAAGAAACATGGCTACTATTTATAGAACTTCAAATATACATACAATGTGATTGTCCTTCAATTTAAACCAATGACAATGTTAGATTACATAGTGGTTAAGAGGGAGTTGGTAGAGGGTTGTTCGGCATGAATCCCACTCCCTCCATAATCATGAGCTATGAAATGCTAGTTGCTGAGTTTGGGGAGAAGAAGAAGGAATAGGCTTTAGCCTTTTGTTATGCATGTGAAGAGCAAAATGAGTCTATCATTTAGGAACAAGCAAGGCTCAGCAATATGAAATAATGCAGTAAATTAAAATAACCCAATACATACACATTTTATATGCACTTAGGCATATATGTATACTTAAGTTATCATATATATATATATATATATATATATATATATATATATATATACATACTATATATTTATATTACAATTAGAATTACAATATAATCCCAATAATCATGTTATTCACATAATGTAGTAAGTATAATCCACACACATATGATCCATGTACATTATATTACACCGGTATAATTTAATCGGATACTATTGGGAGCTGTCGTTTACACTCCTAAATTAACCTCACTTTCACTTCACGAATTTAAATAATTAGCACAGTAGTAAGCAAGGATCGATCCCACAGAGAGTGAGTTTGTTTTAGATTTATTCAACTATTTTAACAGAAAATAAAAATGAGGGATTTTTGAAATTGTTTTAAACTAAGAAAAACAGAATTTAAATAAAGAGATTAATCAAATATGTAAAAACTTCAGTTCTGTAGTTCAGTTTCACCAAGCACAGCAATTAATTGATCAAGTTATTATTCTTTACCCTTCAATGAAACTATTAACCCTAGATAACAATAAGCTCTGCTATCCGAAATTCTCCTTAGATATTCACTGTATGAAACAAGCTCTTCACCAGATTCAACTAGCATATAACCTAGAACAAGCTCTCTAGATTTAATATGATAGAAGCATTAAGAAATAGAGAATTAGGCTAATCCAAGCAACAAACACATAAGCTCGATTTGTTTAACTTGTTTTCTGATAATCTTAGCAATACACAAAAGCTTGTCCACAATTAGTATCACTAATTTACTACTTGTGATGAAGACAGATATCAATTACACGTAATACCAATCTTAATCTAGCATATGATAATGATTAAATTAACTCAATTGGCCATATCAAATTAATTAGATCAATTAGCATGCAATCAATGAAAACAGATTATCAGAAGAAATTTCATACAAGAAGGAATAAATAATAATACTCAATTAATTAATTACTTGTAACAAGGTTCCACCTCCCTTTAGAACTGAATAAAGAAACTAGCCTGACATGCTCCAAGTCTGTACTTCAATGAGGTATGATAGTTGGTAGAAGATTGAATGAATAAAACCTTGACTATCATCCTCTATTTATAGTGCTAGACAAGGACTTAAATCCTATAAGAACTAGGAATCCAAATCCTAAAAGGAATTGCAATTATAACTAGTTTCCATAAAGAAATAGAATCTAATAAGGAAATAAAATCTCAGTCCAAAGAAGTCCTAATTCTAATAGTAATATCAATCCAATTCCATGTAGGAATCTCCAAATATTGAGAAAGTCAACTGCTGGTCAAACTCCTCTTCAATTCAACTCCAAATCAACTTGTTTTCATCCTTTTAGCTTTAATTCACCTGAAAATAATAAACAACTTATTAAGCTCATATACACATGAAACATGTAATAAAACCAAATGTAAAAGAGTAAAAAAATTATGAATATTGTGTACTTATCAAATTCCCCCACACTTAGTCTTTTACACGTCCTCGTGTAAACCAAAATTTTGATTTCCAAAAACAATTCTATTCAACCATTATGTCAAAAGATTTTAAAATCAAATCATGATTATCAACACTAAACCCACAAAAACATAATCAACGCTTCATCAATCAACTCAAGATAAACACCTCGCCATTTCACCAATGAATTTCCTTTAATTAAATTGTAATCACATAAGCCCTTGTCTATGATCCACACACTTACTCAACTTAATTATCATGGAGCAAAAACCGTGCACACCACTCAAAAACTCAAAACATAATTTTTTTCTGCTTTAATTTTTTTCTGTAGGACCCTTTCATTTTTCTAATTTGTTTCCGGTGAATGCATTTTATGCTCCGTTTCACCTTCCTCAATTTTTTCTTTTGTAAGTGAGTGCATTTTATGCTCCATCTCACTTGGGAGAGTGCGTTTTACGCTCCATCTTATCCCACCACATGACTTCTCTTGTGTTTCTTTTTCAACAATTTCACTGGTTTCCAATTTTTCTTATTTTTTTTTCACATGGTCCTGCAAAAAACTTAAGCAGTTCAATAGTTCTAGAGCATGAGATTAGTGCACATAGACAACTCCACAGATAACTTAGCCAACTAAGC
Organism: Panax stipuleanatus; assembly: GCA_020205555.1. NCBI lineage: Eukaryota > Viridiplantae > Streptophyta > Magnoliopsida > Apiales > Araliaceae > Panax > Panax stipuleanatus. Next base: position 107,628,535 of record CM035117.1, on the reverse strand, counting down.
ATATATCACATGTTCAAGTACTCATGAGACACAAATTCAACTCAAATCAATTACTTTGGATCATAACTTAGTTTTTCTCAATCATTAACCAATTAAGCATCAAACAGATTTTGAATTTTTAGCATTGATTTTCAATTTTTTTTTTTTTTTTTTTTTTGACTTTAATCTTCGAACACATAGGCAAATAGAATTATGGAAGTCAAAAATTTTTTAAAAAAATTTCATGGGCAATTTTCAAGTTTCCTATCAAAATCGGATCAATATCTTTAAATAAAATAAAAACCTAAATCTTTCCCCCCACACTCAAACCTTACATTGTCCCCAATGTAAGAAAATCGTGCAAAGAAGAAAGAATTAGATGCAAATAAAAAAACTAAATAATAAAGGGATAGAAAAATCAAATCTGATTTCTTGGGTTGCCTCCCAAGTAGCTGCCCTTGTTTATTGTCATTGGCTTGACATCATGTCTCCCTTCTCATTCTGCATAGACCGGATCATCAAGCTCCACCATCTCAATATTTTCCACCTGATGTCCCTCATAGAACGGTTTCAATCTATGTCCATTCACTTTAAAAACCTTTCCTGTACTTGGACTCTGAATCTCGACTGCACCATGAGAAAACACATTAGTGATAACAAAAGGACCAACCCATCTAGATCTCAATTTACCTGGAAATAACTTAAACCGAGAATGATATAACAAAACTTTCTGTCCTACAACAAAGGTTTTCCGCACAATTTGCTTATCATGAAAGGCCTTGGTCTTTTCCTTGTAAATCTTTGAACTTTCATAGGCTTCATTCCTTAATTCTTCCAATTCTTGTAACTGCAACTTCCTGTGTACTCCAGCTACTTCCAAACTCATGTTGCACTGCTTGATTGCCCAAAAAGCCCTATGCTCTAACTCAACTGGTAAGTGGCAGGGTTTCCCAAACACAATCCGATATGGTGACATCCCAATAGGAGTTTTGAATGCCGTTCGATAGGCCCAAAGTGCATCATCTAGTCTCAAACTCCAATCCTTCCTGCTTGGGTTGACTACCTTCTCTAAAATGGATTTGATCTCCCGGTTGGACACCTCAGCTTGGCCATTACTTTGCGGATGGTAGGATGTAGAAACCTTGTGCAAAACATTGTACTTCTTGAACAAAGCCGCTAATACCCTATTACAAAAGTGAGTTCCACGATCGCTAATGATGGCCCGTGGTGCTCCAAACCTGACAAATATGTTAGTCCTGACAAAATCTGCAACAACTTTAGAATCGTCAGTTCTAGTGGCTTTAGCTTCCACCCATTTTGAGACATAATCAACAGCTAAAAGAATATATACATTCCCAAAGGATGAAGGAAAAGGTCCCATAAAATCTATACCCCAAACATCAAAAATCTCAACAACTAAAATAGGAGTTTGGGGCATTTGATTTCTTTGAGAGATATTCCCCGTCCTTTGGCAATTATCACATGTTTTACAAAACAGATAGGAATCTTTAAAAAGTGACGGCCAATAAAAACCACTTTCCAAAACTTTGTTAGCAGTTCTTTTTGGACCAAAATGTCCTCCACATGCCTGAGAATGGCAAAAAACTAGAATAGATTGGAATTCATTATTTGGCACACATCTTCTAATTATCTGGTCGGCACAAAATTTCCATAAGTATGGATCATCCCAAACATAGTGTCTAGCATCACTCTTTAGCTTTTCTTTCTGGGATTTGGAAAATTCCTTAGGAAAATATGCACTTACCAAATAGTTTACCAGATTTGCATACCATGGAGTTTCAGCATGGATGGAAAGTAACTGCTCATCGGGGAAGGCATCACGCAAGGGTAGTTCATCCTCTTCTCTCAACAATCTACTCAGGTGATCCGCTACCAAGTTGTCCGCACCCTTCTTATCTTTGATCTCCAAGTCAAATTCTTGTAAAAGGAGAATCCATCTAATAATCCTAGGTTTAGAGTCTTTCTTAGTTAGCAAATACCTAAGAGCAGCATGGTCAGAATAAACTATAACTTTAGTGCCAAGCAAATATGATCGAAATTTATCTAAAGCAAAAACCACAGATAAAAGTTCCTTTTCAGTTGTGGAATAGTTTATCTGAGCTCCATTCAAAGTTCTAGAAGCATAGTAGATGGCATGAACAACTTTGTCAATCCTTTGTCCCAAAACAGCCCCCACTGCATAGTTGCTTGCGTCACACATGATTTCAAATGGAAACTTCCAATTCGGTGGTTGGATCACAGGGGCAGAGGTCAGCAATTTCTTTAAAATATCAAAAGCCTCCTTGCACTCATCATTAAACTGAAAGTCCACATCCTTTTGTAGCAACTTACACAAGGGCAATGCAGTCTTCGAAAACTCCTTGATAAACCTTCGATAGAATCCTGCATGACCAAGAAAAGAACGAATCTCCCGCACACTGACGGGGTAAGGCAAAGCAGAAATAATATCTATCTTAGCTTTATCAACTTCGAGACCCTTAGATGATACAACATGACCAAGTACTATTCCTTGTTCTACCATAAAATGACATTTTTCCCAATTTAGAACAAGATTAGTTTCCATGCATCTATCCAAAACACGACTCAAATTATCTAAGCATGCATCCAAAGAATCACCATGTATTGTGAAGTCATCCATAAAGACCTCAATGCAGTTTTCTAAAAGATCTGAAAAAATGCTTACCATGCATCTCTGAAAAGTACCAGGAGCATTACAGAGTCCAAATGACATACGTCGGTATGCAAATGTGCCGAAGGGACATGTGAATGTGGTCTTTTCTTGGTCCTCGGGTGCAATCACAATCTGGTTATATCCTGAAAAACCATCTAGAAAACAGTAATAAGTGTGCCCAGCTAATCTTTCCAACATTTGATCAATAAAAGGAAGAGGAAAGTGATCTTTTCTTGTTACAGCATTTAATTTCCTGTAGTCAATACACACTCTCCATCCTGTTTGTATCCGTGTGGGCACCAACTCATTATCATCGTTCTTGACAACGGTGATTCCGGATTTCTTTGGGACTACCTGCACTGGACTCACCCATTGACTATCGGAAATGGGATAGATTATGCCGGCATCAAGCAGTTTGAGCACCTCTTTTTTCACCACCTCCATCATGGGTGGATTCAATCTTCTTTGTGCGTCCCTCGTGGGCTTAGCTCCATCCTCTAACAATATCCGATGCATGCACATCGCAGGACTAATACCTTTGATATCCGCTATCGTCCAACCAAAAACTGTGACATGGTCCCTTAGGACTCTCAGCAATTTATCTTCCTGCATTTTAGTTAGATTGCTAGCAATAATAACAGGCAAAGTATCATTAGTCCCCAAATATGCATATTTCAAATGTACAGGTAATTGTTTCAATTCTAGGGTTGGAGCTTGCACAACAGATGGTAGTAACTTTTGATGAGAAATAGGTAATTGAATAGAATGTACTGCTGACTTATCTGAGAATTTCGGCAATGAGTGTAGTGCAGCCACAATTTCATTCAATTCATGAGTTCGCTCAACTTCATCTTCCTTGTCCATATCCATACTGTTGGTGATGACCACCTCCAAACTATCCCTGTGTATTCTTTCCAAAGTTCTATGTACTATGGAATCTCTCACATCAATAGCAAAAACTTGCCCTATATCACTAGGGTACCTCATGGCATCATAGATGTTAAATTGAATCTTTTCTCCATCGAATTCCATTGTCAAGGTCCCATTATGCACATCAATCATGGTTTTTGCTGTTTTTAGGAATGGCCTTCCTAACAAGATATGGGAAGGGTTTGGTGATATATCATCTTCCATGTCCACAATGTAAAAATCTGCAGGAAAGATTAGTTCGTTCACCTGCACTAAGACGTCTTCAATTACCCCTCGGGGGTAAGTGTTAGTACGATCTGCCAATTGAATAATCACACCAGTATTTTTCAAAGGACCTAGATTTAACGAGGCATAAATAGATAAAGGCATAACATTAATTGACGCTCCTAAATCTAGCATGGCCTTTTCAAATCTGGTGTTTCCTATTTTGCATGGGATTGTGAACATTCCTGGATCTTTACATTTAGGAGGCATTTTTCTTTGAAGGACAGCAGATACATTTTCTCCAACAGTAACTCTTTCATCATTTTGCAATTTTCTTTTATTAGTGCATAATTCTTTTAAAAATTTTGCATATCTTGGCACTTGTTTGATTGCATCAAGGAGAGGGATGTTTACTTCTACTTTTCTAAAAGTTTCCAGAATTTCTTTTTCTTTTTCATCTTTCTTTGTGGTTTTAGAATTTCTGGGAGGAAATGGAAGAGGAATGTTTTTAAGCTGAGTAGGAGGGTTAGGTTGTACCTTGGATTTTTCTGTTTCCTCCTTAGCTGCTTCCTCCTCAAACTCTACGGGGGTAGGTGGTGTATGTGACTGTGTTCCACTCCGCAAAGTTATGGCACTTGCATTCTCCCTTGGGTTGACTACTGTTTGAGATGGTAATTTTCTCGAGTCTTTGGATTCCAATATCCCCACAGTTGTAGCCAGCTGTCCTACTTGGTTTCTCAAGTCTTGAACCGAAGCTTTTGTCTCCAGCTGGAACTGCTGTGTCTGATTCATGAATGCTTTGAACATATCCTCCAATGTGGTTCCAGTAGGTGCAGGTGCTGCTTGCTTAGGTTGATATTGAGGTTGGGCTGATTGGAAGCCTTGCTGCCTCGGTGGGAACACTCCTTGTGTTTGTGACCTGTTCCCTCCATAACTGAGGTTTGGATGATCTTTCCAGCCTGGATTGTAAGTGTTTGAGTAGGGATCATACTTCTTTGGTTGTGTCTGGTAGTTACCTACTACATTGGCTTGCTGTGCATTCTCATCCTCTTGCAATGTTGGGCATGCATCAGTAGCATGCCCTGCCATTAGGCATAATCCGCAAGCCCTCGCAACCGGCACGTTTCCTGTTGTTAATTGTTGCACCACAGCAGTTAAATTAGAAATCTGTTGTACCAATTCACTTGTGCTTACCTCATTTACCTTTTTCGGAGTATGATCATTCCTTGTTCCGTATTGTTGTGAGTTAGCAGCCATATTTGCAATCAGATTTCTTGCAGCCTCTGGTGTCTTGTCCACTAATGCTCCTCCGCTAGCCGCATCGATCATACTTCTTTCCATTGGTATCAATCCCTCGTAGAAGTACTGAATCAAGTGTTGCTCGTCGATTTGGTGGGGAGGGCAGCTGGAGCACAATTTCTTGAATCTCTCCCAGTACTCGTACAGTGTCTCTCCACTAAATTGTCGGATCCCGCAAATCTCCTTCCTTATGTTGGCCACTCTTGAAGCAGGAAAATATTTCTCTAAGAATAGCCCTTTCATGTCGCTCCATGAATTTATTGATCCGGATGGGAGATAGTACAGCCAATCCTTCGCTAAATCTGCTAGGGAGAATGGGAAGGCTCTTAATTTGATTTGTTCCTCTGAAATTCCGTGTGGTTTCATGGTCGAGCACACCACATGGAACTCCTTCAAATGCTTGTATGGATCTTCACCTGTAAGACCACGGAAAGTAGGCAAAAGATGAATTAGTCCGGATTTAAGTTCAAATGCAGCATTTAAAGCAGGATATTCAATGCACAAAGGTTGATGAGTAAGATTAGGAGTAGCCAATTGTTTCAATGTCCGATTGTTGTTGGGCTCCGCCATCTTTTCTTCTTCGTCTGATTCGGTGAATGATTTATCAGAAAGTAATTCCAAAGCTAAGTTGAGGCCCGGTGATGATGCAGAAGCCTCGTCTAAATCTGCAGTAGACTGTTGAACTTTTTGCTTTCTTAGCCTCCTTGCAGTTTTCTCAATCTCTGGATCAAAATCTAATATAGTAGTCTGAGAAGATCGAGTCATAAAACAAAAATAAAAGAAATAATAGAATAAAAACAAAACGCACAATTACTCCCCGGCAACGGCGCCAAAATTTGGGAGCTGTCGTTTACACTCCTAAATTAACCTCACTTTCACTTCACGAATTTAAATAATTAGCACAGTAGTAAGCAAGGATCGATCCCACAGAGAGTGAGTTTGTTTTAGATTTATTCAACTATTTTAACAGAAAATAAAAATGAGGGATTTTTGAAATTGTTTTAAACTAAGAAAAACAGAATTTAAATAAAGAGATTAATCAAATATGTAAAAACTTCAGTTCTGTAGTTCAGTTTCACCAAGCACAGCAATTAATTGATCAAGTTATTATTCTTTACCCTTCAATGAAACTATTAACCCTAGATAACAATAAGCTCTGCTATCCGAAATTCTCCTTAGATATTCACTGTATGAAACAAGCTCTTCACCAGATTCAACTAGCATATAACCTAGAACAAGCTCTCTAGATTTAATATGATAGAAGCATTAAGAAATAGAGAATTAGGCTAATCCAAGCAACAAACACATAAGCTCGATTTGTTTAACTTGTTTTCTGATAATCTTAGCAATACACAAAAGCTTGTCCACAATTAGTATCACTAATTTACTACTTGTGATGAAGACAGATATCAATTACACGTAATACCAATCTTAATCTAGCATATGATAATGATTAAATTAACTCAATTGGCCATATCAAATTAATTAGATCAATTAGCATGCAATCAATGAAAACAGATTATCAGAAGAAATTTCATACAAGAAGGAATAAATAATAATACTCAATTAATTAATTACTTGTAACAAGGTTCCACCTCCCTTTAGAACTGAATAAAGAAACTAGCCTGACATGCTCCAAGTCTGTACTTCAATGAGGTATGATAGTTGGTAGAAGATTGAATGAATAAAACCTTGACTATCATCCTCTATTTATAGTGCTAGACAAGGACTTAAATCCTATAAGAACTAGGAATCCAAATCCTAAAAGGAATTGCAATTATAACTAGTTTCCATAAAGAAATAGAATCTAATAAGGAAATAAAATCTCAGTCCAAAGAAGTCCTAATTCTAATAGTAATATCAATCCAATTCCATGTAGGAATCTCCAAATATTGAGAAAGTCAACTGCTGGTCAAACTCCTCTTCAATTCAACTCCAAATCAACTTGTTTTCATCCTTTTAGCTTTAATTCACCTGAAAATAATAAACAACTTATTAAGCTCATATACACATGAAACATGTAATAAAACCAAATGTAAAAGAGTAAAAAAATTATGAATATTGTGTACTTATCAACTATCACATTATTAAATTCTACAATCAACAATTGATTACAATATATTCATATTATGTTAATGTATACTTACATACATATTGTCATATACACATAATTCATGTAGCTCACATAGTTTAGTTGATCATAACATATAGTTTATGTGTACTTCTATGGTCACACTTAAGTGTTTCTCTACGCTATATAATATAGTTATATTCCATAAACCTTATATATTCAAGTATTGCACATTTGCACATATCAATTAATATAATCTTATTATATTAATAACTTACTTATTTGTCAAATAAATAAATTATTTATCTCATTGATTAATTAATGATAATATTAATTAATCCATTCCTCATTGATTATTAATTTTCATAATAATCGATTAACACTTATATGATTAAATATCACATTAAATGAATATAAATCTTATTATATTTATAAACAAATTGCTTATTATTATTATATTTCTTGCACTAATAGGAATCACGTATTATTAATTAATCACAGTTAATATTCCATAACCATTAATTAATATTCTACAATAGCAATTAACAATTAATATAGATTAATTGTTTACTTAATAATTCATTCGTTAATTAATATAATCATTAATAATTCTCATCACTGTGCCACACAAGGCTCCCAACGAGTTTATCGCAAACTCTATAAATTTCTCAATTATTATAATTATTCAATTTTATATAATTAAATTAATTCATCTCATAACGCAAGATCATTTATATTAAATAAATTCTCATTTCCATTAATATATTCATTTAATAATATATGGAAATTCTCGGGTATTACAATTACTCTGTCACCGACGAGTTTGCCTCCTGGTGGAGGAATCAGACAACATACATTCACATACATAGCGTCTCACCGTATCCATATGATGACATTGGTGCGAAGCACTAATATATGTGCGAACCACTAACAAAGCAGGGAAGCATTCATTCAATGTAAAGATGCAGCATTCACGCATTCATTCAATTTAAAGACGCAGCATTCACACATACGCAGATATGAAAGGGAGACTTTGAAAATATTTGAACGCGACCTAACCCTTCTACTGTCCCCAGCAGAGTCGCCACCTGTCAACGTTGGGAAAAAATTGCGAGTCCAGTTGGACCCGAATCTTTCTCTCTTCTTATGTTTTGTATACCCTTATTCTTTTTATTGTGAAAAAGGTTTTGAAGGATTTTTTAGGAAAAGGCCAACATGTATCATGTCGACGATTTGAATGTTTTACAGAGTTGCCAATTGGTAGATTTTAAATGGTTGTACCAACTCAATCGAGTTTTGTTTGAAAAGAGGCCCAATTGCTAGACACTGTCGAAACTTGATCTTTAAAATCAAAATTTTGAGTTCGGGGGCTTGGTTAAGTGTGGGGAAAGTTTTAGGCACCCCACAACTCCCGTGTAAATACGGTACCACATCTTTTCAATATTTTCCTTTTAAATCTGCAATGTGTGTGTGTGATTGCTGGAAGAAATTGGGCCTATGTTTGATTGATTTAAAGTAGTTCTTTGCTTCGTTGAACCTATATACGAAGGGTTTGATTTGATTTGTAAAAGTCTCTCTTTTATACAATATTATTTAAAAAGATGTTTTGAAAGGTTGATTTTCTAACCCTTACACTAACATAGGAATTGAAGCATGTTGATACTTCCATTTTATCTTTTCAGCCTTTTGGGTCAATTTGAATAGTGATTGTCGGGCTACGAAGCATCCTCGACCACAGAAATATATACAAGTGTCGGTCTTCTCATAAGCATGACAGCCATCGGAGTGATTTTGACACGATAAACTATTATTCTCATTATGTTAAGACCTTAAACCCAGATAACCGTTTTAAGGTCTTTCAGATGTACATTTTACAGAAAAACTGGCAGGGTACATCTTTAAAGTGAAGTTTGTCCATCATGGAAATCAGATTCTGATCAGTTTGATCATGAATCCCACGATTTTTAGGCTCACATAGGGAAGCCAATAAAACCTACACAGCTCAAATATGCACAAAAAATATATATTTACATCCAAATGTCGCCAGAACCAAGGATTCATCAGTAATCCTGGCTCGCAAATGGCCAAAGCATCTCGCTCCCACTAGATAACAATCTAAGGGACGCGAGGTTGCTTTCAGAACTGAAACTAAAAAATGCTAGATTTAAGTAAATCTCAGCCATTCTAGCTTCCCGGTTCCATCTAGACCTATTTTGAACCGTTTGAAAGCTAGAATTGGCGAAATTTAAAGAAATCTAGTTTGCCCGAAAAGATGTCAGTGCCGATTCATATCAAATTAATATTCAGAGCAGTAATTTAATCGTAAATGAGTAAAGATATATATATATATATATATATATATATATAATTATATATATTTAGAAAGCTGTAAAGGGCGATGGGTTTTCACTCTGATGCCCAGACTAGAATGTAAATATATTATAATAATCCACGGAATGTTCCAGGCTTGACAGATTGGATATATATATATAGAGAGAGAGAGAGGGAGAGAAAAGCGCTAAAGGGCGGTGAGTTTTCACTCCGAGGTCCGGACTGGAATGGAAATATATATATATATATATATATATATAAAAGTTGTATAAAAGTCACGGAATGATCCAGGCTGGACAAAATGTTTATATATATATATATATATATATATATATATATATATATATATATATATATATATATATATATATATAGAAAAGCATTAAATGGCGACAGGCATTCTATCCTTTACCCGGATAGAAAATGTAAATATATATATATATATATATATATTTATAAAAGCAATAAAAAGGTCACAGAATGATCCAGGCCAGACTAGAATGTAAATAATAATATATATTGTTAATATATATGTATATATATATATATATATATATATTAAAGCAATAAAAAGGCCATGAAGTTTAAATCCAGGCCCAAATAAGTTAGAAAAATTTATATATATATATATATATATATATAGTTATATATATATAAGAAGTAAACTACTTCAGATTTGACATCCGGACTTGACAGAATTGAAAAGTTAGTATATATACAGATAAATATACACATTAAAAAGCCAAACTCGGACTGAGAAGATAACAAAGTACGGCGAAGTTGCTAGAAACAAAGATATATGTATATATAAGCTGTTAGAAGCGACGGATCGACGATCCGAGTTGTAGAAATGCAAGAAAATGAGTTTATGTAACAAAATGTATGAAAACGCAAGCAAAACGGCCACGGAACTGAGTTCCGGGCATAATCAGAAAGTAAAAATTAACGTGCAAGTGTATAAAAGTGCAATGAAGTAATATAAACTATTTGATAGTAAAAATACTTACAATGGACTGCTACACGGGCTTTTTGCCAAATTATAGGCTTTAAACGTCTGTTTCTACCTGTTATTTTTTGATATGTGGTAGTGTATGAGTATATCTATGTGTTAGAGTGATAAAATCTGGGTTTGGAGTACAAATGGGGGGCTGAGAAACCAAACAAGCAGAGGTTCAGAGTGTTTTCGATATAAAATGAGCTGGGGTGGACGTTTATTTATAGACCTGATGAAAGGGACTCTACCTGTGGCAGCAGCAGTTAGAGGTGCAGCTCCACGTAGCGGGGCCCACATGGCGGGGCCAATATGGTGGGTCTCGTTACATCGAAGTACGTGCACTCCAAGCAATGCAAGGTGAGATTCAAAACTTTCTAACTTTTGATCAAAGCGTTCGTTAGAGACGTGCTGTACCTTTCTGGAAAGCCCTCACCAAGAGTGTCGCAATGACATGAGAGTAAACCTTTTCTGAGTCCAAAAAGACAGGTTCATAATCAGGTCTTTGATTCCTCGCAGTTTGTTCGTTGAGCTGTCTTGCACTGTTTCCACTCAGGATCATTGTTATGGTTCTTTCTTACCTTGATGGCATCAATTCAGCTCAAGTTTGACCGAATCGGCTTTAAGTTGGTAAAATGACCATTTTTCCCCTCCCGGGGTTTCCTTCAGTGCTGACATTGCCTTCTGCTGACTTCTAGGTGTTGTCTCCGAGGTTTGGATCCCAGTCGATTCTGTTTGTCCTTAGGGTCGTCTATAAGGCTGACTTGGTTCGTGCATGTTTGTCTCTAGAGATGATATGAGGCTTCGGGGTTGTCTTCGAAGTTAAGTTGGCCTCCCAACTTGTGATCGGAGCTCGACCTAACCTCCCGAGTTGAGATCGGGGTTGAACTGTACCTCCCGGGTTGAGATCGAGGCTGACCTGTACCTCCCAAGTTGAGACCGGGGCTGACCTGTACCTCTTGGGTTGAGACTGGGGCTGACCTGTACCTCCCAAGTTGAGACTAGGGTTTACTTGTACCTCCTGGGTTGAGACAGGGATTGACCTATATCTCTCGGGTTAAGACCGGGGCTGACCTGTACCTCTCGGGTTTTGATCGGGGCTGACCTTTACCTCCCAGGTTGAGACCGGGGTTGATCTGTACTTCCCAGGTTGAGACCGGGGTTGACCTGTACCTCCCGGGTTGAGACCGGGGCTGACTTGTACTTCTCGGGTCGAGATCGGGGTTGACCTGTACCTCCTGGGTTGAGACCGGGGTTGACCTATACTTCCCGGGTGGATACCAGGGCTGACCTGTACTTTCTGAATTGAGACCAGGGCTGGCTTGTACTTCCCAGATTGAGACCGGGGCTGACCTATACCTCCCGGGTTGAGACCGGGGCTGAGTTGAGTTAAAAAGCTAGTTTTGCCCTTTTGTAGGTTTAGTAACAAGAATGCCAAATTCAAGTATCTGCAACAGGAGTGAAGAAAATTTTGAGTGTCTACACTCGTTTTCTTAGGCGTTAAGTTACCCATGTATCGAGCATTGGGCCGGTGGCTCCCAAACCAGATGGCTTTAGGGCACCATGTGTAAAGACACCCCTCAAGTTTAATTACTCAAGTAACCCAAGCCACGATTTGAGACATTAGGCTGGCTACTTATCTTTTATCTTCTCACTAATTGATATTGTTATCGCCATAGTTTCATACACCACAACTAAGAGTCGAGGTAACTGCAAAGTGCAGACATGCATATGAGGTCAATTTTACTCCAAACAACACTTTGGACTAGAATTTTGAAAAGGTTTAATTTTCTGATCATTCCCGTGATTCTTGCTCCACAGATGCTTATCGTAATTAATCCAATTCATAACAAGTTAAACAAAATCTTTTTTTTAAAACCTTTTTCTAAGATTCTAATGCAAGATTTATTTATACTTAACAGGTATATTATCGCTAATGCATATAAATGGAGATTTAAATAGATGAAAGAGTCGTACCTCATATATGGATCGCTGTATTCTAAGAGAATTATGATTGGAAAAGTTCGATTAATTATACCAGATCGCTAGTGAAATGATGGAAGCTTTGATGATGACGGACCATATTAATGGTGTCGACTGGTGCATTTTTATTGGATGGTTGATAAATACCACAACATTGAGTTGTTGCGATTTTCAAAATTGCCCCAATCTTGTTGTAAGGGTCCCAACATCGGGTTGTCGTTGATTCTGAAATTTCCCTAGTCGTGCTTGTCATCTGGGGTAATTTTTTTATTGTATGTTTGATAGATGGGCTGATAAGATGCCAAGATCGCAAGAGTCTTTTACCTCATGACTCATATGGTGAACCGGTAGTGGATCTTTGACATTTGGTTTGCCCCAATTCTCGTTTTAACTTGTAGGCGTAATTAGGTTTAATGATTTTCTTCTTATAATTTGATGAAGGTTTCATATTAAGGGTGTCAGCTCTTTGAAGGTCATTGTAATACCCGAGAATTTCCATATATTATTAAATAAATATATTAAGGGAAATGAGAATTTATTTGAATATAAATGATTTTGTGTTATGGGATGAATTAATTCAATTATATATAATTGAATAATTATAATAATTGAGAAATTGGTGGAGTTTGTGATAAACTCGTTGATTGCCTTGTGTGGCACAGTGACGTAATATAAGAATGATTATATTAATTTAAGCGAACAATTAATCTATATTAATTGTTAATCGAAGAATATTAATTAACTGTTATAAAATACTAATGAGGATTGATTAATAATATGTGATTATTATTGCAAGAAACATAATAATAATGAGCAACGTGTTTATAAATATAATAAGATTTATATCAAAGTGATAGTTAATCATATAAAGGTTAATTAAATTGTTATGGAGGTTAACAATTATATTGATTGATGTAGGATATGTGTATATTATTAATTAATATTCAATTTATAAGATGAGAAATTATATGTGCAAGCATGCGAATTAAATGTATAGTAACTATATGTTATGATATGTGTAGGTGACAAATGATGTGTGGATATACATTAAAATAATGTATCATGGATCTATTATAAATAATTGTTGAGTAATACAATTTAATAATACATGAGATAATGTAATGTGATAACATCCGATTAAATTATACCAGTATGATAAAAATGTACATGAATTATATGTGCACAATTCACACTTATTACATTATGTGAATCCATGTTAGTATCATTAGAATTACATTGTAACTATAATTGTGGCCTAATTATATAGTATATATACATGTAACATATTTTGGCATAAATGTTGTGTATATATACAAATTATAGAATGCTGATATATGGCCTTGTTCCAATATAATAGTCACTCTCCTTCTCCTTCACGTGTATGGAAAAAAGGCTAAGGCCTATTCTCCCATTCTTCTCCCAAGCTTAGCTAGCAATAATTATATGAGGAGTGGCTCTAATGATGGCTTTCAACAACTATCTACCAACTTCCTCTTATCTAGCATGCAATTCAAATTTCTGTTAGTTTGAAATGGTAGGCAATTGCATTGTCTGTATCTTGTTTTCTCTATAAATATGGCTTCCTTTCCTCCCATTTCACATTGCTGGGATTTTGTTTGAGTTGATAAGTTGAGAGCATATACATAATAGCATTGTGAGATATCAGCAAGCTTACTCCATAACAGAGGTATAAATCCTCTTCGTGTCTTCATTTTCATTTTCTGTCAAAAGAACTCCATTGTTGTTCTCTGAGTTTTGTTGAAATTCTTGATTATGCTAAAATTTTTCATGATTGGTTTGTAGAACCCTTATATTGTTGTTATATAAACATACACACATGATGGAACCACTGAATAGTCTTTCATTTCCATTGTTCCTCTTCAATTTCTGTAAATACATGAAATTCGTAAATTAAGTTAGAGTTCATGAAATTGGGAATTGATAATTGCTATTAACTGTTATATAAGCATATATGTATGTGTTAGTAAGTTAAACAAGTCTAATATCTGGGTATGGTATGTTAAAATCGATGAAATGGGAGGTTTTGGGTCGTTTTTCGCTGCCGTCTGAACCGGAAAACTGCCTCGACGCCGCAGCGCCGCAGCCCGCGCCGCAGCGCCGCAGCGCCGCAGCGCCGCAGCGCCAGTAGTGCCGCGCCGCAGCGCCAGCCTCTGTGTTCAGTTTTCTGCATTCTGCAACAAAACTGTTATGTGCCAATTGTTTGATTTTTGTTTAAACAAGCATAGGAGCATGATTAATACATATATATAAACCTAATGAGGCAATGTAAGCATGTTTTAGTATATTAGCATGCATGGTTAACCAAACGACACATAGTTTGGAAACGAATTTAAAGTTTCATAAACGACGTTAACATATATAAAGCATGTTTACATACTGACCTTGCAAGCACGTTAGTACCACCTAGAGACACATGAAGTGCATGTTAGCTTATCTATATTGGTTCCGTAATAAAATGTGAACATGTGAACCTAACTAGTGTTCATTCCTAACAAAAATATAAGTTTGAAGGTGGATATGATCATGTAAATGCTATATAGTCATTTTGATGTTATGAGCATGTTTAGATAACTTTGAAATATATGAATGAAGCCTTAACTTGTGTTTATATAGTTCGTAAGGAAGCATGAACATGTTAGGCTCTATTAGTAAGATTCACCAATAGAAATACAAGCCTTGCACATGAGAATTAACACGATACGTGGAGATTTAAATTTTGATATTTATGGACACATGTGATAGTACTCTTAGACTCATTCATGTGTCATGCATATATATTTACCATGATTAGTTGCCGTGATTAAAGTTTAGCATAAACAAAGCATGTTTTCAAGACAATAACAATGCTAGCTACATATATGCAATACGAGTGCTCATGAGCATGACTAATACAAGTTATATGAATATCTTATGTGTTTAAAAGCAATCATGTTAGACCATATGAGTTCGTGTCCTTGAATGGCTTTAAGTATTAACTTAAGAACCTATACCATGTACGATTGGATTTGGAAAAGTTATACAAGCATGTAAAGTATCCTTTGAATATGAATACATGCTACGCGATATTATATGATGTTACTTGAACCCGATTTTGACGGTTAACTTAAGGAGATGCCGTAACTTGCTAAAACGAAATATATTTAGTATTGATTGTGGTCTTATGTGATATTAATAATATGCAAGCATGTTTGTTAATTGTTGAGATCTTATATGATATGAGAATGCGTTTATACTCTAAAGAAGGAACGTTAAGGATAGAAATTATATTCTATATAACTGTGTAGCTAGGCAAAACTTAGCTTATGTGTTGATCGTATATTCAAAGAGAAAATGTGAAGTTAAATTATATGACTAATGAATATCATATATATACGTAACTGTATTACGATAGGAATTCGAAAGTGTTGATTGCTTTTCGTGGATAAACTACGCTAAAGGCAAGTTCTCTTACTTACACTCTCTTAAAGTGCAACTATCCTAACCGACGCATTTACTTTATGCAAGGAAAGCTATGATTGTGAAAGTTTCCTAACTTATACTCTTTTACTATGCAAGTATCCTATCTTGTGTATTGCGAACAAGTTTTCTATTTAATCAGTTGAATTGAATTAGCATACTTGAACTCTTATTTCATTAAAGCTAGTATTCATGTTGAACTTAGTATTGTTCTTGAATATTGTGAAAGTGTCTATGTCATTTGATTCGACTAGACTTATATTATTGAAAAGCGACCCAAACTAATTGATTGGTGCGGGATCTTGTATTTGACTGAGAAGAACAACCTTCTTTGAAGGGAATATATAATTGTCGGAGAACCGACGTGCACACTTGAGTATGGTTGATTGTTATGCATAACAAGGGTACTTTAGGCTGATCACCTGTTGTACCTGTTTTTGTTGGATTTTCAGTTTATTACTGTCAATTCTAGTAGAAGTTTATAGTCCGTAGTGACTACTCAGTATTCAATTATTTGAAATCTTGAATTGACTTATTATTGAATCATATTGATATTATCCTGTCCTTAGCGACTGATATTGAGAACTGTTGATATTCTTGTTATTCTTGAACTATCAAATCTTGTTATACCCTTTCGAGAATTGAGAATCTTATTACTCACCCTTATTGTATATTACTTGCTGGGCAATTTGTGCTCATTCTTGCTTTCCCTAAAACATTTCAGTTAAGGCAGAGCATGGTGAACCTTCGGGCGTTGATAAGGGCAAGGGCAAAGCTACCAACTAGCTTATGTCTGTTATGTTTTAAATATATTAATATTGTATGAAGATGATGTAGTAAGACTAGATTTGATTATGTTTAAGCTTAAGTTAGATTATGTAATAAGTCGTTAACTGATATTATTATGTAATCTATTAAGTACTGTAGGTTGCGAGACTTGGGGGAATAATTATAATAAATCATTGTAAATTATTCTAGAATAGATTTTCCGCTGTGATCGTATGATATTTAATTATTATTATTGTGATGTATTACCATGAGCACGTGATGAACCGAATTCGAGAGACCAAGTGGCGGTCCTGGAATTTGGGGGCGTCACAGGTTGGTATCAGAGCCGTAGTTATAAACCTTAGGAACGAGTGTCCTTAGACTATAACTTAGGCGAACTTAGAAGTTAGGAAGGAGATAAAACTCATGTAGAGTTTTCCTTGAGAGACTTAATCTGTTATGAAATGTAACTTCATTCTATACAATGAACTTATATTTTGTTTAACATTCTAATGGAGATGCTATTTCTTGTCTTGTGTTTGTGAGTGTAGGATGGCAGACACAGGGGTACCTAGTAGAGTTGCAGAGGAGGAGCCCAGGGATATACACGTAGTATACGAGGCACCTCTAGAGGCTACACCAGTGCAGGCTGTTGCACCATTCGAGTCTGACGACGAGGACGAGATTGAGATAGAGTCTGATCCAGAGGAGGAGCCGATGGAGGATGAGCCAGTAGAGGACTCTGATGAGGCTACTATAGAGGAACAGATGTTAGGCGAGTACGAGGAGCGTATTCTAGAGTTAGACTGCAGAGTCCAGGAGCTGGAGGAAGAGGCCCACGAGAGAGAGTCTGAGTTCCAGAAGCTGAGGGACGAGGACCACCAGAGGAAGCTGGCTATGCAAGAGTTAGAGGTGGAGATTGCCTACCGTAGGGAGGCAGGGATCCAGATGGGGACTCTATTTCACTGGTCAGTGGCTAGGAATGTAGATTTGGCAGAGAAGCTAGAAGAGGTTGAGCAGAGGGAACTGAGTGAGAAGACTGAGAAAGAGGCACTCCGTACTCAGCTAGAGTTGGAGGTGATGGATAGGTTACACTTCGAGGAGAAGTGGGAAGCGTCCAATGAGAGAGCTGACGACCTTGAGGACGAGGTCAGGTGCAAGAAGAGAAAGATGAACAAGATGGGGTATGTGTTCCGTTCAGCTTTTGAAAGGGTGATTGATGGTGTGTACCACTACCCGGCAGAACAGGGACAGACTCTACATACCTTGAGCCGAGAGCTGGTTGCGTATATAGCACAGTTGGAGTACAAGAGCGCAGTGGAGCGCGGGATGATGGGATGAGATTTCCTTAGTCAGTCTAGTGGTAGTACTAGTTGTGTCTTTATGTATGGTATATACTATGTTGTAATTCCGATCTTTTGTGTAAGATGTGGGATGATGATGTAAACCCCGAGTTAGCTTCTGTTAGAGGGGTAGTATGGTAGTAGGTTGGTATATTCCCCGTCTTTTGTGATATTAGGGGATATATGTGATGACATTTATAGCAGTATGCTAGGAAATCATGTAATGAGATGAAATGGCATATGAATATAAATGGAGTTGATTTTAGAAACGTGTTATAAATTTATTCTTTTAGTATTAAAAGAAATACTTAAGTGATATACTTGAATAATAATAAAATGAAAAAATTGTGATGCAGATAATGCCGCCCAGACGTAGATTGACTGCACCCGAAGAATCCGTTAACAATGAGAGAGAACAAGTAGACCCGATCCAGAAACTGGTAGACTTGTTAGGAGAAGCCTTAAGGGGAAGGAACAATGAACCCGTTCGCCCGAACCCTCAAACTGTGCCAGTAACAACCTTTAAAGACTTTAAGAGTGTAGGACCCCCGGAGTTCGAGGGAACTACCGACCCAATCGTCGCACAAACGTGGATCAAAGAGATCGAAAAAGCTTTCACTATAGCTAGCATAGGCGAAGATCAGAAGACGGTGTTTGCCACGTACATGATGAGGGGAGAAGCGAACTACTGGTGGGAGGCTAATCAACAAAGAGCTGGAGAAGGGATAATAGCTTGGGATAAGTTTAAGACACTGTTCTTCGAGAATTACTTTCCAAAGAGTATGAAGAATAGGATGGAGGTGAAATTCCTAGAGTTAAAACAAGGTGAGATGATGGTGGCGCAATACGCGGCTAGGTATAACGAACTAGCGCGATTTGCGGAGCACCAAGTTGGTGATGAAGAGAGGAAGGCTAGACGCTTTGAACAAGGGTTGAAGCCATGGCTGTTCAATAAGGTATCAGTTCTTCAAATTGATTCCTTTGCAACATTACTGGAGAAGGCAATCATTGCGGAAGGTGGCAGTGAGGCCTTAAGTCTGTATAACAAAGAAAAGAAAGGAAAGAATACTGGAGGAGAGAATCGTACGGGAGGAAGCAGTAGCGGAGGAAGCAACTTGGGAAAGAGAAAGTGGGACAACAACAAAAACAACAATAATAATCAATCAGGGAATTTTTATGGAGGTTTCAAGAAGAGGGCTGAAGGATGCCCGAAGTGTGGAAAGAATCACCAGGGCGAGTGTTGGAAGGGACGTGGCACTTGCTACAACTGCGGACAGGAAGGGCACATCTCGCCCAACTGTTTGAAACCGAAAAAGATACAAGGATGCTTTGCTTGTGGCTCGACGGAGCACCGAATTAAGGACTGCCCAAAGAAGGGAAGTGGCGGGGGTAGTAATTAGCAAGGAGGCAACAAGCTGATGATCGGTGGACCGGCACAATCCAACCGCCCAACCGCCAGAACCTTTAACATGACCGTCCAAGACGCAGTGGCTGCGAAGGATGTGGTGTCAGGTATAATCCCAATCAATGATATAAATGCTTATGTATTATTTGATTCGGGTGCCACCTGTTCTTTTGTATCTGAAGAATTTGCTAGTAGACTTAGTACACCTCGAGAACTATTAGAAAATCCTTTGATCATAGAAGTTTCTAATAAGGAAGTGATCCCTGTAGAATACGTTTATCGAAATTATCGCGCAAATATTAGTAAACATGAACTAAGCGTAGACTTGATTCCTATTAGACTGGGAGAATTTGACGTAATACTGGGAATGGATTGGTTGTATAACCATGCTGCGATAATTGACTGTCAGAACAAATGTGTGAACCTTCAGACTCTGAGTAAGTCTAAGGTAGTGTTTTATGGTAGCTCATCGCTTAAGCAATCGTGTTGCGTTACGATGATGCAGGCCAAGAAATTGTTAAGGAAAGGATGTGTAGGATATTTAGCTTACATCGTTGATACTCGAAAAAAGGGAGTAGAAATTAAGGATATATCCGTAGTTAATGAATTTCAAGACGTGTTTCCGGACGATCTGCCTGGTCTTCCGCCAGACAGAGAAATAGAATTCGTAATAGACTTAGCACCGGGAACGGCACCGATTTCGAAAGCTCCATATCGTATGGCGCCAGTAGAAATGAAGGAATTGATGATACAATTACAAGAATTATTGGATAAGGGTTACATTCGACCAAGTGTTTCTCCTTGGGGAGCACCAGTACTATTCGTTAAGAAGAAGGACGGATCAATGAGGCTCTGTATCGATTATCGAGAATTGAACAGAGTAACGATCAAGAACCGGTATCCGCTACCGAGGATAGACGACTTATTTGATCAACTGAAGGGAGCAAAGTGTTTCTCAAAGATCGACCTACGAACAGGATATCATCAACTGAAAGTGAGGGACGAGGACATACCAAAGACTGTGTTTCGAACCCGTTATGGACACTACGAGTTTTTGGTAATGTCATTCGGATTGACTAATGCTCCGGCAGCATTTATGGACTTGATGAACCGAGTTTTCAAGCCATACTTGGATAAATTTGTAGTGGTTTTTATCGACGACATTTTGATCTACTCAAAGACAGAGGAAGAACACGCCGAACATCTAAAGATTATTTTGGAGGCACTAAGGAAGGAGAAGATGTATGCAAAATTTTCTAAGTGCGAATTTTGGATGGAGAAGGTTCAATTCCTAGGCCACGTGGTGGATAAGAATGGAATCTCTGTAGACCCTGCGAAGATTGAAGCAGTAAGTAATTGGGAACAACCGAGAACACCGACGGAGGTGAGAAGCTTTCTAGGGTTAGCTGGGTACTATCGAAGATTCATCCAAGATTTTTCTAAGATAGCAACCCCGTTGACCAATTTGACTAGAAAGACGGTGAAATTTGTATGGACCGACAAATGCGAAGAAAATTTTCAAGAACTGAAAAGGAAATTGAGCAAAGCACCTGTGTTATCATTACCAGATGATGCGGGAAATTTTGTGGTGTATAGTGATGCATCGCACAAGGGGCTTGGCTGTGTGCTGATGCAACATGGCAAGGTTATTGCATATGCGTCACGACAATTGAAGGATTACGAAAAACGATACCCTACTCATGACTTAGAGTTAGCGGCAGTAGTTTTTGCGTTAAAGATATGGAGACATTATCTATACGGAGAAAAATGTGAGATATACACGGACCACAAAAGTCTGAAATATATCTTCACACAGAAGGAGTTAAACATGCGGCAGAGAAGGTGGTTAGAATTAATCAAAGACTATGACTGCGATATTCTTTATCACCCGGGAAAGGCAAATGTGGTTGCCGACGCTCTGAGCAGGAAAGGAAGGGAGAAGTTGTTTAATTTAACAACTCAGGAAGAGTTGATAAGAGAGATGGAGAAATTGGAGATAGAAGTAAAAGGACCAGAAAAGTCTGGTGAGAAGTTAATTGTAATGGAAGCTTGTCCGACGTTGTTGAATAGAGTAAAGGAAGCTCAGGAAAAGGATGAAGAGTGTGAGAAAATCCGAAAGAGGATCACAGAAAGTGAGGAAGAAAAATTTTGAATGGATAAAGACGGTATTTTGAGATTTGAAGGGAGAGTGTGGGTACCAGCGGTAACCGAGTTGAGGGAAGAGATTTTGCACGAGGCACACAATACGACATATTCCGTTCATCCGGGAGGCACAAAGATGTACCGAGATCTAAGGCAACATTTTTGGTGGCCTAATTTGAAACGGGAAGTCGCAGAGTGCGTCAGTAAATTCTTGACTTGCCAACGCGTTAAAGCAGAGCATCAGCGGCCGAGTGGTTTACTACAACCGTTAGAAATACCAGAGTGGAAATGGGAGCATATTACCATGGACTTCGTGGTAGGACTTCCAGTTACACAGAAAGGTTATGATGCTATTTGGGTTATCGTGGATCGACTAACGAAGACCGCACACTTTCTACCAATCAAGATCCGCTACAGTTTGAACCAATTAGCAAGCCTATATGTAAAAGAAATTATTTCACGACATGGAGTGCCGGTGTCAATTGTCTCTGATCGAGATCCGCGCTTCACGTCCAATTTTTGGAAGAGTTTGCAAGAAAGAATGGGAACGCAGTTGAGGTTGAGTACAGCTTACCATCCACAGACAGACGGACAAAGTGAGCGAACAATACAAACGCTAGAAGACATGCTTAGGACTTGCGTGATGGATTTTAAGGGAAATTGGGACGACCACCTACCCTTAGTAGAATTCGCATATAATAATAGCTACCATGCAAGTATCGGCATGCCACCGTACGAAGCTCTTTACGGGAGAAAGTGCAGAACGCCGTTATGTTGGGACGAAGTCGGAGAACGACGAATACTCGGACCAGAGTTAGTTCAACAAACCGCAGACGTGGTGACAGTGATAAGAGCCAGACTTGTAGCAGCTCAAGATCGCCAGAAGAAATACGCAGATTTGCATCGGCAGGACCGAGACTTTAAAGTCGGCAGTTTCGTATTCTTGAAGGTATCTCCATGGAAGGGAAAAATCCGTTTCGGCAAGAAAGGAAAATTGAGTCCAAGATTCATAGGACCGTTCGAGATACTGAAGCGAGTGGGCGAAGTGGCATACAAAGTTGCGTTACCACCCGAGTTGGAGCATATCCACAACGTGTTCCACATTTCCGTGTTGCGACCGTACAAGGCCGACTACAAGCACGTGATTTCTTACGAGCCCATTCAAGTGGAGAAGAACTTGGCGTATGAAGAAATTCATATCCAAATATTAGATAGGAAAGAACAAACTTTGAGAAATAAAGTTATTTCATCTGTAAAAGTACTTTGGCGTAACCACGATGTCGAGGAGGCAACGTGGGAGTTAGAAGATAGGATGATGAGGGACTATCCCCATCTATTTGTGTAACCTTATAGCAATTCCGGGACGGAATTTTAATAAGGGGGGGGAGGATGTAATACCCGAGAATTTTCATATATTATTAAATAAATATATTAAGGGAAATGAGAATTTATTTGAATATAAATGATTTTGTGTTATGGGATGAATTAATTCAATTATATATAATTGAATAATTATAATAATTGAGAAATTGGTGGAGTTTGTGATAAACTCGTTGATTGCCTTGTGTGGCACAGTGACGTAATATAAGAATGATTATATTAATTTAAGCGAACAATTAATCTATATTAATTGTTAATCGAAGAATATTAATTAACTGTTATAAAATACTAATGAGGATTGATTAATAATATGTGATTATTATTGCAAGAAACATAATAATAATGAGCAACGTGTTTATAAATATAATAAGATTTATATCAAAGTGATAGTTAATCATATAAAGGTTAATTAAATTGTTATGGAGGTTAACAATTATGTTGATTGATGTAGGATATGTGTATATTATTAATTAATATTCAATTTATAAGATGAGAAATTATATGTGCAAGCATGCGAATTAAATGTATAGTAACTATATGTTATGATATGTGTCGGTGACAAATGATGTGTGGATATACATTAAAATAATGTATCATGGATCTATTATAAATAATTATTGAGTAATACAATTTAATAATACAGGAGATAATGTAATGTGATAACATCCGATTAAATTATACCAGTATGATAAAAATGTACATGAATTATATGTGCACAATTCACACTTATTACATTATGTGAATCCATGTTAGTATCATTAGAATTACATTGTAACTATAATTGTGGCCTAATTATATAGTATATATACATGTAACATATTTTGGCATAAGTGTTGTGTATATACAAATTATAGAATGCTGATATATGGCCTTGTTCCAATATAATAGTCACTCTCCTTCTCCTTCACGTGTATGGCAAAAAGGCTAAGGCCTATTCTCCCATTCTTCTCCCAAGCTTAGCTAGCAATAATTATATGAGGAGTGGCTCTAATGATGGCTTTCAACAACTATCTACCAACTTCCTCTTATCTAGCATGCAATTCAAATTTCTATTAGTTTGAAATGGTAGGCAATTGCATTGTCTGTATCTTGTTTTCTCTATAAATATGGCTTCCTTTCCTCCCATTTCACATTGCTGGGATTTTGTTTGAGTTGATAAGTTGAGAGCATATACATAATAGCATTGTGAGATATCAGCAAGCTTACTCCATAACAGGGTATAAATCCTCTTCATGTCTTCATTTTCATTTTCTGTCAAAAGAACTCCATTGTTGTTCTCTGAGTTTTGTTGAAATTCTTGATTATGCCAAATTGGTTCATGATTGGTTTGTAGAACCCTTATATTGTTGTTATATAAACATACACACATGATGGAACCACTGAATAGTCTTTCATTTCCATTGTTCCTCTTCAATTTCTGTAAATACATGAAATTCGTAAATTAAGTTAGAGTTCATGAAATTGGGAATTGATAATTGCTATTAACTGTTATATAAGCATATATGTATGTGTTAGTAAGTTAAACAAGTCTAATATCTGGGTATGGTATGTTGAAATCGATGAAATGGGAGGTTTTGGGTCGTTTTTCGCTGCCGTCTGAACCGAAAAACTGCCTCGACGCCTCAGCGCCGTAGCCCGCGCCGCAGCGCCACACGGGCCGCAGCCCGCGCCGCAGTGCCAGTAGTGCCGCGCCGCAGCGCCAGCCTCTGTGTTCAGTTTTCTGCATTCTGCAACAAAACTGTTATGTGCCAATTGTTTGATTTTTGTTTAAACAAGCATGGGAGCATGATTAATACATATATATAAACCTAATGAGGCAATGTAAGCATGTTTTAGTATATTAGCATGCATGGTTAACCAAACGACACATAGTTTGGAAACGAATTTAAAGTTTCATAAACGACGTTAACATATATAAAGCATGTTTACATACTGACCTTGCAAGCACGTTAGTACCACCTAGAGACACATGAAGTGCATGTTAGCTTATCTATATTGGTTCCGTAATAAAATGTGAACATGTGAACCTAACTAGTGCTCATTCCTAACAAAAATATAAGTTTGAAGGTGGATATGATCATGTAAATGCTATATAGTCATTTTGATGTTATGAGCATGTTTAGATAACTTTGAAATATATGAATGAAGCCTTAACTTGTGTTTATATAGTTCGTAAGGAAGCATGAACATGTTAGGCTCTATTAGTAAGATTCACCAATAGAAATACAAGCCTTGCACATGAGCATTAACACGATACGTGGAGATTTAAATTCCGATATTTATGGACACATGTGATAGTACTCTTAGACTCATTCATGTGTCATGCATATATATTTACCATGATTGGTTGCCGTGATTAAAGTTTAGCATAAACAAAGCATGTTTTCAAGACAATAACAATGCTAGCTACATATATGCAATACGAGTGCTCATGAGCATGACTAATACAAGTTATATGAATATCTTATGTGTTTAAAAGCAATCATGTTAGACCATATGAGTTCGTGTCCTTGAATGGCTTTAAGTATTAACTTAAGAACCTATACCATGTACGATTGGATTTGGAAAAGTTATACAAGCATGTAAAGTATCCTTTGAATATGAATACATGCTACGCGATATTATATGATGTTACTTGAACCCGATTTTGACGGTTAACTTAAGGAGATGCCGTAACTTGCTAAAACGAAATATATTTAGTATTGATTGTGGTCTTATGTGATATTAATAATATGCAAGCATGTTTGTTAATTGTTGAGATCTTATATGATATGAGAATGCGTTTATACTCTAAAGAAGGAACGTTAAGGATAGAAATTATATTCTATATAACTGTGTAGCTAGGCAAAACTTAGCTTATGTGTTGATCGTATATTCAAAGAGAAAATGTGAAGTTAAATTATATGACTAATGAATATCATATATATACGTAACTGTATTACGATAGGAATTCGAAAGTGTTGATTGCTTTTCGTGGATAAACTACGCTAAAGGCAAGTTCTCTTACTTACACTCTCTTAAAGTGCAACTATCCTAACCGACGCATTTACTTTATGCAAGGAAAGCTATGATTGTGAAAGTTTCCTAACTTATACTCTTTTACTATGCAAGTATCCTATCTTGTGTATTGCGAACAAGTTTTCTATTTAATCAGTTGAATTGAATTAGCATACTTGAACTCTTATTTCATTAAAGCTAGTATTCATGTTGAACTTAGTATTGTTCTTGAATATTGTGAAAGTGTCTATGTCATTTGATTCGACTAGACTTATATTATTGAAAAGCGACCCAAACTAATTGATTGGTGCGGGATCTTGTATTTGACTGAGAAGAACAACCTTCTTTGAAGGGAATATATAATTGTCGGAGAACCGACGTGCACACTTGAGTATGGTTGATTGTTATGCATAACAAGGGTACTTTAGGCTGATCACCTGTTGTACCTGTTTTTGTTGGATTTTCAGTTTATTACTGTCAATTCTAGTAGAAGTTTATAGTCCGTAGTGACTACTCAGTATTCAATTATTTGAAATCTTGAATTGACTTATTATTGAATCATATTGATATTATCCTGTCCTTAGCGACTGATATTGAGAACTGTTGATATTCTTGTTATTCTTGAACTATCAAATCTTGTTATACCCTTTCGAGAATTGAGAATCTTATTACTCACCCTTATTGTATATTACTTGCTGGGCAATTTGTGCTCATTCTTGCTTTCCCTAAAACATTTCAGTTAAGGCAGAGCATGGTGAACCTTCGGGCGTTGATAAGGGCAAGGGCAAAGCTACCAACTAGCTTATGTCTGTTATGTTTTAAATATATTAATATTGTATGAAGATGATGTAGTAAGACTAGATTTGATTATGTTTAAGCTTAAGTTAGATTATGTAATAAGTCGTTAACTGATATTATTATGTAATCTATTAAGTACTGTAGGTTGCGAGACTTGGGGGAATAATTATAATAAATCATTGTAAATTATTCTAGAATAGATTTTCCGCTGTGATCGTATGATATTTAATTATTATTATTGTGATGTATTACCATGAGCACGTGATGAACCGAATTCGAGAGACCAAGTGGCGGTCCTGGAATTTGGGGGCGTCACAGGTTGGTATCAGAGCCGTAGTTATAAACCTTAGGAACGAGTGTCCTTAGACTATAACTTAGGCGAACTTAGAAGTTAGGAAGGAGATAAAACTCATGTAGAGTTTTCCTTGAGAGACTTAATCTGTTATGAAATGTAACTTCATTCTATACAATGAACTTATATTTTGTTTAACATTCTAATGGAGATGCTATTTCTTGTCTTGTGTTTGTGAGTGTAGGATGGCAGACACAGGGGTACCTAGTAGAGTTGCAGAGGAGGAGCCCAGGGATATACACGTAGTATACGAGGCACCTCTAGAGGCTACACCAGTGCAGGCTGTTGCACCATTCGAGTCTGACGACGAGGACGAGATTGAGATAGAGTCTGATCCAGAGGAGGAGCCGATGGAGGATGAGCCAGTAGAGGACTCTGATGAGGCTACTATAGAGGAACAGATGTTAGGCAAGTACGAGGAGCGTATTCTAGAGTTAGACTGCAGAGTCCAGGAGCTGGAGGCAGAGGCCCACGAGAGAGAGTCTGAGTTCCAGAAGCTGAGGGACGAGGACCACCAGAGGAAGCTGGCTATGCAAGAGTTAGAGGTGGAGATTGCCTACCGTAGGGAGGCAGGGATCCAGATGGGGACTCTATTTCACTGGTCAGTGGCTAGGAATGTAGATTTGGCAGAGAAGCTAGAAGAGGTTGAGCAGAGGGAACTGAGTGAGAAGACTGAGAAAGAGGCACTCCGTACTCAGCTAGAGTTGGAGGTGATGGATAGGTTACACTTCGAGGAGAAGTGGGAAGCGTCCAATGAGAGAGCTGACGACCTTGAGGACGAGGTCAGGTGCAAGAAGAGAAAGATGAACAAGATGGGGTATGTGTTCCGTTCAGCTTTTGAAAGGGTGATTGATGGTGTGTACCACTACCCGGCAGAACAGGGACAGACTCTACATACCTTGAGCCGAGAGCTGGTTGCGTATATAGCACAGTTGGAGTACAAGAGCGCAGTGGAGCGCGGGATGATGGGATGAGATTTCCTTAGTCAGTCTAGTGGTAGTACTAGTTGTGTCTTTATGTATGGTATATACTATGTTGTAATTCCGATCTTTTGTGTAAGATGTGGGAGTTAGCTTCTGTTAGAGGGGTAGTATGGTAGTAGGTTGGTATATTCCCCGTCTTTTGTGATATTAGGGGATATATGTGATGACATTTATAGCAGTATGCTAGGAAATCATGTAATGAGATGAAATGGCATATGAATATAAATGGAGTTGATTTTAGAAACGTGTTATAAATTTATTCTTTTAGTATTAAAAGAAATACTTAAGTGATATACTTGAATAATAATAAAATGAAAAAATTGTGATGCAGATAATGCCTCCCAGACGTAGATTGACTGCACCCAAAGAATCCGTTAACAATGAGAGAGAACAAGTAGACCCGATCCAGAAACTGGTAGACTTGTTAGGAGAAGCCTTAAGGGGAAGGAACAATGAACCCGTTCGCCCGAACCCTCAAACTGTGCCAGTAACAACCTTTAAAGACTTTAAGAGTGTAGGACCCCCGGAGTTCGAGGGAACTACCGACCCAATCGTCGCACAAACGTGGATCAAAGAGATCGAAAAAGCTTTCACTATAGCTAGCATAGGCGAAGATCAGAAGACGGTGTTTGCCACGTACATGATGAGGGGAGAAGCGAACTACTGGTGGGAGGCTAATCAACAAAGAGCTGGAGAAGGGATAATAGCTTGGGATAAGTTTAAGACACTGTTCTTCGAGAATTACTTTCCAAAGAGTATGAAGAATAGGATGGAGGTGAAATTCCTAGAGTTAAAACAAGGTGAGATGATGGTGGCGCAATACGCGGCTAGGTATAACGAACTAGCGCGATTTGCGGAGCACCAAGTTGGTGATGAAGAGAGGAAGGCTAGACGCTTTGAACAAGGGTTGAAGCCATGGCTGTTCAATAAGGTATCAGTTCTTCAAATTGATTGTTATGCATAACAAGGGTACTTTAGGCTGATCACCTGTTGTACCTGTTTTTGTTGGATTTTCAGTTTATTACTGTCAATTCTAGTAGAAGTTTATAGTCCGTAGTGACTACTCAGTATTCAATTATTTGAAATCTTGAATTGACTTATTATTGAATCATATTGATATTATCCTGTCCTTAGCGACTGATATTGAGAACTGTTGATATTCTTGTTATTCTTGAACTATCAAATCTTGTTATACCCTTTCGAGAATTGAGAATCTTATTACTCACCCTTATTGTATATTACTTGCTGGGCAATTTGTGCTCATTCTTGCTTTCCCTAAAACATTTCAGTTAAGGCAGAGCATGGTGAACCTTCGGGCGTTGATAAGGGCAAGGGCAAAGCTACCAACTAGCTTATGTCTGTTATGTTTTAAATATATTAATATTGTATGAAGATGATGTAGTAAGACTGGATTTGATTATGTTTAAGCTTAAGTTAGATTATGTAATAAGTCGTTAACTGATATTATTATGTAATCTATTAAGTACTGTAAGTTGCGAGACTTGGGGGAATAATTATAATAAATCATTGTAAATTATTCTAGAATAGATTTTCCGCTATGATCGTATGATATTTAATTATTATTATTGTGATGTATTACCATGAGCACGTGATGAACCGAATTCGAGAGACCAAGTGGCGGTCCTGGAATTTGGGGGCGTCATAGTCATTGCTAATGATCATGCTTGATATATCGCGGTGTTGTTTTTTTAACTTTGACGATTGATGTTGAGAGGCCTTCAGACTCCACTGAATTGGACGTAAGAGCTCAGCTTGGTCCGTGATTTAATGGCTTCAACCGGGTTTGGTTTGATCTGTATGGTTTGATTTGTGATTTTTTTCTCAAGGAACAGATCGTCGGGTATGAGTTGAACTTTTCCACGATGGTAGCCCATGTTCTTCTGTAGGTCAAATGATGATAAAGTCTTATCGCATTTCAGGAGTGATGAGTTACTGATGGGTTGCATCATATGAAGATTGCTATCTCATCCCTGTAACTGGCTGTCTTAATGTGTCATTGTCTTTTCATTTCCAAGACTTGTGCCTGATTTGATGGAATGGCATTGAGGTGTCATTGGGTCTTCTTAACATAGGTCGTTGACTTTAAGTTTTTTTCCTGGGAGTAGGCTTTTCAGGTTTGATTTTGGTGTCTTGAGACTGGTCTTTGGGTTTAAATTTGGGTTGGATTTCAGGTTGAGAGTTAGAGTTTTTGGTTTTCTCTGTTGAGGATTAAACCGCACCATAAGTGGCTACCTACATACTCCCGTGGATGGGGTGATCAGTTCTTTCGTAGTTTAGGCTCAAACTGACTAGACCTGAGTGGTTTGATTTTTTAATTTTTTAAATTTTTTAATTTTTTGATTTTTGACTTTTTTGATTTTTTGATCTTTTGATATATATTTTTTTCGTGGAAAGTAATATACATAATGATAAGAAAGTGATATCGTCCCACATCTTCTGGATCTCGCAACTTGATCCTCTGGATCTACATCTTCCTGGCTAGTTGAGGCCTGATAGTCCAGTTGTCAGTGGTTATGTTGCCTTCGAGGCTTGCAATAGAGGTTACCTCTTGATCATGAATATCTTCAGTTACTGCCACAACTTGATCACCTCCTGATTCAGCATATCCCTCAAGGATGCTCAAACTAGTCCCGCACAAAATAGGATGAGCTCTTGATTCCTCGAATGGTTGGCTTCCCCGACAACCTCACCATCTTTTTCTTCATCTGTTCCTTCACCTTTTCTCATATGCTTGAGAGGATTTATTTATAAAATCTCTCTCGAGATGTTGTTGTATTTCTCCCAAGGAACTTTTCTTTTTGGCTTTTTCTGTACTAGGAAGGATCAATATTTCCTCCTCATCATCCAGAAGGGTAAAATCAGGCATGTGGTTGCTGACTTTTGGCAACAAGATGTTTGATGGTGGTGGATGAATTTCCTTGGGGGACTCTCTTGTCTCCTCTATCACTCCCAGCATTAGGATCAGTCCACCATGTGTTCTGCCATTTTTGGCACAAAGAAGAGAATTGAAAAGTTTAAAAATGCGGCTTAAGCCCTCTACTGTCCCCAGCAAAGTCGCCACCTGTCGATGCCGGGAGAAATTAATCTCTCTTTCTAGGTGTTTCATACCCTTTATGTTTTCTACGTGGTTTATCTTTCTTTAAGGGTGATATTTTAGGAAGAGACCAACACAAAATGTTGACATTTTGAAAAGATTGATTTTATTGGTCCAAATTAGACAGAGCCTCCAGTTAGTATGAGTTAAATGGTTGTACCAACTCAACCGAGTTTTGAAAGATTTAACAATACGGCCCAATATTGGACTCTGTTTAATTGGTCTTAGAAATCGAGATTCATAGATTTCGGGAGCTTGTTTAAGCTAAGGGAAGGTGTTAGGTACCCCCCGACTTCCGTGAAACACGGTTACCGTGTCTTTTCATTCCCTAATCATTGTGTATATGTGTGTGTATTGTAGTTAATTGGGCCTAAGTGCTTTATTTGAAAGTAGTGATGTACTTCGTTGGATCTATATATGAAGGGTTTGATTTATTGAAAAGCCCATTTTAAGCAAGAATATGACAATGATGTTTTGAAAAGAGATTTTCAAACCCTTTTGCTCGCAAAGGAATTGAAGCCCTTTGATACTTTCATTTTATTCCATATTCGGCTCGTTTAGATTTTATTCTCGAGATGTGAAGCATCTTCAAAAATTATATATATATAAGTGTCGGGCTCCTTATGGGCATGAAAGCCATCAAAGTATGCCCAGACACTACACATATGATTTTCATTATTTCGGAACCATAAATCAGGATAATCATTTTAAGGTCCTATATTTACAAGTTAAAATTTTGAAAGCTAGCTGTACAACTCAACTAGGTCCATCATGGGAATTGGATCTAGATCCATTGGTTGAATCCTAGATCCTGTAGCTCCTAGGCTCACAGAAAATTAAATAAACAACATGCATAATGAATATACTTTAATAAAATATAAAACTATACTAGACATCGTTAAACGAAAGTTTTATCAGTCAAATCTCTATACGCGAGTAGCTCATAGCTTCCAGTTTTCTCTAGATACAGATCTACGTACACGTGGTTGCTAAATACTTACAAAAACTAGAAATAAAACAAGATCTGTACAGATCTTAGCCATTC
This sequence comes from Panax stipuleanatus, assembly GCA_020205555.1. Lineage (NCBI taxonomy): Eukaryota > Viridiplantae > Streptophyta > Magnoliopsida > Apiales > Araliaceae > Panax > Panax stipuleanatus. The sequence goes on along the minus strand of CM035117.1, from coordinate 107,596,250 downwards.
TAGCTTCCATGTTCATGTTTTACAACTTTTGAACAGTTTAAAAGCTAGATCTGGCTAGATCTAGTACAGATCTAGTCAATACAGCGTAAATACTAACTATTTACAATAAATGAGTATATAACACTTATATACATATTAGAGTAAGCGAAGAAGACAGATCTGGCAAAATCTTATAATATTTCATGAGAACAGCTCTTGAACGGCTTTTGGCACCTCGATACTCATTTCCCACTAGTTAAAATTTGATATATTGTAATATATATATATATATGAGTGATTACAAATAAGTTTTACAGAAATCAGAGTAAGATAGAAGCTCTGTTTAGCTATTCTAGCCTCTATTTCTCTCATCGCGACCCTATTCTTCTCTATTTGTCTCTTGGAAGCAAAAGGGGGGAGGGGGTATTTATAGGCCTGCACTACCACAAGTCTACTTGCGACACCTATGGTTCTACCTGCGATAAGCTAATAGTGGGCACCACTTGCTCAGTATTTGTCACGATAGGTCAGGTTTACATATTGCACGCTGGAACGGCCATAATTCTCAATACGAAAAGAGTTAGAAAAGTTTACATATCATTCCGAAAAGATATATCTGATAGCTTCACAATGGTATATTTTCACCCCATTCTGAGTTCAATAAAATAGGCAAAAAGGGGAAAGACCACTCCTAGGTAGATGCCGCATATCCATTCACCTTGTTGTGTGCTAAAAAGCTTGCTCTTTTCAATCTGGGAATCCTATGGAGGTGTGCCATACCATTCCAAAAACCTTTTTCCAAGAGTTATACAATTACCTAGGGCTTACCCTTTTTTGAATCTGGGAAGATGGGTATATGATCATAATAGCATCTTCAGGTCTTCGCAGGTAGTCCGTTGAGCTGTCTTGCATAGTTTGCACTCGGGATTGCTTTGTTTGGCTCTTGTGACCCTATCCACATCTGGACAGTTGATGTTTATGTTGTGTTTGGAAAAATGACCTATTTTCCCTCCCGGGGTTATCTCCGGGCTTGTAGTGGTTGTTGATGTCCCTCAGGATTATTTATGGGGCTTTGACTGCTATTGTCTCTGTCTTTTTTCAAGGTCGTCTCTATGGTTAATTTTATATACCACGGGACTATCTCTGGGGTTTGATTTGATGTTTTAATCCTCTAGAGTTGTTCTCTAGAGTGGAAAAAGACGCTTTTACCTTCCTACATGGTTAGTAACAGGAAAACAAAATTTCTAATGTCAACAGGATGTACGGTCTTAGTGCTGGGATGTCCTTTTTATGAATGAAGACGAAATTAGAATGTTCATGGTCTTTTGACCTACTAAGAATTCTTAAGTGACTATAGGTACTTCGGAATTATTTTAAAGGAATGAAGAGTTTTATTTCGATTGTTCATAGTACTTCTTAATTATTTATTCAGTTATTGAAGATCAGTCATATGATTCTTTATTTTGTGGTTGCTTTATATATTGTTAGACTTTCTGAGCTAGTTATGCTGAGCTAGTTATGCTCACTTCTTGCTTGAATTATATGATTGCAGCTAATAGTGAACGGACCGAAGGTTCTGGTAAGGATAAGAGTAAAACTAAGATGGATAGTTAGTTATCCTGTAGTATAATAGTATATTTGTATAAACTTATACTATGACAATGAACGATGTAATGGTTAATAGAACCTGGGAAGGATTTATTATTATTGTAATAAGAATTTAGTAAATATATTCATCTTGTTGTAGTTTGCATTGGAATGAATGTATAGTTAGTAGCACTGTGTAGCACCATATATGTGGGTTAAAAGTACCCAGATTTACGGTTGTCACAGGATGGTATCAAAGCTATAGGTTATAAAACTTAAGGGGGGAGAACCTTAGACTATAACCTTGGTAATAGTAGAAGAAGTTGAAAGTGAATGAATTCGAATAGAGTTCCTAAGTAATGTATTGAGGAAACTCATTACAGAAAGATTTAAAATATGGAAATTAACCTTAAATAAATTAAATGCGATTTGTGCTTATAATATTTAGTATTATGTACTAATCAACATGTTATGTGTTATTGTAGATGTCAATCGATAGATCTATGTATAGGGATATACATGTGGTGAGCGAGGAATAGGTGAACATGATAGATCCAGTACTAATGTCAGTGGAGGAGGTACCAATGGTAAACATAGAGGAGTCAGAGCATGAGGAAGATCCGTCACAAGACTTGGGGTCGGCATCATATTTTGATGTGGTGTCCGATGAGGATGAGGACATAGAGGTAGCATCGTTTAATACGGTGGTTCCTACTCTAGAGCTAACACCACCAGAGATAGTGAGAGCATTATATTTAGCGGTACTAGACCAAAATGTGCAACTGTGTGCTAAGTTACAGAATTTGAGAGAGGAAGTTGATGACCTCGAGGAGGCTAAGATATCTGCAGAAGTAGGTTTTGAGTTAGAGAACGACGAGAAGGTGCTCATGAAGAATAAGGCCCGAGACTATAAGAATGAGGCCATTAAGCTTTGTAAAGAACTGGGGGAGAAGAACCAAAAGATAGCACGTATGTCTTACATCCACGGGAGTGCTCATGAGGATTTCAAGCTGAAGATCGCTTGTTATTCAATTGAGTCGGGGCAGACTCATCACACTATTAGTAAAGATATTGTGGCATTCTGGAAAACTAGAAGCACGAGAATGTCATTAGGCAGTGCTAGTAGTAGTAGAGGAGTGTAGATATATAAATATTTTGTGTATCTCTGTAGTGACGTAAAACCCTCTTTTGTATAATCAAAGGGTAGTCTTTTATAAATCCAAATTTTTGTAAGTCAATTACGGGATAGAAATGTAATAGCTAGTGCTATGGAACCAATGTGTAAATAGTTTTGAATTATGAAGAAGCATATTAATATAACGAGGGTTTTATTAAATGTGCTTGATGTTAGTATGTGTTATGGTTTGATAAAGAATAACCAAGAGGGAGAACAACTATATGCAAGAGTTCGTTAATTTATTAACGACTGCATTTAACCGAGCTAGGGGTAATGTACAAGTGGTTCCTAGGTAGGTTGAACGACTACCTTTAAGGAGTTTAAGAGTGTGGGTCCATCGGAGTTTAGGGGAACTATGAACCCTATTAAGGCCTAGACATGGGTGAAGGAAATCGAGAAGGCGTTTGTAATTGCAAATTTCGGGGAGGCGCAAAAGACTTCTTTTGCGAGCTATATGGTGAAAGGGAAAGCCAACTTCAGGTGGGAGGCACACTATAGTGGGGCTGGAGTAGTTGCGGTTATGTGGGAATAATTCAGTAAGGTCTTCCTCGAGAACTACTTTCCTACGAGCATGGAGGGTAGGATGGAGATTATGTTCTTAGAACTTAAGTAGGGGGACATGACGAATCCCCAATACGCAGCCAGGTTAAATGAACTGGCAAGGTTTGCTCCACACCAGGTGGATATTGAGGAGAGGAAGGCATGGAGGTTTGAGCAAAGCTTGAAGCATTGGCTCTATAGTAGGATTTTTGTGTTCCAGAGTGCTTCGTTCGAAATAATTCTGGAAAAGGAAATTATTGTCGAGTGTCCACAAAGAGAAGAAGAATAAGAATAAAAGAGATAGGGTAACCAAGACTGAGGGAGCTAGTAGCAGCGGGAGTGCTCCCAAGAAGAAGGGTTTTAACTATGGGAATACTGGAACGAAACAACGGGATCCTAAGCGGAGGATCGAAGCATACAAGACATGCGGAAAGGCTCATCTAGGAGTCTGTCTTAAGGGGAAGTCAGTATGTAACAACTGCGGGCAGGAGGGTCACATTTCACCTAACTGTCCTAACCCTAGAAAGAACAAGGGGTGTTTCGTGTGTGTGTCGATGGACCACATGGCGAGGAACTGCTCGAAGAAAGGGTCAGATGGTAGCAATGGTACTAGTAATGGTAAACTAGCAATTACTGAACCAACACCATCGAGCAGACCTATGGCTCGTACTTTTAATATGACCGTCCAAGATGTAGTTGCATCAGCGGATGTAGTGGCAGATATTTTCTCGGTCAATGAAATAATTGCTTATATGTTGTTTGATTCGGGTGCTACTTGTTCTTTTACAGCATGTGAATTTGTTAAGCGATTGGGATTATTCTCGAATAGATTAGAAGTACCTTTAAATATTAAGGTAGCGAACGAATAGATAATTCTCGTTGAGCATATTAATAGGAATTATTGTGTAGATATCAGGGGTAGCAAATTGTCGGTAGGTTTATTACCGAATATGTTGGGAGAATTTGAGATAACTCTCTAGATGGACTAATTTTTTAACCATGGAGCGATAATAGATTGGCAAAAGAAAAGTGTGAACCTTATGGTTTGTAAGAAGCCTAAGGTAGTGTTCTACGGTAGTAAATCATCGAGACGCTCTTGTTATCTGACCATGACACAAGCTAAAATGCTATTAAGGAAGGGGTGTGTAGGATATCTCTGCCATGTTGTTGATACCCAAAGAGTGGGAGCACCATTGGAACAAATACATGTAGTGCAAGAATTCGTAAACGTGTTTCCAAAAAAGTTACAGGGTCTTCAGCCAAATAGGGAGATCGAGTTTGTTATCGACGTTAAGCCAAGGAAGACACCAGTTTCTAGGGCACCATATCGAATGGCGCCAGTAAAAATAAAGGAGTTAATGATTCAGTTACAAGAATTGCTAGATAAGAAGTACATTCAACCGAGTGTCTCTTCGTGGGAAGCACCGGTATTGTTTGTAAAGAAGAAGGATGGATCGTTATGACTTTGTATCGACTATCGGGAGTTGAACAAGTTAACGATCAAGAATAAATACCCATTAACCAGGATCGATGATCTATTTGATCAGTTGAAAGGGGCGAAGTATTTTTCTAAGAAAGATTTGCGTACGGGGTATCATCAATTGAAAGTGAGGAAGGAGGATGTACCTAAGATGGCATTTAGGACTCGTTATGGTCATTACGAGTTTCTGGTGATGTCGTTTGGGTAAACTAAAGCGCCAGCCGCATTCATAGATATGATGAACAGAGTGTTCAAGCAATACTTGGACAAGTTTATTATAGTATTCATTGATGATATTCTAGTCTATTCTAAGACGCCAGAAGATCACGCTGAACATTTAAGATTAGTGTTGGAAACACTACGGGAGGAAACGTTGTATACAAAATTCACTAAGTGTGAATTTTGGCTTGAAAGAGTGAAATTTTTAGGGCACGTCATAGACAAAGAATGAATTTTAGTGGATCCAGCGAAGGTGGAAGTAGTTATTAATTGGAAGCAACCGAGAACACCAACTGAGGTGTCGAGTTTCCCAGGGTTAGTGGGATACTAACGAAGGTTAATTCTGGACTTTTCTAAGATAGCTACTACATTGACAAATTTAACGAGGAAGACCATGTAGTATGTGTGGACGAGGAAGTGTGAGGATAGTTTTTAATAACTGAAGAAGCGGTTAGGTGAAGCACCTGTATTATCCTTACTAGATGATACAGGGAATTTTGTAGTTTATAGTGATGCTTCGAATAGAGGACTGGGTTGCATGCTTATGCAGCATGGCAAGGTTATTGCGTATGCATCATGGCAGTTAAAGGATTATGAGAAATGTTATCCTACTCATGATCTAGAACTGGCAGTGGTAGTTTTCACTTTAAAGATTTGGAGGCACTACCTATACAGGGAGAAATGTGATATATATACATGGACAATAAAAGTCTGAAATATATCTTCACGCAGAAGGAGTTAAATATGAGGCAAAGAAGGTGGTTGGAGTTGATAAAAGATTATGATTGCGATATCTTATATCATCTAGGGAAGGAAAATGTTGTGGTCGACGCCTTTAGTAGGAAGGGTCGGGAAACGCTATCTATGTTAACTACACAGAACGAGTTACTAACATAGATGGCAAGGATGGAGCTAGAGGTTAGATTACCGAGCGAATCGGGAGAGAAGTTATTTTACAATGGGGACTCGACCAACTATTGTGGAACGAGTGAAGGAGGTACAACTCAAAGACGAGGAGTGCGAGTAGATGATGAAGAGGATTGAAGATAGAGAGAAGACTAAGTATAGCCTCGACAAAGAGGTGTTACTACATTTTGAATGAAGAATTTGTGTTTCGTGTAATCCAGAATTAAAAGAAGGGATAATGGAAGAGACCCATAGTTCGAGGTACTCGATATATCCGGGTAGCACCAAGATGTATCAAGACCTTCGGCAGAACTTTTGGTGGCCGGACATGAAGAGGGAGATATCAGAGTATGTTAGTAGGTGCTTAACTTATCAAAAAGTTAAGGCTGAACACCAACGACCGAGTGGATTGTTACAATCGCTAGAGATTCTGGAGTGGAAGTGGGAGCATATCACGATAGACTTTGTGGCGGGACTTCCAACGACGCAGAAAGGATACGACGCTATTTGGGTAATAGTGGATCGTTTGGCAAAGTCGGTTCACTGCTCGCCGATAAGAGTCAGGTATAACCTAGAGCAGTTAGCTAAGCTTTATGTCAAAGAAATCATTTCACGACATGGAGTACCAATTTTAATTGTGTCTGATCGTGATCCATGATTTACATCGAATTTTTGAAGGAGTTTACAATATCAGATGGGAACGCAGTTGAGGTTGAGTACGACATACCATCCTTAGACTGATGGTCAAGGTGAATGGGCAATTCAAACGCTAAAAGATATGTTAAGATCTTGCGTTATGGATTTCAAGGGGAGTTGGAACGAAAATGTAATGCCCAATAAAATCGAACTTTTATGTGAATAATTTTTTGTTTGATTTATTGAATAAAATTAGAATATATGTTTATTAAACTGAGTAAGCTGTATGAAGGACGTTTTATGACCTGGAATGATGGGATGATCGTAGGATTTTGTCTATATGCTAGAAATAAATGATTTGAATTTCCAAGACGAAAATAAAAGTTTTATGAGAAATTTTAGTAAAATCAGTATTCATCCATTTCTGATTGGATTTTTTTTTTGAATTTCCAAGAAACACGTAATGATAGGATTTAAAGACGGGATGGAATATCTAATATTATTTCAGTTATGGCTCACAAAGTTTTTACGTGAGGACTTAAATCCCTAAAGGTTAGGGAAAGTAAAACCTAATAATAAATTGGTTAAGTATACTAATAAATGATTATTATACGGAATGAATACGAGTATAATACTAAATATTATAGGAGTATAATATGAAGAGGATAAGAGAATTAATACGACGTATAATACGAATTTTATACGAAGTAAATGTGTTCAATTTGAATTAATTTTAATAAACAAAATCGTGCATCGAATCGATGGGTTAAACCCATGGGGAAACCCATAAAAGACCCATGGGGGAGACATAGGATGTCATGTGTTGGCATGTGATAGCATGTGATAGCACATGGGCTTCACATGGGCAAGAGGAGGTTTGCCTAAATGACCAAACTAGCCTTTGTCTTGCAAATACTATAAATAAGAAGCTTAGTTGATCATTTAGAGGTTTAACAAAGTTGACAACTACATATTGAGAGAGAGAAGCTAGCTCATTCCTTTGATAAGAACTAAGCAAACCAAGGAGCAAGAAGTTTATTGAGTCTCTATATCAAGAACAACAAAAGGTATAAGGTTAAGAAAATTGCATATAATCATTTGTCTTTCAATATATAATATAGAGAAGTGAATTAGTGGAGCATGATTAGTAAGAAGTTATAAGGATGGCTTTGTAGTGGACTTAAAACACTAATGAGCCATGCATAAGTGAAATCATAATAATTGATTAAGAACGTAATGAATAAAGCTATCAAAACCTTGAAATTATAATTAATAATAAGTAAGTTAAACCATTAAATCATAGGAGTTATATTGGTTAGAATTACAAAATGAAAAACCAATGGATTGATTCCATTTGGTTTGGAGTTAAAATCTCGAATATAGAAGTTATGGCGGAGGTTACGAGAATTAGACGTTAAACGTCGAAATCGAAAATTCTCGGAAAGATAGTCAAAAGTTGTCGTTTGATTCGGAATCCTCAATTTTCGATGGCGTAATGTATCATTAGGTAAGTAAGACTTGCGAGAGCAAGAAAGAACGAATTCGGACTTAAAACGAATAATTGAGCACCGAACGTTAACGAACGTTTAACGAACGCATAAAAATGGAATAATCGGCAAATTTCTCAACAATGGATTCAGAAATGAATTCCAACTGGATGGAATTATAGAATATAAGATATATGAACTAATGGCATTAGAACGAGCCAATTTCGAGTTGTAACAATCGTGTTACGAGCTTGTGAATTTTAATATTTGGAAAAAAATTATGAGGCTGGGGGCCGGCACCGCCCAGGCTGTGTAATATGGCGATGTAGCGCCGGGACAGGGGAAAGACTCTGCGAGACAGCGCCGCAGCACTGCCTTTAAACCTAAGGTTAGCGCTGCAGCGCCCTTAACCAAAAATTTTCTGACATGAAGGTTTGTTAACTCAACTTGTCGCATGGTAATTATGGGGTAAGTAAATGGTTAATATACATAAAGAGAAATCACTTAAACAACATGTTTAAGAATGGTTTTAAGAATTGAACGTTTAATAAACGTATTTAAAATTAAAACTCAAAAGCCGATAATGTAAACCATGAATCGTGGTTGGGCGTGCACCTGTGACAACTAGAATTTTCGAGATTCGATCAAAACCTGAGTAAGGTAGGGTTTCGGTGATTCTGAGGACGGAATCCTTATAAGGAGGGATGGATGTGACAACCCGAATTTTTGAAAATTATTAAAATAAGATATTAATAAATAAAATTCTTATTTCGAGATGTTTTGAGTTTGGATATTTGTATATATGTGTTATATATTGTGAAATATATGATTTGGTGTGAATATAGAATATATATATATATATATATATATATATATATGTTTGAAAAATGAAATTTAGTAGTTAATTTAATTTAACTGTTGAAGAAGGTAAATGGAATTGTTTGAAAAGGGAATTAAGTTAATTTAATTAAGTATATGTTAAATAATTCTTCAATTGATGTGTATTTTATTACTTTAATGTTATGGAAATATTCTAATTTAATTAAATAATTAAATTAGAAGGTTTGTAATGGGTTAAATAAAATTGCAATTATTTTGGTTAAATAGGAATTATAATTAGTATAGTTTAATTGAGTTTATTACTAAAATAAGTAATTATTTAAGTGTGACATTAGAAATATGTTATATGTCATAGTAAAGTAATAATAGTATATAATGAATAGCCTAACCATTGGGTTGCTTAACTAATGATGGAAAAGTGACGTTATGCTACTAAGATGGCTTAATGTGATATTGATCATGCATGTAGGAGTTTTGTAACATAAGTCTTATGTTATTAGTAGGGGTTACTATTATATTAATTAATTACATAACTATTACCCAAATGAGGAGTTACACAAGAAGAAATCCTAGAGTTTTTTTTTCTTTTAGAGCAATATTCTTTGTGGAAGAGAGAAATAGAGAAATTGAGAGAGATAGAGAGAAATAGAGGAATTGAGAGAAGCTAGGAGAAGAAGAAGAAGTCATGGAAGAAGAAGAAGAAAAATCTAGAAGAAGGTAACTTCTAAACCCTTGTTTAATCTTTGATTTTTTTGGTAGATTTATGTTTTTATAAGATCTAGGGTAGTAGATCATGCTTAATCTTGTTTGTATTGGTTTAATCTTGGATTATCAAGAATCAAACAAGAGGATTCAAGAAAGAAAATGAAATGGTAAGAAAATTTGAAGAACAAAATTCGTAGGTTTTGAGTAATTGTGGACAAATCTTGTGAAATTCATACCTCTTTGGATATAATGAGTTAGAAAGTGAGCCTTATATCAAATCAAAACTATGGAAGTAAGCTATATTCTGAAAGTGGAATCACATGAAAATGCCTTGTAGATTTCTTGCAGTGTCTATTTTAGTAAAGCTGGTCCGAAGGGAAAATAATCTGCCCAGAAAATCAAAATTGTTACGGTTTCTGACTTTGAAAAATTCATATAAATTTGTGTGTTTTTAATCTGAAGAAACTTTAAACTGAAAAGTTGTAGATATGGAAGTTTACTAGCCAGACAAGCGAGATTGAGCCATTTTATGGACCAGATCATGTCCGAAATAAATTGTTTAGTAAGGCTGTGTAGAAACTGAAATTTTCTAGACTAGTTAATGAAATTGCAGAATCTGTTTCAGATGTATAAGGGTCTGACTGTAAGGCCTAGATGAGGTTATAGTACACTGAGTAAGAGTTAATTCTATATAAGAAGGAACAAAAACGGACATGTAACGAAGGAGTTACGTTAAAAACAAAAATAACGTTTTGTTAAAGAAATTGTGAAGATGAGTTTTATAATTTTGGGTGATGGTATATTTTGATGATTAACGATATGTTTTGACATATGTAATGAGTATAGATATGTATTATCACATTCTATGCATAATTAACCATTTAAGATCAAGAGTTGAGATAAGTTAATGTGTGCACATAACGTGCTCGATAAAATGCCTAAAAGTAATAGTGTTTCTAAACTTTGGTATACAAAGTGTCTAACTAATGGCTAATAGTGGGTGTTATGTGCATCTAAGTATGAAAAGATGATAATACAAGAATAATAATGGAAAGAAATCGAAAAGGGCAATTTTTAATTTTTGAAGGAAAATTAAACATGTAAACAATGTGTTGAATATGCATTTTTGAAACCAAAGTGGTATAATAATATGGTGTGTTATACGCACATTAAACTACAAGTACGATAGTCTAGCATGTGTGGTGATGAAAATGAAAATATAATCGAGTTGCATATAAAACACAGTTAAATGTCTATAAAGACATTATAAAGGATAATAAAATAAAGTAAGGTTTTAGAATAAATTTGACCATGAGATCGAGTATTGATTTTGTTTAATATCAATCTCACATACAGTGTAGGTTGTGCAAGGACGCGAAGTATTAGCGTGTTAGTAAAACGCCGGTAAAGGCAAGTCTTTCAATTCCTATTTGCTATGTGAACTTGATGATGAACTGTTTTAAATCCTTATTTCAAATAGCATGACGTTTATATATATGTTCAAAGTATAAAACGTTAAAGTCAATTTATGACTATGTTGATTGAGTAATGAATGCTGATTGAGTAAGGAACTCAATCTTTATACTTGTTATATGAACTGCAGCATATATTTTATGTTAGTCCAATGTTATGAGATATATGTTGAGCATGTTGTTATGTGCTATGTGATGCATGAAAACTGTTAGATCTTGTTGAGCTGTCGAGCTCAATCTTGCAAATAATCACTTTTGCAGGTTAAAGATTCAAGGTAATGCTATGTGCTACTTGAAAAAAAATAAATCAGATGTAATGCATGAAGATTTATATAGTTTGGCTGAATTGCTATTATTTTGGACCATGTTTAAGGTTTCAGATAATGTATTTGATAATGTATGATGGTTAACATATGTTGAGTAGTAAAGTTTAAATTTTATCCGATGTATAAAGGTTATTGGACTTGGCTGTAAGTTTTAGTTTATAATAACTCTGACGAAGCGATTCATGAAATAAATTTGAATCAAAGTTATGTAATAATAAAGGTTGAGATTCAGGACAATAAAAAAAGAATAATATAAAAGTTTTAAATATTCCACATTTTTAGTGATTGTATCATCGAATAATGATGTAAAGTTAGAAGTTCGTTGTATTGTTAACTACCAATGTCGAGAATTATATTGTATGAATTTTGGGGTCGTTACAGCACCTTAAGGTTATATAAAATGTATAAGAGGTGCGTAGTACAAGAATGATACCAAATGAAGTTAAAACTTATGTAAAATCTATACGGAGTTCGAGAACGAGAATCTGGAGGAAATGTGTTCGAGTTAATAAACCAATTAGGGTTTCATCAGTTATTGTATTTAAACGATAATCGACAAGTATCAATTTATGACATATGAATGTTAATAAGCCGTAATGAATGTTAGGTATCCTTAAAGCAGGAATTATCAATGAAATAATTTTGATTAGGATATAGAACAGAAAGAAATTGGTATAAACGGATGGTAAGAAGAGTGGGTGAAATGCTTAAACTAAATCAATGAACGTTATGAAAGGGTGTAAAATTGTGTTAGGCTTATACAAAAGTATATTGCTTAGACATTCGCAAAGGTTATGACAAGTGCTCGGTAATCAAACACCAAAGCGCTATAACAAGTAATAATAAACTTGAGGAGTAGTTTGAATCTAATAATACAGATATGAACGTAAAAGAAGTTAAGGTAGTATAAGCAATGTGTATCGAATTTGTTGTCATTATGTGCCTAAGTGGTATATTATGATTAATGCAAATATATAGAACATTTGAAGGGCGAATATCGTCAAGATTGTTAAAGAATGCTTGAGGCAATTTTTCTAATCTTGTTCAAGATCTGCTTGAGACAAGTTTCTAACTCTTGTATTAACTTTACGTTATGTAAGTTTTCTATAAAGTATAACCATGGTGTTATATGAATTCTCTTAAAACTTGTCTATACTATATGTTGGACAAGTCACTTATTTCATTTGATTATGTTCTTCTGAAACAGTACGAGTTAATTATATTGTAGTATATGTTATTCTTGCATGAATATGCATATTCCAGACTTTTGCAAATCTTAGTATTTGTACAAGTGTTCGAATCATGTATAACATGAAATATTTACGAAGGTGTCAATGCCATTTGATTCGGCTAGATAATTGCGAAAATGTTGTGTTTGTGGTTTACCAATCTTTCAGAATATTATCATTGCTATCTTGAATCACTTACTTTGGTAAGTATTCAAGGGAAAGCAGGAGAACGAATAAACAGATGTTCTAAGTCATTTATCGATAGGCACAACAAGTGTCGCAGTTTAAACGTAAATACGTTTAACGGAGTAGTGTTGTACAACATAGGGTACTAGAGGCTGATCACCTTGATAGTAGTGTGCATACAAGCCAATCATGTATGATGATAAAGCACGTACTTTGTAAACAATCTTATTTATTTATTAATAAAATATTCATTTATTAAAGGCATTTAATTATCTACATGTTGCTGTTTTTATAATATGTAAATAACCCATAGTTTTAAGCAATGCTTTTAGAATCATGATGATGATCATGCTAATGAGATCTAAATTCTTAGAAAGTTTTAAAACTAAAATAGTTCCCAATCGTGGGATTACTAAAAAGGGGATTAGTAAATCCGGATAGATTGGTACATATGTTGCTTGCTCATTGGATGAGGATGATTGATCTCATGATCATTTGTGTGGAGACACTAAAGCAAGTATGTAGGTGCTTATTGGAGAATAAGTTCACTGAACGTGATTCGCTATGGAATACCTAATGGAGATTTACTCGCCTGTCAATAGGAATTCCTAATGTGATAGTAGTACAAGTAATCCTTGGACTTGAGATCATCATAGTATCTTGTATGTAACAAATTATACTTTGACTTATTCCTTAAGACCTTTTAAGGCATATATAGGGTATGCTTGGGTATAATGAGTTACATATGGAGATAATGAATGATCAATAAAGAATCTACCACCTCTAGTAAAAGAGGAGATATGTCCTATGTGATTCGTTAAATGACAACCCAGGAATCCTTGGCCAAGGTGAAATGAAATTAGAAAGGAGTTTCTAATTTGCATTATTTGGAGTTGTGCATTTTCTAATCGAAATACATATAATTAAATAAAATAAGACTTGACAGTAAATCAATGTCTTATATTTAATTGGGACATTGTATGGTGGAAGGATTGAATTGTACGGTAACTATTTACTCACAGGTTCTTTTTGATTAATGTTGAAATCTATATTATCTGGAAAGTCGTTGATCGCTAGGGAGGCTTATCCCTATTGTAGAATAAATATTATTTATTTAAATAAATTATTAGTTTAATTTATTTATTTAAATAAGATTAAAATTGTTTTAATTGATTTATTCACAACCGGTTTAATATGGAGAACCTAAAGGGTCACACCATAAAAGGAAGAATAATTATTTAAGAAGGTAATGGCATAATCGTAATAATGCATTAAGTATAATTAATTTAATCTATGGTGATAGAATAAATTAAATAGCTTAATGTTTATTATTTAATATTTTGGAAATATTAAATATAAATTAATAAGAGGAGTCTTATTAATATTATTACAATTATTATTATTTTAATTTCTAAAGAAGTTTAGTAATTAATTTAATATTTAGTACTCTCATTTATTCCTAATAAGATTAGGAGACAAATTAATTAAATAAATTTAATTAATTATTTCCATGTGGTGGGAAGCCTAAATTAATTAAAGGAGTTTAATTAATTAAAAGAAATCCCATGTCTAATAGGATTAGAAGGGTTGACCAATGTCTATATAAGAGAAGTCTTATAATAGATATTAGATTGATGTAATTCCAATTGTTGGAGAGTACTCCTTTTCTATAGAGGATAGAAAAGTAAGGTTAAGCCAAACACCCTCCTTCTTGATAATTCATCTTCTTTGGTGGATCACCTCTAGAGGCCAAACACTTGGGTGGCTAACGTTGATCAAAGAAAGGAATCTAACCCAAAAATTCAAGGAGATCACGAAGAACAAGGAGTTGAACTAGTACCTGTGGAAGCTTCGTTCTACAAGGGTATGATTCCATAACTTCTTATTTATCGTTTTAAATTAATAATTTGCATAAAGGATGATCCGAGTAATGGTTTTGTAGAAATTTTTTAAACTCTGATATACCATACTTCTGCTAATTTTTGCAATTTGATTGCGTCACGATTTCGTACAAACCCAACAGTGGCATCAGAGCCAAATCTTTATGCAATTATTAATTTATTTTTGATTTCATATACATATGGGTATGTATTTAAAATAATTTATTGGGCATAATTTTATTGTATAAAATTATATTTTTTAAGAAAAAAAAAAAAAAAAAAGACTTTTTTTGGGAAGAATCACAATTTTTTTTTTTTTTGCTAATCTTGAATTCTGCAAAGAAAAGGTGTTGTCTCTTTCTTACTCCAAAAAGAAGGTGACCCATCAGGAAAGGACTTTTTTAATAAACCTGCAGGACTCTTTTAATAAAAGAAGGTGATTTTTTTTTAAAAAAAAAATAAATAAATATGATATATTTATATATTATATTCTAAATAATTTTATAATTAAAATAAAGAGTTTATTTTAATCTTGAAATTGGATTTCATGCAATTTAAAATTGCCCATTAAATGATACTCATATATATATGGAATGTTTTAATTCATGAGATGAATATTTATTTATTGATATATATGGTGATATGTATGAAAATAAATGGGGATTGATTATGGACTATTTGACCAATGTGATTGGATTTTATTTTAGTTGAATGCTTGAATGAATGGGTTTTATTAAATGGGGTCTGCGTACCTCTTCTTCTCTAATTTTTTTTTTCTTGATGTAAAATTCTATCTCCCTCCTATGTACTTCCCCTTGACTGTTGATCAAGGTTTCTATTTAAATTAAATAGTTTAATGTAATAGAAATAGTTAGAATTATCTTTAAAAATTAGAGACCAAGGAGCAAGGAGCGCGTGAAGACCCGTTTGTATGGAGCCCGGGTTTAAATGTAATAGTTACGTTTAAATTTAAATTCTTGCACCCCTAGGTTTGACCTTTTGGTTCACTTGGTGGCTCTAGTGAACCAAACTAGAATAAAAGTCCATAATCAATCCGGGTAGAATATAGTATTCTATATTGCATGCTAAATATTATATATATTATATTTTATGCAAACATGCTTCGCATGTTTAATAAAATAACGCGTATTTTATATATATATGTGCATGCGCGCTAAACAAAGATGAGACTAATAATAACAAACCCCTCAAAGAAATAATATTAAGTCCGAAGTGTTCAAATGATATTTGGAATATCGAACGTCGCCTTCTAGCATGATAAATTAATAGAGTATTAGATATTTAATATGAGCTTGTTGTGCTATCCACAAGGCGAGTATTGCGTATTTAAGATGTTAATTAATCACATTTGATGCTTATCAAGAAAATTGAACGATCTAGTCTTGTTGTGCTATCCACAAGGACGAACATTTTTCTTTTTTGAATTTATGAAAGTGCTAGGCTGGACTTAACTTAAATTATTTTAGTTCGGATGTGCACACACTTGACCATTATGATTTAAGAGGTAAAATAAAAGGAATTACATGGTGATGTAATTGACAAGAGTTGTCTACCTATTTATTTGTATATCGCTTGTTGTGCTATCCACAAGGTTATATACATTTGAAATGGGATCCTTATTCTCACTAGCAATTTTTTAATTAGATGTTGCCGAACTATATAAGTGAGGGTAATATAGTTTGATAAAAATAGTGGGAGATACCAATTTAAAATAAAGACCTAAATTTATTTTGGTATGCAAAATTAATAAAATGAATGTTTGCTAAAATGTTGTTTTTCACATGCAGAATTTTAAAAATGTCAAAATCACTAATTTCACTGCGAAGCATACTTGATGCTAATAAGCTTACCGGGCCGAATTATACGGACTGGCTAAGAAATCTGAGAATAGTTCTCACTGCTGAAAAGATTTCTTATGTCCTAAACTCACATGTCCCTGGAACTGTTCCAGAAACAACCTCTGAGGAAGAGATTGCCACCATTGTAAAGTGGCAAGATGATGCATCTGTAGCTCAATGCATCATGCTCGCATCCATGAATAACGAGCTTCAGCGTCACCAAGAAAACATGGATGCTCCTACTATGTTGATTCACCTCAAGGAGTTGTATGATGAACAAAGTAGGACTGCTAGATATGAGATATCTAAGGAGCTCTCCCGATCTCGGATGACCAAGGGCAAGGTGAACATAAAGGAACAAAAGAAATCAGATCCAGCTAGCAAAGGAATGTGCTTCCATTGCAACGAGCCGGGTCATTGGAAGAAAAACTGCAAGAAGTTTCTGGCAGACAAGAAGCTTGGAGAAGCTTCGACTTCCAATCAAGGTTTGTTCATGATTGAAATTAATTTTTCAGAAAGTCAAAATTCTACTTGGGTATTGGATACCGGCTGTGGTTCTCACATATGTAATAATGTGAAGGGACTGGTCAGAAGTAGAAAGCTGAACAATGATGAGGTGATCCTACGAGTAGGGAATGGAGCAAAGGTTGCTGCATTAGCTGTAGGAACTTATTATTTAGCAATGCCTTTGGGCAAGTCCATTTATCTTAATAATTGTTATTATGTTCCGAATATTATTAAAAACATTATTTCAATTTCTGTATTGGATATGGAAGGATTTAACGTTGTTATAAAGAACAATAGTTGTTCTATTTATAAAGACGATGTTTTATATGGTATTGGAAATTTGCGAAATGGACTTTATACACTTGACTTACAAGAAAATATATTTCAAATTGAACAAACTAAGAAAAGGAAAAGAGATGATATTAATTATACCTACATGTGGCACTGTAGACTCGGTCATATCAATGAAATAAGATTATCCAAGTTGCATAAAGATGGGCTCCTCGAGCTATCCGATTATGAATCATATCCAACTTGTGAATCTTGTCTCATGGGTAAAATGACTAAATCTCCTTTTAGTGGAAGAGGAGAAAGAGTTACAGAGTTGTTGACATTGATTCACACAGACGTTTGTGGGCCTATGACAACAAGTACACGGGGTGGGTATTCTTATTTTATTACTTTCACTGATGATCACTCAAGATTTGGATATGTGTATTTAATGAAATACAAGTCAGAATCATTTGAAAAGTTCAAAGAGTTCAGAAGTGAAGTAGAGAAACAAACGGGCAAGAGTATAAAGATACTTCGATCAGATCGAGGCGGAGAATACTTAAGCGGTGAGTTTCTCAATTGTCTCAAAGAAAATGGTATAATCTCACAATGGACTCCTCCAGGTACACCACAGTTAAATGGAGTATCTGAAAGGAGAAATCGAACACTGTTAGACATGGTTTGATCCATGATGAGTTTTACCGACCTTCCAATTTCCTTCTGGGGATATGCCCTAGAAACGACTGCATACCTACTTAACAAGGTACCTACCAAATCCGCCCCAAAGACTCCATATGAGATGTGGAAGGGGAGGAAACCAAATCTTAAGCATGTTAAGACTTGGGGTTGTCCAGCTTATGTCAAAAAGTTTGAACATGATAAGCTACAAACTAAATCCGAAAAGTGTAGATTTGTGGGATACCCTAAAGAAACTGTAGGGTATTATTTCTATCATCCAACTGATCAAAAGGTGTTTGTTGCGAAACATGCTGCCTTCTTGGAAAAGGAGTTTATCCATGAAGGGGTCAGTGGGAGTAAGATATATATTGAAGAAGCTCAAGAACCACAAATTACCACGGATCAAAGTCAGGTACCTGACTAAGTAGAAGAACCTACTATACCACACCCTGTTCGTAAATCTGGAAGAGTACCGAAGATACCTGAGAGGTATGGATTCGTTGTAGAGGATGACGATGAGGTACACATCATGAATGATGATGATCCATTGAATTACGAACAGGCCATGAGTAATAAAGACTCAGGGAAATGGCTTGAAGCCATGAAATTCGAAATGGACTCCATGTATGAAAACAAAGTATGGACTTTGGTTTCACCACCTGAAGGCATTAAGCCTATTGGGTGTAAATGGGTCTTTAAAAGAAAGACTGGAGCGGACGGCAAGGTGGAGACCTATAAGGCCCGACTAGTTGCAAAAGGTTTCAAACAAAGACAAGGAGTTGATTATGATGAAACCTTTTCACCAGTAGCTATGCTCAAGTCCATTCGGATTTTGCTTGCAATTGCAGCTTATAACGACTATGAGATCTGGCAGATGGACGTGAAAACGGCCTTCCTTAATGGAAAACTTGAGGAGGATGTGTATATGACACAGCCAGAGGGATTTGTTTCAAAGGTTGGAATAAATCAAGTCTGTAAGCTGCAACGATCCATTTATGGATTGAAGCAAGCTTCTCGTAGATGGAACATTCGTTTTGATGAGACAATCAAAGAGTTTGATTTTATCAAAAATGACGATGAACCATGTGTGTACAAGAAGGTTAGTGGGAGCGTAATTTCATTCCTTGTATTATATGTTGATGATATATTACTGATAGGGAATGACATTCCTATGCTACAATCAATTAAAATCTGGTTATCTAAACACTTCTCCATGAAGGACTTGGGAGAAACATCCTATATTTTGGGGATAAAGATCTATAGAGATAGATCTAAAAGGATGCTTGGTTTATCCCAAGGAACGTACATTGATACGATGCTAAAGAGGTTTAGCATGGAAGATTCCAAAAGAGGTCTCATGCCGATGAGCCATGGAATACATCTCTCCAAGAAACAGGCCCCAAAGACACCTGAGGAGAGAGACCGTATGAGTAAGATCCCTTATGCTTCTGCAATAGGATCTATCATGTACGGTATGATATGTACTAGACCGGATGTTGCTCATGCACTTAGTGTAACGAGCAGATACCAGTCGAATCCTGGAGAAGAGCACTGGAAGGCAGTGAAAAATATCCTAAAGTACTTGAGAAGGACTAAAGATATTTTTCTTGTCTACGGTGGGTCTGAATTAAAACTCGAGGGCTTCACAGACTCAAGTTTTCAAACGGACCAAGATGACAGTAAATCTGTTTCGGAGTATGTTTTTACCTTGAACGGAGGCGCAGTGAGTTGGAAGAGTTCCAAGCAGCAAACAGTTGCTGATTCAGTGACAGAGGCAGAGTATATAGCTGCAAGTGAAGCTGCAAAGGAAGCTGTTTGGATGAAGAAGTTCATAACTGAACTTGGTGTGGTTCCTAGCATTGGAGAAGCAGTTCCCGTTTACTGTGACAACACAGGAGCAGTTGCACAGGCTAAGGAACCCAGGTCTCATCAGAAATCTAAACACGTGTTGCGGCGATTTCACTTGATCAGGGAGATCATTGAAAGAGGAGACGTCACCTTGGAGCGTGTAGACTCTCAAGATAACATTGCAGATCCATTTACTAAAGCTTTAACACAACAGCAGTTTGATCGTCACTTAGAGAAGATGGGTATGAGATACCATGGCGATTGGCTTTAGTGCAAGTGGGAGATTGATAGTAGTGTGCATACAAGCCAATCATGTATGATGATAAAGCACGTACTTTGTAAACAATCTTATTTATTTATTAATAAAATATTCATTTATTAAAGGCATTTAATTATCTACATGTTGCTATTTTTATAATATGTAAATAACCCATAGTTTTAAGCAATGCTTTTAGAATCATGATGATGATCATGCTAATGAGATCTAAATTCTTAGAAAATTTTAAAACTAAAATAGTTCCCAATCGTGGGATTACTAAAAAGGGGATTAGTAAATCCGGATAGATTGGTACATATGTTGCTTGCTCATTGGATGAGGATGATTGATCTCATGATCATTTGTGTGGAGACACTAAAGCAAGTATGTAGGTGCTTATTGGAGAATAAGTTCACTGAACGTGATTCGCTATGGAATACCTAATGGAGATTTACTCGCCTGTCAATAGGAATTCCTAATGTGATAGTAGTACAAGTAATCCTTGGACTTGAGATCATCATAGTATCTTGTATGTAACAAATTATACTTTGACTTATTCCTTAAGACCTTTTAAGGCATATATAGGGTATGCTTGGGTATAATGAGTTACATATGGAGATAATGAATGATCAATAAAGAATCTACCACCTCTAGTAAAAGAGGAGATATGTCCTATGTGATTCGTTAAATGATAACCCAGGAATCCTTGGCCAAGGTGAAATGAAATTAGAAAGGAGTTTCTAATTTGCATTATTTGGAGTTGTGCATTTTCTAATCGAAATACATATAATTAAATAAAATAAGACTTGACAGTAAATCCATGTCTTATATTTAATTGGGACATTGTATGGTGGAAGGATTGAATTGTACGGTAACTATTTACTCACAGGTTCTTTTTGATTAATGTTGAAATCTATATTATCTGGAAAGTCGTTGATCGCTAGGGAGGCTTATCCCTATTGTAGAATAAATATTATTTATTTAAATAAATTATTAGTTTAATTTATTTATTTAAATAAGATTAAAATTGTTTTAATTGATTTATTCACAACCGGTTTAATATGGAGAACCTAAAGGGTCACACCATAAAAGGAAGAATAATTATTTAAGAAGGTAATGGCATAATCGTAATAATGCATTAAGTATAATTAATTTAATCTATGGTGATAGAATAAATTAAATAGCTTAATGTTTATTATTTAATATTTTGGAAATATTAAATATAAATTAATAAGAGGAGTCTTATTAATATTATTACAATTATTATTATTTTAATTTCTAAAGAAGTTTAGTAATTAATTTAATATTTAGTACTCTCATTTATTCCTAATAAGATTAGGAGACAAATTAATTAAATAAATTTAATTAATTATTTCCATGTGGTGGGAAGCCTAAATTAATTAAAGGAGTTTAATTAATTAAAAGAAATCCCATGTCTAATAGGATTAGAAGGGTTGACCAATGTCTATATAAGAGAAGTCTTATAATAGATATTAGATTGATGTAATTCCAATTGTTGGAGAGTACTCCTTTTCTATAGAGGATAGAAAAGTAAGGTTAAGCCAAACACCCTCCTTCTTGATAATTCATCTTCCTTGGTGGATCACCTCTAGAGGCCAAACACTTGGGTGGCTAACGTTGATCAAAGAAAGGAATCTAACCCAAAAATTCAAGGAGATCACGAAGAACAAGGAGTTGAACTAGTACCTGTGGAATCTTCGTTCTACAAGGGTATGATTCCATAACTTCTTATTTATCGTTTTAAATTAATAATTTGCATAAAGGATGATCCGGGTAATGGTTTTGTAGAAATTTTTTAAACTCTGATATACCATGCTTCCGCTAATTTTTGCAATTTGATTGCGTCACGATTTCGTACAAACCCAACACACCTGACGTACTCTTAAGTAATATCGGACCTATGGCCTTAGTGCTATGTTGTCCTTCTTAGGAATGAAAATTTAAGTTTATGGTCTAAAGACCAAAACTTAAAGTTCTAGTGAAGTTCTGTCATCTGAACTGTATAACGAGAAGCCAAGTGTAGCGTTATTGTTCATAGTACTTCATAACTATTTGTTCAGTTATTGAAGTGGAATCACATAATTCTTAATTGTGCTATTGTTGAATTGTTAGACTTGCTGGGTAATTTAATTCTCATTCCTTGCTTAAACTATATGATTTCAGTTAGGGTTATTGTGACGGAGCATCCAGTACAGGAAACGACTAAAGGAAGATTTAGAAGAGTATGTAACGGAACAATGTTCTTATGTAATGTGAAATATTATGATGGTAGGAACATGTAAAGGGGTAAGAATCTGGGGTTTGAAGGATTTTATGTAATATTATAAGTTTAGCTTGGTGTCGGTAAGCTTGTATTATTAAGGATTTGTTAAATGTTGTAGCACCGTGTAGCACCATCTTCGAGGTTGGAAGATAGCTGAATTTAGGGGCGTCCCAAAACATCTACCTTTGGTAAAGTGTAACGCCCGAGAAATTCAGACGTTTATGTAAATGAATTTTATTCGATTATTTGAATAAACTTATATTTAATATTTATTAAAGTGACTAAGATATTTCTAGGTCATTCTATGACCTAGAAGATGTGAATAAGGTTAGGATTCTGGTTACGTGCTAGAATTAAATCATATTAATTTATAAGACGAAAATAAAAGTTTTTCAAGAAATTTCCATGAAAGCACTATTCATCCGTTTATGTTCAGGAATTATATTTAAATTTTCGAGAAAAAGGTAATGATAGAATTTCAAGACGGGATGGAATATCTAATAATATTCCAGTTATGGCTCACGAAGTTTTCGCATGAGGACTTAAAACCCTAAGGGTTAGAAAGATTCAAACCTAAGAATTTAAAAAGGTTATGTATAATAATTATTATTATTATACGAAATAAATACGAGGTATTATACAAGTATAATATGAAGAGGATACGATACTTAATATGACGTATAATATAAATTTTATACGAAGTAAATACATTCAAATTGAATTAAATTTAATAACTAAACCCGTGGGTCGAACCGATGGGTCAATGGGTGGGTTAAACCCATGGGACAACCCATGGGCACATGGGATGACAAGTTTGGCAAGTGGGGTGCATGTGCTAGCACATGCTAGCATATGGCAAGACATGGGGCTAAGGAGGTTTGGTCCAAATGACTAAACTACCCTAAGTCTTGCAAAGCCTATAAATAGGAGGCTCATTTGCTCATTTGTTGGTTGATCAAATTAAGAGCATTAGAGAGAGCTAAGAGCAAAAGAAAATGAAGCTAGTTTACCTCCTTTGATAACAATCAAGCAAACAAGAAGCAAGAAGTACTAACCTCTTGATCAATCAAGAGCCAACTCCAGAACAACTAAGAACACAAGAAGCTATACTTATCTAAACCTTAATTTCAACTTCCTTCAATACCAAAATTAATAGAGAAGTGATTGGTGAAAGCATGATTAGTGAGAACTAATAAGGTTGGCCTTATAGTGGACTTAAAACACTAATAAGCCATGAAGAAATAAAATCATAATAATTGATTAAAGACTTAACAAAGAACTCATCAAAACCATTAAACATAGATGTTTACAATGGTTAGGATCATTAAGAATCAACCAATGGATCAATTTCAATTGGTTTGAAGTAAAAATATCGAAGAACGAAGATTCGGCGAACGTTACGCGATTAGACGTTAATCGTCAAAATCGTAAATTTTCACAAAATAGAGGTCAAAAGTCGTCGTGTGATTCAAAAATGATGATTTTCGATTATATCACGTGTAATTAGGTAAATAAGACTTGTGGGAGCAAGAACAAACCAATTAGGACTTAAAACAAAGAATTGAGCGTTGAACGTTCACAAACGTTTAACGAACGCGTAAAAATAGACTAATCGGCTAAATTCTCGCCGACGGATTCAGAAATAAATTCTGACTTGATGAAATGATAGAATATAGAATTTATGAACGTTTGGCTTTGGGACGAGCCAATTCCGAGTTGAAACGATCACGTTACGAGCTCGTGAAAATTCACATTTTTCAGAATCTGGGGGACGGCGCTGCCGCACTGCCCAGACCCTGCTTCTCAGTGCTACAGCACCGAGGCAGGGGATTTGGTTCGGCGAGACAGCGCTGCCTCTAGGCCTTTGGCTGGGGCTGCAGCACCCTTAACAAAAAATTATTGACATGGTTATTTCTTAACTAACTTTCTACATGGTAATTATGTAACAGATGAGATTTTTTATGAGATTTTTTTTTATGTTGTGATTCTGAGGACATAATCCTTTTAAGGAGGGAAGATTGTAACAATTGAGATTTTATATAATAATTTTAAATATTTTTTGAGTTAAATAAATATTGTATGTGATTTATTTATTGAGCTAAATAAATAAATTATGTGATTTATAAATTGTGGAATGGTTATGGATAATTTAATTAATTCTATTGTACTTAATTAAATTATCCACAACTATTCCACAATTTATAAATCACATAATTTATTTATATAGCTCAATAAATTAATCACATACAATATTTATTTAACTCAATAAATATTTAAATTTATTATATAAAATCTCAATCGTTACAATCTTGCTTCAATTATAAACAACTCTCGCTTCTTTTTACTGTAGTCGGTCCAACGACCTTCGACCGACAACCAATCGTGACGGAGATGTGATAAATAATTAACTTTTTGAAGACCACATCTCCCACCCCTTGGTTCAATTTTTATCCCCTTTTTTAGTTATAGGTGTTTGTTAGGGTTTATGTATTCGACTCCATGATTGGCTTCTAAAATGCTTTATTTCATAGTGCTGCAGATTCCAATTTTTTTTATTTGATCATGAGATTTTGTAATTGAAAAAACTTATTTTACTAATTTATTCGTGTAAAGTTTTATGCTTGCAAGTAGATAACAAGTTTCAAGATAAATATAGTGTTGAAGTTACAGAAAAGCTTGCTAATGAGGCACTGGTGTGTATCTTGGAATATGTGAAATTTATTAAAGTGATAAATAGCTTATAGTTTGTAATGTTGTTTCCTTTATATTTTTATCATTTGCCTATTTCAGGGGCAGTCCTAATTTATGAACAACTTCTAGCCACATTTTCGACAGCTTTGAGCAGAATTTGTTGATTATGTCTCATGGTATTCTTGATTGCCTTGAAACTCAGTTATAATTTAATGGCCCTTAAACTCAGTTATAATTTAATCTTGGTGCAATTGAAGTTATAAAACTTTTCACTTGATCTCAATTCGATACAAACTCAAGGGTTGCCCTGAAATTAGAGTCAGTTAAAGCTAAAATTTATATTGAAACTTGGGTTCTATATATTTGTGTGAGAACAAACGAGTTCAATTTGAATTAAAATCGAGATCGATCTGAAATTAATTCTTATATTATGTTCAACTCTCGCTAAAATTTGAACTAAACTTAGAGTTCACTATTTCAGATTTGAGTTGGACAATAAAACCAAACACCTTAACCCTTATGATACTTTGGATGTGTTGTTTTATTTTATTTTGACGCTGCTGGAGGGCATCCATTGCTTTGAGATGTACAGTTAGATTAAGGAATATAATACAATAGATTACTAACTTTTGCCTCAATTATGCAAGTACATGCACTTTTTTCCTTTTTTCTAATTAAAACTTTTATATGATTTTTTAGTTAGACCAAGATTACTGTAGAAATCAACTATGTAAACAACTTCCTATTTATTTGAATTAGCTTGGAGTTCTACATAGCAATTATGTATTTATTAGTTGTTTTTACTTTGGTGGTTGATTTTTTTCAATCAAGGGAATTTTATCCCTCTGATTTTAATTTGCCTCACGGTCCTTGGATCTTATTTGGTCAATTTATCCTCGATGATATGTAATTGTATGGTAGAGTTTGAGCAATTGAAAATATTGTTGATACTGAGATCAAAATTGTCATAGCATGTTCAAAATTTGTTATTCTATAAACATACTTGAATTATGAATTCAATCCTATAATGTTCCAATTACATATGGCTTGAAATAAAGCCTTTTAGTTTGATAAAATCTTTTGAGATTGTTTTTCTTCTTACTTGGTTAGGGCTTGGTTCTATTATTTTTGTTCAGGAAATTATTCTTGCAGTATCAGGTGTATAATCAGTAGTCTTTTCTGACCTTTGATTTTATACTTGCAAAGATATTAAAATTTCATGACGTCATTATTCAATGTATTTTTTTGTTAAATCAGAAATTATGATGGGGAATTTTGCAAATAATATGCATTTAGTATGAAGGTAAATTACAGGGATTTGTATAATTTAACTACCTTTTGTAAGGATAATCTCAAATCTAGCAATATTCCTCAATCCACATCAAGGAGTAGAATTTATTTTATATCTGGCAGTTTTGATTTGTTTCACTTGAAATTTTGAAAACATAAAGGGACTAGCTAGTCGATAGCCTTGCCTTTGCCCTTATCTTTCCTAGAGACACCTTCCTGTTCTGCCTTAACTGAAAGGTTTTAAATAAGCAAGAATGAGCACAAATTGCCCAGCAAGTAATATGCGATAAGGGTAAAGAGTTTTATAACATGAGTTTGAAATATCAGGGTATAATCTCGATGATAATCCAGAGTTTAAAGAATAATATCATGAATAACAAGTGTCAACAATTCTCAAACCAAATCCTTGGAATATGAAATGGTAGTTCATTATAGACTAACAGATATATATGAATTCAAAAGCAATCAACGTATCCAACTAGATAAAATAATTTATACTGAGCAGTCACTAAGGACTATTGAACATCTACTCGAATGAAACAAGAGTTTATTCAATAATCATTGTAGCGCCCCCAAATCCGGGTCCCAAGATCCTCGGACTTGGTACGTTACGGTACTTCAATATCATATATATTCTATCATCTAATGCGGAACTAATAAACATATAACGTTTATTTCACATGATTCTATAACATTTCCCCAGGTTTATTAACCTTAACTGAATACATACCTTCAACATTACAAAAGGTTTACATAAGATAACTATAAAGTTATTTTACATAACACTCTAATATTGTCATTTGCTTGTGTCTCTATCTTTAATCCTAGAACATTCGTCTTAATCTGAAATGTGTTATCATGATATAGCAAGAGTGAGCAACTACTTTGCTCAGCAAGTTTAAATACAATAAAGATATATCATGATTGAAGAAAAAAGTATAGCTTTCTGAATTTTCAACAATATATAACAATTGTGAAGGATTGAGAATTAAATTTCAATAATTGAATGACTGAATCAATAATGTTGGGTGGTCAACAATGACTATTAACAAATTTAACTGAACCTTATTGTAATGAAGGTGATCAGCCTTTCATACCCGATGAACATATGCAATTTGCACCAAGTGCGAATCAATAATCAGAGATGTGGAATAATTGTAAATAATTAAACCACTAGCATGTTTGAAACATAATAACTCGTGTTTGAGTTAGGAAACTTGCAATAAATGCGAATATTCAATAATAATAATAGATGTGGAATAATCAACAATAATTATTCACTACCATGCTTGAACAATAATAACTCGAGTTTGAGTTAGAGAACTTGCAATAAATGCGAATATTCAATAATAATCTTATATGTGGAATAATTAACAATAATTATCCACTACCATGCTTGAACAATAATAACTCGAGTTTGAGTTAGAGAACTTGCCTGTTTAACGAACTACGGCTAGCTAGCTTTAATTAAAATTCTTTGAATGACCTAACATTGATAATGTAGATCTATCAATTAGTAATGCGTATAATTGCTCATCTATACACTTACTGGTGCTATCATCTAACAAATAATTCGATCACAAAGTACATATCTAATGCACTATCATTAATCCTATAAAATATTTAATTGATCTTAGGTTAATGATTTAATAATTAATAAGGCTTTTCTTAGATGATAAACATTTATTAGATCTTTAAATAATTTATTATAATTATTTAATTAAGGAGTTGTTTAAATTTCCTTTAATTGTTAACTCACTCTTCATTTGATTACTATTTAATATTAATTAAATAGTAATTAATTAATTACCTTTAGTTATTATTTAATAATAAATGATAACCAATTATAACTCCTCATTATTTAATGTTAATTAAATAATAGATAATTAAATTATTATTATTTTAATAATAATTAATTAATTCCTTATCCTTGAATAATAAATAATTGATTTATTTACTTCATTAATCTTTAATTATTCCTTATTATTATTTAAAAAATATTTAATTAACATTTGTCCTTATTTATTATTTAATGTTAATTAAATAATAAATAATTAATTCACTTAATAAATCTTTAATTATTCTTTCTTATTTAATTAAGAATAATTAATACTATTTCTTATTTATTATTTAATGTTAATTAAATAATAAATAATTATTTTTATAAACTTTTATGTCAATGTAAGTAAGTAATTACTTTATTATTATTTAATCTTATTTAATCATTATTTAATATTATTTAAATAATAATTAATTATTCCGTCAGAGGCATTGGATTCGTATTTTCCTGAATTACAGTTTTTATTTATCAAACATCAAATTCTGATCTTTCTAGGTACCGAAAATCAGGGTTAAAGTGACTGATTAGCAAGTATGTTTTCAACAGTTGGTTAGTTTTTCAGATTTGGGGTCCTTTAGGGAAACGCTTGTATCTCGATATCTAGATCTTGGATTTAGGTCAATTTGGTATAGTTGGATTCTTATTTTCCTGAGCTACATTTTCCATATATAAAACACCAAATTTGAGTCTGTTTTGGTTACCAAAAACATCCCAGAAGTGACTGATCAGTAGCATGATTATAACAGTTGGGTAGTTTGGGATTAAATTCATAACATGCTCCTTTTTAAACATATTTGAGTGATTCCAAAGGGGTTTTGACCTTAACTCATGTATCTAGCATACCAAGAAAGAAAAACTCAAGTATCACTTGTAGATTTCAACATGCACAAGTTATAGCACACTAGTTAAATAAAAATTTACCCAAAAATCCATCTAACTTCCTTTTTCTAAACTTTTGTATATGAACACATACAAATCCACAAGTTTAACTTATTAAACTCAAGATCTAGCATTCTAACATTATATTAACCATATACAACATGCATCTCAAGATTCTAACATAAAATTACCTAGTGCATGCATTCATAAGCTTTTTCTTTACCCATTTTGTATAAATCTCTCTTTTCTCCCTTTTGATCTAACTTTCAACTTTAAAAATATTTTGATCCTCATATAAAATACTTATACTCATATAGATGAAGTGTTTTTAAAGATCAAATATAAGGCTCCTTGTTTCATCAAAATCTAACAAGTAAGAAAGCTAAACTAGAAAATCTTGAGAATCATTACCTAGTTCTTCTTGCTATTCTTCTTATCCTTCCAAAGTAGCTAAGATACTTAGCATGCATAAAGATCAGAGCTCCTCTTTTTCTCCTTGAATTGGCCGAATATGGCTCTCCCTCTCTTTCTCTTTATTTTCTTTTTCTCTAGCTAAAAAGCTTGGAAGTGTAAGGAATAAAATGAAGTAAGTGGAATAAGTATGATTAAGTGTGTAAGTATTATCTTCCACTACTTCTCTCTCTTAATCATTCTAATGGTTGCTTGTTCACTTAACCATAAGTGTTGTACATGCGAAGAGAGTGACACATGGCTAAGTTGGTAGATTTAGGAGATTTTATCCAAGATTTTGGACAAGCTAGAAAGTTGCTCTTTTTCTCCCCATAATACCCTCAATTTTTTGGCCATGATGGCCTTATTGGGCCCATTTGGTTTGTTTTTTATTCTTCATTTAGCTTACTAGAAGTCCAATAAGTCCTCTCTTAATTGGGCTAAGAGTTTGGGCTTTGATTAATTCATTTTGGGCTTGCAAATAAATTCTATTTTGCTTACTAGTTAAAATAAGCTTAGGCTTTCTCCCATAGTTAAATTGGCCCATCACTATATTGCTCTATACATAATATATTGGGCTAGATTAATAATTTAATTGCCCTTAATTCACTTTATCTACAAGTCTCGTGCTTAATAAAATAATTGGGTATGTTTAAACTATTTATTCTCCTTAGTCCATGAAATAAATTATCTTTTGGACTCTTATACATTATTATTAATAGAAAAACATTCTCATATATCAATAATATTATTTAACTTACATAACCCAATTAGACTTTTCTCTATGGAAGTCAACTGTTGACTTTGACCAAAAAGTCAAACCTTTACATATTTTGTATTTATTGTCCTTTCTGACTAAATTTGACATTTCGGACGCAACCGAGCAGTCCGTGCTTCAAAATTCTATCTCTAACTCAAAATTTGAGTTTTAACTTACTCCATTTTTATTGCTAATTAAATTAGTTAATAACTTTCCACTTATTTCTCTTCTTACTTGTCAATCAAGGCCAACATTCAAACTATGTTAATTAGTGACATAGTTTTATCTTGATTCTCATATCTTTTACTTAATTCATCATTCCTCTTGCTAAAATATATAGAACCTTAATAAGTATATATATATATATATATATATATATATATATATATTTCTATACATATACTCATCTTCATTTAACCTCATAGTATCTCTTCATGAAAAATTTTATTTTCTTAATAAATGTCCACGTATATCATTATAACATTTCTAACACTATTTAATTCACATTGAATTTATAGGTATCACAATACCTTATTCCTAATATTCCTTCAAATACATATAACTCCTTTATAGAGTTTAAAATTTTGTAAACCATATTTTTTCTATTCTCATTTGAAAAGCAAATTATAATGGTTTTACTTGAAAATTTTAAATAAATCTTTAAATTCTCATCTAGGTTTTATTCTTTAAACTTTATTCTTATCATTCAAGATTTTATAAATTTTTGGGTTATCACATTCACTTATTCTTCTAAGAATTTCGTCCTCGAAATTACAGTCTACTAGTCACCACTCCTTTTATTCGTCAAAACTAGGTTTTAATATAACCTTTATCTAATTTCATGCTCAATTTAATGAGTACATAGTGCTTCCTTCTATGAGGAGCTCTGCTATCATCACATTCTGTGACGCTACCAATTCGGGTACCTTCAAAATCCTAGATATGGTGCTTCACGATGCTAATGTCTACTCATACATTCAACTGAAAGACTTCAATAACCAGTATGAGTTTACTAAATATTACAGAATAGTAATCCCTTCCCAAGTTCGTATAACCTTTACATTCATTTGGTGTCATAATATCATCTATTACAACAATACTACTATACGATTATAAGGATAACTAAATATCCATCTGGGTCTCGCCCTTGACCTTACCGGATCCTTCAGTCAGCTAGCTCTTAGCTGAAAACATTTACTTTAAGAAAGAGTGAGCATAACTAGCTCAGCAAGTTTACCATTTTATTTTTCAATCACAAAATCAAGAATGATATGTTTTCATCTTCCCTAACTGTACGATAGTTATGAAAATGTAGGAATAATCAAATTAATGTTTTGAGTTCCTTTAAAATCATTCTTAAGGACACAAAGTCACTTAAGAATCTGAGCTGGTCCGAGACCATGAACTTCACATACTTCGGTCAAGCATAAAAGAACATCTCGGCACTAAGGCCATATGCTCGCCCTTACTTACGAGCACGTCCAGGTGATCAGCCTGTAGTACTCTGCGTTGATCAACGTTCTATCCTTAAATGTTTTCACGTTTAAGTTGTACGACACTTTCAGTGCCCGTCAAATTAACGACCTTTTAAAACCTTTATGTATTCATACTCAGGTCTTACTCTGAATTCGTACCAAAGCAATTGGCATAGGATAGCTCATCAAGAATACTTTGAAAGATTATAAAAATCAATCAAAATACTTTACATATCCGTCTAGCCGAATATTATGGCATCAACTATTCAATGACTGTTCATGCATAGGCAACCATGCATAATGACAACTTGTTCGACCTTGCATATAGACAAGAGTTCATGAAAACTTGCATAACATATCGTTAATACAAGAGTTAGGTAACTTGTATTCATAATAACGTATGAACGAAGTCAAAAAAACTTGCATCAAGTAAATCTTGAACAATGTTAGAAACACTTGCCTTTTCATCTTCTATACCTCTACGTGGCCTACTCAGTCTTTAGCACGTCTACAAAGCATAATACATAGTATACCAATTAGTAATCATATTTGATATACAATGTGTTTGCCTAACTCCTCCGTCTTATATAACTAAATCGAATTGTTAAACTAATAACTTTTGTTCAAGTTATTTAACGTTATTACGGCTTATTAACATTCCTATGTTATATACCGAACTCTCATTGATCATCACTAATCATGATGATAATGAGACTTCACTTGTTCCTTAACTTAATCTTGGTTTATGGTTTCCAATCTTAAGTTTAATTACATTTAGTTAACGTTTAATGATCATAAACCCTTGGTTAAACATGTTGTTTAAAGGTTTACGTTCATGTTCATTCATTACTTACTAACACTTTACTACTTATGGAAAGAGTTGAGTAAACATTTCATTTGGTAAACATTTTTTTTTCTTAAACAGCGCAGTCCGCGCTTCATTTCCCTTGTAAACAGCACGGTCAGCGCTACCTATGCAGGGAACTTGATCCGAAACGGCGCGACCAGCGCTGTTTAAGGAGCAGCCCGAGCTGCACCTGTGCTGCAGAAAATTTTTCTAAGTCTTGAAAATTCTGAAATTCCGGAGCTCGTAACGTGATCGTTATAACTCAGAATTGGCTCGTTCCAAAGCCCATAGTTCACAAATGATATGCTCTATCATCCTATCAAGTCAAAATTCATTTCTGAATCCGTCGATGAGAAATTCGTCGATTAGTCCATTTTTACTTTTTCGTTAAACGTTCGTGAACGTTCGACGCTCAATTCTTCGTTTTAAGTCAGAATTGGTTCGTTTTTGCTCTCGCAAGTCTTATTTACCTAATTACATGTGTTGTAATCAAAAACCATTGTTTCTGATGCTCACAACGACTTTTGACTTCTAATCCGAGAAAAATACGTTTTCGACGATTATCGTCTAATCGCGTAATTTTTGCCTAATCTTCATTCATTGATATTTTTATGTTAAATCGAATGGAATCTATCCCTTGGTCATCCCTTAGTGATTCTAACCTTTACGAACATCTAGGTTTTAATGGTTTCACATGCTTATTATTTAAATTCCCATAACTCTCATAAGTTTCTCATTAGTCCTTAATCAATTATTATGATTTATTCCTTCATGGCTTATGAGTATTTTAAGTTCACTACTAGGCCATCCTTATTACTTCTCATTAAGCATGCTCCACCAATTCACTTCTCCATCAATTAGGTATTGAAGGAAGTTGAAGTTTAAGGCTTTAACACTATACCTCTTGTGTACTTGGTTGTTCTTGAATGATCAAGAGATTTTCTTACTTCTTGTTTGCTTGATGGTTATTAAAGGCACAAGCTAGTTTCTCTTTCTTTTTCTCTTAGCTCTCTCTTCTCTCTCAATAAGTTATCAATTCTATCAACC
Source organism: Panax stipuleanatus (assembly GCA_020205555.1). Classification (NCBI taxonomy): domain Eukaryota; kingdom Viridiplantae; phylum Streptophyta; class Magnoliopsida; order Apiales; family Araliaceae; genus Panax; species Panax stipuleanatus. The sequence continues at coordinate 107,562,617 of CM035117.1, read as the reverse complement.
AACAAATGAACTAGCAAGCTCCTTATTTATAGCCTTGGCAAGACTTAGGGTAAAATGGTAATTTAGGCCCAACCTCCTTAACTTTGCTTTAGCCCCTAGTTTGGCCACCTCCTTAAGCTTTCTTTCCCACCAAGTTTACCCCATGCGAAGCCCACGTGCTAGCATGTGCTAGCACATGCCCCCCCCCATGTCTTCTCTTGTGATCCCACATGCTAATGGGTTGCCCTATGGGTTTCCCCCACCCGTTTACCCATTGGTTTGACCCACGGGTTAAATTATTAACTTATTAAATTTTATTTCTAATTCAATTCATTTCAAAGTATTTATAACTCCGTATAAAATTTGTATTATTCTCGTATAATACCTCGTATTATACACGTATTTTTTTTGAATTATAATCATTTATTATTATACTTAATCAAATAATCTTTGATTTTCATTTTCTCTAACACTTAGGTTCTAAGTCCCTACACGAAAACTTCGTGAGCCATAAATAAAATATTATTACATATTTCATCTCATCCTGAAATTCTATCATTACGCATTTCTCGAAATTTCAAAATAAATACCTGAGCAAAAACGGATGAATAGTGATTTCTGGCTTTTTCCCTCAAGAAAACTTTTCTTGGCTAACTCAACTTTTTATGGTATAGTACCGTCAAATCTTTCGACAGAATGTCATTCTGACATTCCAAACTCTCAAAATGGTCTAGGGTCTCCAACCCTAACCCTTAGGGTTAAATAGTGCCTATTTCGTCTTTTCCCAGAAATATTTTTATTCTCGAAAACCTTTTATTTTGTCTTATAAATTCACATTCATTATTTCTAGCACGTAGCCAGAATACTAACCATATCAGATATCTCTAGGTCATAGAACGACCTTGAAATAGCTTACTCAATTTAATAGATAAAAACAAAAGTTTTATTCCATAAAACCACATAACATTCATTTACATAAAACGTCCGTTTTTCTCGGGCGTTACATTCTCCCCCCTTATAAGAATTCTGTCCCCAGAATTATAATACAAGTTAGTCTACTAAACGGGGATATGTCTTCCTCCTCTTATCTTCGAGTTTCCACGATGCTTCGTCGGCATTGTAGTCCCTCCATATCACCTTCCTCGAAGGTATTACTTTACTTCCCACTGCCCGACGCCTTATTCAAACAGTTCTTGACCATATGGTCCAGGGACCCACACACAAAGCATGTCATTATCTTCTTAGGCATGGAACAGTTGGACATGACGTGCCCTTCCTGTCCACAACGGTAACACACCGACTTACCCGTGAGACAAACTCCAGAATGAACCCTTCCACATGTCTTGCATGCCTTGATTCTTTTCTTAGGATATCCTTGCTCCACCCTGTCCTTTCCTGAGTTGAAACCCTTACGCTTTAACGCACTACTGCTACCGCTTGCTCTCTCGATCATGTTCCCCTTGTCATAGCTATTTCTATTCTTCCCTTCTTTTCGATATAGGTCCAGAGCCTCACTATCCCCTTCAGCTATTATAGCCTTCTCCAATACCTCTCCGAAGACCTCACTTTGGAAGACGGAGACTCAGTTATAGAGCCAATGGTTCAACCCTAGCTCAAACTACTTTGCCTTCCTCGCCTCCGTGTCCATCTGGTGTGGCGCAAATCTTGCTAGTTCATTAAACTTAGCAGCATATTGGGGGACTGTCATATCCCCTTATTTTATCTCCAGAAACTGGACCTCCATCTTACTCTGCATGCTAGTAGGGAAATAGTTCTCGAAGAAAATCTTCTTGAACTGTTCCCACGTAGCATTAAGTAACTCAGCCCTACTCTGGTTTGCCTCCCACCAGAAGTTGGCCTCTCCCTTCATCATATAACTGGCAAAGGGAATCTTCTGCCCTTCTCTGACATTTGTTATCACAAATGCCTTCTCGATTTCCTTCACCCAAGCTTGGGCAGCAATAGGATCCGTAACTCCTTTGAACTCTGGAGGACCTACGCTTTTGAAATCCTTAAAGGTAGTACCAACTACTACCCTAGGATTTGTTCTTACACCCCCTCCAGCCTCTTTAACGGCTGCAGTTATGAGGTTAACAAACTCCTGCATCGGGTTATTTAGAACCCCTTCTTCCTCAACATTACGTGGCTCTGCTTCTTGGTTTCTTGTTCTTCTTTTCGGTGGCATCTTCTTGTTAACGTAAATAAAATTTCGTTATTATTTACTTCTTTCTGTTTGTTATTATTCACCATAAATAATAACACAACCACATTGCCAAATATTTTAATAAACTTCTTATATTAAAATACTTCTTGTAGTATAAAACTACAACTATTCTTCATTACATATCCGTAGCCATTTACAATACTATCCCGTAATTGCTTTCTAACAATTGGGATTTATAACAGACTACCCTTTGCTTATATAAAAGGGCTTTATGTCTTTACTAGCTACACAAATATGTACATACCTAGCTCCTATACATATTGTTGGACTACATCTGCATCACAGCATTCTCGTAATCCGCATCGGCCATACTGGCCACAATATCTCGACTAATGGTATGTCGAGTATGTCCCTCCTCCACAGGATACTCAACAATCTGGTGCTGATAGTCCTCGTGCGAACTCTTGTTTATATAAGACATCTGGCTAATCTTTTGCTTCTTATTCAGAAGCTCTTCTCTCAGTTTCTGGACCTCTTTGTTAAGCTGAACGTTCTGGTCTAACACTACCCTGACAAAAACCTTTATGGTTTCCATCAGTGTTACCTCCTCCTCCTCCTCCTCAATAGGCAATACAGGATTAATTGGTACTGTCTCAATGAGGTTGATAGGTTCTTCATTGCTATGCATAGTCATCTCCACTAACATCTACAATAAGACACTATTAGCTTGATTAGTAAATCATCAAATGTTATAAACACATATCATATTTAATATGTTTAAGGTTACTTTCTCCTTTAAAATTCTACTTCCTTTTCTCAAAACCCGTGTAGAGTTTACATACTTCAACTTTTCTTTCCAAGGTTATGGCTTAAGGTTTTTCCCCCTTAAGTTATATAACCTAATGCTTTGATACCAACCTGTGACGCCCCCAAATACGGGTACCATCAAAACCCTGGATATGGTGCTTCACGATGCTAATGTCTACTCATACATTCAACTGAAAGACTTCAATAACCAGTATGTGTTTACTAAATATTACAGAATAGTAATCCCTTCCCAAGTTTGTATAACCATTAGATTCATTCGGTGTCATGATATCTTCTATTACAACAATACTACTATACGGTTACAAGGATAACTAAGTATCCATCTGGGTCTCGCCCTTAACCTTACCGGATCATTCAGTCCGCTAGCTCTTAGCTGAAAACATTTAGCTTAAGCAAGAGTGAGCACAACTAGCTCAGCAAGTTTACCATTTTATTTTTCAATCACAAAATCAAGAATCATATGTTTTAATCTTCCATAACTGTACAATAGTTATGAAACTGTAGGAATAATCAAATTAATGTTTTGAGTTCCTTTAAAATCATTCTTAAGGACACAAAGTCACCTAAGAATCTGAGTTGGTGCCAGACCATGAACTTCACATGCTTCGGTCAAGCATAAAAGAACATCCCAGCACTAAGGCCGTATGCTCGCCCTTACTTACGAGTACGTCCAGGTGATCAGCTTGTAGTACTCTGCGTTCATCACCGTTCTATCCTTAAACATTTTCATGTTTAAGTTGTACGACACTTTCAGTGCCCGTTAAATTAACGACCATTAAAACCTTTTTGTATTCATACTCAGGTCTTACTCTGAATTTGTACCAAAGCAATTGGCATAGGATAGCTCATCAAGAATACTTTGAAAGATTATAAAAATTAATCAAAATACTTTACATATCCGTCTAGCCGAATCAAATGGCATCGACTATTTAATGACTGTTCATGCATAAGCAACCAAGCATAATGACAACTTGTCTGACCTCGCGTACAGATAAGAGTTCATGAAAACTTGCATAACATATCGTTAATACAAGAGTTAGGTAACTTGCATTCATAATAACGTATGAACGAAGTTAGAAAAACATGCATCAAGTAAATCTTGAACAAGGTTAGAAACACTTGCCTTTGCGTCTTCTATACCTCTACGTGGGCTACTCGGTCTTTAGCACGTCTACAAAGCATAATACATAGTATACCAATTAGTAATCATATTTGATAGACAATGTGTTTGCCTAACTCCTCCTTCTTGTATAACTAAATCGAATTGTTAAACTAATAACATTCGTTCAAGTTATTTAACGTTATTACGGCTTATTAACATTCCTATGTTATATACCGAACTCTCATTGATCATCACTAATCATGATGATAATGAGACTTCACTTGTTCCTTAACTTAATCTTGGTTTATGGTTGCCAATCTTAAGTTTAATTACGTTTAGTTAACGTTTAATGATCATAAATCCTTGGTTAAACATATTGTTTAAAGGTTTACATTCATGTTCATTCATTACTTACTAACACTTTACTACTTATGGATAGAGTTGAGTAAACATTTCATTTGGTCAACAATTTTTTTTCTTGGACAGCGCGGTCCATGCTCCATTTCCCTTGCAAACAGCGCGGTCAGCGCTACCTATGCAGGGAACCTAATCCGAAATGGCGCGGCCAGCATTGTTTAAGGCGCGGCCAGCGCTGCACCTGTGCTGCAGAAAAATTTCCTAAGTCTTGAAAATTTTGAAATTCTCGAGCTCGTAACGTGATCGTTATAACTCGAAATTGGCTCGTTCCAAAGCCCATAGTTCACAAATGATATGCTCTATCATCCTATCAAGTTAAAATTTGTTTCTGAATTCGTCGGTGAGAAATTCGCCGATTAGTCCATTTTTACGTTGTCGTTAAACGTTCGTGAACGTTCGACGCTCAATTCTTCGTTTTAAGTCAGAATTTTTTTGTTCATGCTCTCGCAAGTCTTATTTACCTAATTACATATGTTTCAATCAAAAACCATCGTTTTCGATGCTCACGACGACTTTTGACTTCTAATCCGAGAAAAATATGTTTTCGACGATTATCGTCTAATCGCATAATTTTCGCATAATCTTCATTCATTGATATTTTTATGTTAAATTGAATGGAATCTATCCCTTGGTCATCCCTTAGTGATTCTAACCATTACGAACATCTAGGTTTTAATGGTTTCACATGCTTATTATTTAAATTCCTATAACTCTCATAAGTTTCTCATTAGTCCTTAATCCATTATTATGATTTATTCCTTCATGGCTTATGAGTGTTTTAAGTTCACTACTAGGCCATCCTTATTACTTCTCATTAAGCATGCTCCACCAATTCACTTCTCTATCAATTAGGTATTGAAGGAAGTTGAAGTTTAAGGCTTAAACACTATACCTCTTGTGTTCTTGGTTGTTCTTGAATGATCAAGAGATTAGCAACCTTCTTACTTCTTGTTTGCTTGATGGTTGTCAGAGGCACAATCTAGCTTCTCTTTCTTTTTCTCTTAGCTCTCTCTCTTCTCTCTCAATATGTTATCAATTCTATCAACCAACAAATGAACTAGCAAGGTCCTTATTTATATCCTTGGCAAGACTTAGGGTATAATTGTAATTTAGGCCCAACCTCCTTAACTTTGCTTTGGCCCCAAGTTTAGCCACCTCCTTAAGCTTTCTTTCCCACCATGTTTACCCCATGTGAAGCCCATGTGCTAGCACATGCCCACCCATTTCTTCTCTTGTGATCCCACATGCTCATGGGTTGCCCTATGGGTTTCCCACACATGTTTATCCATTGGTTCGACCCACGGGTTAAATTATTAACTTATTAAATTTTATTTCTAATTCAATTCATTTCAACGTTTTTACTCCATATAAAATTCGTATTATACGTCGTATAGTTTCTCGTATTCTCTCCGTATTATTCTCGTATAATACCTCGTATTATACGCGTATTCTTTCCATATAATAATCATTTATTATTATACTTAATCAAATAATATTTGATTTTCACTTTCTCTAACACTTAGGTTCTAAGTCCTTACGCGAAAACTTCGTGAGTCATAAATGAAATATTATTATATATTTCATCTCGTCTTGAAATCCTATCATTACGCGTTTCTCGAAATTTCAAAATAAATTCTCGAGCAAGAATGGATGAATAGTAATTTTTGTACTTTTTCACCCGAGAAAACTTTTCTTGACTAACTTAACTTTTCACGGTATATTACTGTCAAATCTTTCGACGAAATGTCATTCTGACATTCCAAACTCTCAAAATGGTTTAGGGTCTCCAACCCTAACCCGTAGGGTCAAACCCTAACCCTTAGGGTTAAATAGTGCCTATTTCGTCTTTTCTCAGAAATATTTTTATTCTCGAAAACCTTTTATTTTTGTCTTATAAATTCACATTCATTATTTCTAGCACGTAGCCAAAATACTAACCATATCAGATATCTTTATGTCATAGAACGACCTTGAAATAGCTTACTCAGTTTAATAGATAAAAACAAAAGTTTTATTCCATAAAACCACATAACATTCATGTACATAAACGACCATTTTTCTCGGGCGTTACACATTCTTCCATGACTTTTCTCTAAGGAGTGAAAACTTTTCATATCTGCTGAGGGGTCATATAGACCATGAACCTTGAGGTTTAGGAGTATTACTACCTACTACATGTTTCCATTACGAAAAAGGTCTGAAAAGGTTAACGGTACTTCACCACTGTACTTTATACCGTAAACATTCTCTCTAAGGAGTTAAAACTTTTCATATCGGGCTAAGGGGTCATATAGACCGTGAACTCTCAGGTTTAACGGTATTCACCGTAACCAAATCTGTTAACCATGTTGTACTTGGTATGTTTACAATCACAAAGAAGGTAAACTACCGATACGGGTTTGTTAGGTGATCAATCTATTGTACCTTAGTTCTCAGAACGGCTGTATGCGTTCAAGGATTGGAATATATCATCCAACCAGTATATCCTCATTTTTTGGGGTTGTTCACCTCAGTCCTAACATCAGAGTCCATACCAAATCAATTTGGTTCGGGATAAATTCTCAAAAAGATACTTGAATCTTCATAAACATTTGTCTAGCTAAATCAATTAGCTTAGACGTATACCAATAATTCGAATATTAATCGAAACATGTGTCTGGCCAGATTTAATTGGCACTTAACTTTTCTTTAAAAATTTTGAAAATCATTTTATGACGTCACGATACCGCACTGTATTTACAGTCCGTTTGAGGATTTCGTCATTTTATGACTTTCTCATACTACATCGTACCATAATGAGCTGACGATCCTTAGATCACATTCAGCACTAGGTAATTCTGCATTGATAACTCCATTTTTATCATTTCTGCATCAGGTTCCATGATGCATCGATGATATACAAAATACATTTTGATATCTCAAATTATTTTTGTCTAGCCGAAACAATTAGCGTAGACTCTTCTTTAAACTGTTCAAAAATCATTTTTGATGTTATCATGCCTCAACTAGTAACGATGTGTTAGTCGTACAAAGCCCACTTCTACATAATTGTAACCATGTGTTACTGATAACAAAAATTTATTTTATTTCGAAAGGCACATCAGTGCGAATTTAACTTGATATCAAAAATTTGAATTCTAGCACAGCTAGAAGATTTGGAATACTTATGCTTCCACCATCAACTTCAATTTCTCTAATGATCAATTACTTAATAATTCTATATATTAAAAATCCTCAATTCTCCATCCACAATTTTCCTATATCCCAGTATAGTTCATCAAACTTACCACACGTTATGAGTTCAAGAACTTACCACAATAATATGAGTTTAGGAACTTATCCTAGCAATATGTAGTTCAAGAACCAATCGGGAACTGTCCATAAGCTTAGGGGTTCAAAATCATACCATACAATTATGAGTCACGAACTTACCATAAGTATGAGTTCCAAGAACTCGCGCCTATTCTTATATTCTCTACCTATCCGTCATACACATGAGAAAAGAATCACATTCTCAACATACATATAGCGAATAGCGCGACATCAACATTTTAATGATTATTAGTATAAGAAGCTAAGTGGTTGTCGAACCTAACACAATCCCCTGCCCATACAAGGAATTGGTCAACTCAACCACTAATCAATACAGGAAGCTAATCAATAGATTGATTATCTGTCCTCATAGGACCTCATCAGATCACGTTGTGATCTTTCTTATAATCGTGTTATATTATGATTCTTTTCTATCTTATGATCATTTTATTTTACGATTTTCTTTCCCCTTAATCATATTATATTATGATTTTACACTTTTCATCTTATAAACTTTGTCTATTTATTATCACTTTTCATCTTTACTATTGGAGTCAGGTAACTCCAGATTCTTATCTTATAATTCTTCAAGATTCTTCTTTAAATCTTATTTATCATCTTCTTATCTTAATGATGAATTTCCTAAATTCATCTCTTATCACTTCAACTCTAAATCCGGGTCCCAAGAACCTCGGACTTGGTACGTTACAGTACTTCATTATCATACATATTCTATCATCTAATGCCAAACTAATAAACATATATTGTTTATTTCACATGATTCTATAACATTTCCACATGTTTATTAACCTTAACTAAATACATACCTTAAACATTACAAAAGGTTTACATAAGATAACTAAAAAGTTATTTTAAATAACACTCTAATCTTGTCATGTACTTGTGTCTCTGTCTTTAATCTTGGAACATTCGTCTTAATCTAAAATGTGTTATCATGATATAGCAAGAGTGAGCAACTACTTTGCTCAGCAAGTTTAAATACAATAAAGATATATCATGATTGAAGAAAGGAGTATAGCTTTCTGAATTTTCAACAATACATAACAATTGTGAAAGATTGAGAATTAAATTTCAATAATTGAATGACTGAATCAATAATGCTGGGTGGTCAACAATGACATTAAGAAATTTAACTGAACCTTATGGTAATGAAGGTGATCAGCCTTTCATACCCGATGAACATATGCAATTTGCACTAAGTGCGAATCAATAATCAGATATGTGGAATAAATATAAATAATTAAACCACTAGTATGTTTGAAACATAATAACTCGAGTTTGAGTTAGGAAACTTGCAATAAATGCAAATATTCAATAATAATCTTAGATGTGGAATAATCAACAATAATTATCCACTACCATGCTTGAACAATAATAACTAGAGTTTGAGTTAGAGAACTTGCAATAAATGCGAATATTCAATAATAATCTTAGATGTGGAATAATCAACAATAATTATCCACTACCATGCTTGAACAATAATAACTCGAGTTTGAGTTAGAGAAATTGCCTGTTTGACGAGCTACGGCTAGCTAGCTTTAATTAAAACTGTTTGAATGACCTAACATTGATAATGTACATATAGCAATTAGTATTGCGTATAATTGTTCATCTATACACTTACTGGTGCTATCATCAAACAAATAATTCGATCACAAAGTACATATCTAATGCACTATCATTAATCCTATAAGATATTTAATTGATCTTAGGTTAATGATTTAATAATTAATAAGGCTTTTCTTAAGTGATAAACATTTATTAGATATTTAAACAATTTATTATAATTGTTTAATTAAGGAGTTATTTAAGTTTCTTTAATTGTTAACTCACTCTTTATTTGATTACTATTTAATATTAATTAAATAGTAATTAATTAATTACTTTTAGTTATTATTTAATAATAAATGATAACCAATTATAACTCCTCATTATTTAATGTTAATTAAATAATAGATAATTAAATTATTATTTTTCTTTAATAATAATTAATTAATTTTTTATCCTTGAATACTAAATAATTGATTTGTTTACTTCATTAGTCTTTAATTTAATCCTTATTATTATTTAAAGAATAATTAATTAACATTTGTCCTTATTTATTTTTTAATGTTAATTAAATAATAAATAATTAATTCAGTTAATAAATCTTTAATTATTCTTTCTTATTAAATTAAGAATAATTAATACTTGTTCTTATTTATTATTTAATGTTAATTAAATAATAATTAATTATTTTTATAAACATTTATGGCAATGTAAGTAAGTAATTACTTTATTATTACTTAATCTTACTTAAATATTTTTTAATCATTATTTAATATTATTTAAATAATAATTAATTATTTATTTAACTCTAATTATTATTTAATCTTAATTAAATAATAAATAGTTATTTTATTAACTCTACTTAATTTTTACTTAATATTATTTAAATAATAATTAAATAGTTAATTACATTTAACTTTATATGCAATTAGTTTACTAGCCCATTAGTGGCTTTAAAAGTTATTTATTATAATTATTCATTTTTCATTCAATTTCTACTATTACTATAATTTTCGTCCAAAATTTTAGATTTGAGGTCTTTTACGGAAACGCTTGTAGAACGAAGTATACAACTCAAAATGAGGCTCCATCGGAGGCATTGGATTCGTATCTTCCTGAACTACAGTTTTCATTTATCAAACATCAAATTCTAATCTTTCTAGGTACCGAAAATCAGGGTTAAAGTGACTGATCAGCAAGTATGTTTTCAACAGTTGGTTCGTTTTTCAGATTTGAGGTCCTTTACGGAAACGATTGTATCTCGAGATCTACATCTCGGATTTAGGTCCATTTGGTATCGTTGGATTCGTATTTTCCCGAACTACATTTTTCATTTATCAAACACCAAATTTGAGTCTGTTTTGGTTACCGAAAATTTCCCAAAAGTGAGTGATCAGTAGCATAATTACAACAGTTGGGTAGTTTGTGATTAAATTCATAACTTGCTCATTTTTAAATATATTTGAGTGATTCCATAGGGGTTTTTCCCTTAACTCATGTATCTATCATACCCAAAAAGAAAATCTCAAATATCACTTGTATATTTCAACATGCACAAGTTATAGCACACTAGTTAAATAAAAATTTACCCAAAAATCCATCTAACTTCCTTTTTCCAAACTTTTTCATATAAACACATACAAATCCACAAGTTTTGTAACTATTGTGATTTTATATAATAATTTTAAATATTTATTGAGTTAAATAAATATTTTATGTGAATTATTTATTAAGTTAAATAAATAAATTACGTGAATTATGAGAGTGATTTAATTAAGTGTTACATATTAATTTAATGAATGTTATTTAATTGATGTGTATATATTAATTTTATATTGTAGTTCTAAATTAATTGAGAGAATTAAATTAGATGAATTATGTGTTAAGTGTTACATGAATTATAATTAGCGAGTAATTATAATTATGTGACAAATTATTTTATGTGATTAATTGATTTTAATTGATTAAATAAGAATGTTCTATGTTTAATTAATTAAAATGTGACATTTAAAATATGTGTAAATGGATTTGTTAAAATAAAAGAAAAAGGATTTTAAATGATTTTAACCAAACAAGGCTCTTGCACTTGTTTTAAACTCATTTTACCAAACATGGCCTTAGTAATAATAATCTGTTTTTAAAAATAATGTTGTTTTGGCCAAACAAGCTTTAAGGTTTTTCAAATTCAAATAGTTGTAACTTATATAATAATATGTATTTATTATATATCTTAATTAATTAGCAGTTACATATATATCATTAGTATACGTATATTATATCAGTTATAATATATCTACTACGTTAGTTCTAATCCTAAGTCTAACTAAGAACTAAGAAGAAAAGAGAGCAGAGAGAAGGAAGAGCAGAGAAGAGTTAGAGAAGAAGAGAAAAGAGGAAGAAGAATTGCTAGAATTGAACTCACATCACATTCTCTTTCAACCTATTAACAAAAGGTATCATCTATAATCTCTAATTGTTATAGAACTCAGTTATATGTTTTTCATATTCGTTCTCTGTTAAAACTAAGTTGTTATATAATTGTTTAAACATGAATAGTGTATATATAGAGTGTATTCATGTGTTGTTTATAGTGGGTTATATGCTATAAATAATTTTCATAAATCAAAGTATTGTAAAAGCAAGTTTTAAATGGGGAATATGTGTTCAATATGGAGTTTTCATGTTTTAGTTGATTATAGAGTAGAAATTGATGAATTATATATGTAAATTGTTCAAATTGATAGTTGTTCATGTTACTAGCTTCTATAACAGAAATAATATGGGTATTATGAATTGAATTGGTTTAGAATTGAAATTACAGTGAATTATTTTATGAAAAGTAGGAGTTTTATGAAAATGGTCAAATTGGATTTTTAAAACTTGTGATTATCATTATTTAGATGGTTGTTATGATGTAGAAACATGTTATGTTATGTATTATTGCATGTGTATGGAGTTACAATGGCTACGTTACTGTAATTTTCTGTTTGTTAGCTTGTATGGGTTGTTCGGTAAAGCAGAGAGCTATGGCTGTCTGCGCCTGGCCGAGTTGCTGCGCAGCTATACCGGCAGCAAGGCCAGGAGCAACGCAGCTGCACCGCTTGCCCTTCCCAGATCCTTCAACTGCGCAGCTGCGCCGGTGCCCAGGCTGATGTCTGCGCAGCTGCGCCGTCTCCTGTGCAGAGGCAGTGAGTTTTAATCTGTGACGCCCCCAAATTCAGGTACTTGAAACCCGAACTTGGTGCTACACTATATCATTTCTTTGAGCGGAATAATTATAACAAACTTAATTTACATATCAGAGTTGTCTAATCCTAGGTACACGACCATTAAACATTCATTACATGATGGATAATAAATAATATTATCTTAATAAAGTCTAACTATTACACACGATACCATAAAGCTTATTCTTGCAGCTTTCCTTTCCCCTTGTTTTTGCCAGAGCCTTCTGGTTGATCACACTTAGCTGAAAATATTTAATTTAAAGCAAGAATGAGGATTTAATTGCTCAGCAAGTAATAGCAGTTAATAAACTTTAGCTGGAAGAAATAAATATGTTCTTTGAGGCATACTTCTACAACGAATCAATAGTTGTGAAGTCTTTCGAAACATATCTTAAGAACATATCAAATCGTTTAAAATTTTGAAACGACGTAGTGACTATAAATGCTGAGTGGTCAATAGACTATGAACTTTTATTTTTTATTTTCGAAAAGGTTTAAACAAAAATTCATCTGCAAACCGCTCTGGTCTTACGGACATGTAGGGTGATCAGCGCCGTTATGTCTTGTATTGATCAATACTATCTGTTTGAATGATAAATTCATTCACTCTGTTCGCCTTGGGCACAAAAACATTTTCCCCATTTCGGGTTGTTCATTCTCAGTCTAGAATCCTAACTAAACATTTCATTTGGATGACCTTATCATAACCAATACTATTTAGCAGTACAATTCAACTCTGTCTAGCCGAGTCAAATAGCTTAGACAGTCTTTAAACCCTAAACGTCTACCAAAGTTTAATAGCATGTAACAGAATTTGTCATATCAAAGAAGTTCTAGTTCAAGAGTTCTTGCATGAATACAATAGCTCATACAAGTAGGGACACTTGTATGACAACAGATAATAATAAGAAATAATTGAATCATGGATATCAATAAAAATTTGAATAAAGAAACTTGCAATGTAAACTTTTTCAAGTAAGAAAAGAATGAGGTACTTAATAGTATCTTAACTATTCTTTTTGAAGCTGATTGGAATCAAAAGGTTAGATAACCTTGTATTATTTATAAATAATGAGATAGACAGTTCAAAATTTAGAGAACCTGTCCAGATATGAAAAATTCTAGAATATTTGCTCAATAAAGAGTAAGATTCGGGTACTTGCACAATGAAAGAGAATAGTTCATATACTTGCCTGGTCTGCTGCTTACACGACTTAATTAGTTCTATCTTTAATACAACGACCTATCATTAATAAGATCATTCGTTTGATTAGAATAATACATCATAACACATAGTACTGCTATTTACAGTCATCACAATAATTTAAAACACATTGTCACACACTTATATATGTTATTAGAACATAAACAACCATCTATCAAGTCAACCTATATAGGTTCGGATCAATTTCGAAAATAATTCGGTGTACCGACGGCTTTATCGAATAATTATCGAGTTTACTTTTAATTAAACTCTATTCTGTAGCCTTAATATTATTTTAAATAATTTAATTATCAGTCGTATTATTTTTCAGTGACTTATAATAATTTTCAAATAACTATTCTCATTTATCATGATTTTTCAATCATTGAAATCATTTTTAAATAACTTAAATTCTAAATAATCGTATTATCATTAATATTTAAATAATATTAAATTATTAATGAAATCCTTGCCAAAATATTAAAGTTATTTATAATAACTCAAAATATTCTTAAAACATTTTTATTCCCCTTAAATGATTTTTAAAACATTTAAAATTATTTTTAAATAATTACCATTAATATTTAAATATTAATGTATTATTCATCAAAATATTAAAAGTCATTTATTATTACTTAAAATATTTTTAAATCATTTATATCCTTTTTAAATGATTTTTAAATCAATAAAGCCATTTTAAAACTATTTATTTAATATAATTATTAAATAAATCTAATATCATTAATATTAAATTATTAATGAAATTTACCTTAAAATATTAAAAGTTATATTTTATAACTCAAAATATTTTTAAACCCTTTATTATTCTTTAAAATAATTTTTAATATAATAAAATCATTTTTAATCAATTTATTTAATATATTTATTAAATAAATTTAATATCATTAATATTCAAATAAATAATAATATTAATGAAAAATATGTCAAATTATTAAAAGTTAATTTTTATAACTTAAAATAATTTTTAAAACTAATTTTGGAATTTTTAAAAATTAATTTCAATTTATTTAATTAATATAATTAATTATTTATTCAAAACTGTCGCTGTAGGGCTATAGCGACAGTAACTGTCGTTATAGCTGTTCTTCATTTCCTGAAGAACAACCCAGTCAACGCGAGCATGCCTACTTTGACCAGCCACTAATTCAATTTGATTCAGTTTCTGGGTTTGTAACTGCTTCAATGGTGTAGAAGCTATGCAAGGCTAGAGGTTCATTGCAAGTTTTATGTTCAAACATCAACATATCAGGAGTAAATTGATGGTCAAACGGTCTACCCATCCTGTTCTTCGTTTCTGGGTTACCTAGAAACTCAAACAAGATGGTCAAGGCTTGTTCTAAGGCTTTGATCTTGGATCTAGTGAAGGTTTAGGGTCTTGGAGTGCTTCATTGATGTAGTAGGTATGTAGTGGTCGAAAGTTAAAGCACTTTCAATGTCCAAAAACATAACACAAGGTAGATCTAAGGTGGTCAAACGACAGGGTTCAAGTTGTTCTTCACCCTTTCTGGAATTTCCAGAAATTCATCAACTGTGTTCGGTCAAAGTGCGTTGACCGTTAATAATTTTCAATACAATGTTGCTAAATACAAACTAAAGCCATAAACATGTAGTTCATATACCAAATAACAAAGTTTTGTACTTTCATAAACATCTAATATCACATGAAGGAGATCTGGGCTTTGCAAGAAGCTGTCAGAACATTCATACGTTTCTGGGTTACCCAGAAACAGAAAGCCTGATCGGTCAACGGGTTTTGACCGATCATATCTTTCAATCCATACATGATATGATCATTTTTTCTTTTGCAGTTTACAAACAACATAACATAATACACATAGAAATCATTAAACATAACTTAGCATTAACAGGATGAGATTTATAGGTCTTTACTTTGGCTGTCAGAGAGCAAAAATTATAGTTCTTGGCAGTTTTCATAAGTTCATGATTTTGAGTCTTTTGATGCTTAGAAAGTAATATTTATCAACCCAGATCATCAATACACATATCATAGAACACATTTAAACAACTTATCATAACATCTATTACAGATTTGAAGATCTAGCATTAGGGTTTTTATTTTTTACCTTTTTGAACAAAGTTTGATTTCCACCTCCTGATCTTGATGTTGGATTGATATGAAGTGTATTTGGTTGATATTTGTGATAAGTTTAAGGGAAAATTTCATGGCTTGGGCAGAGAGAGGATTTCTTGGCTTGTGAGAAAAAAATTAACTTTGTTTCTTTACTTTTTCTTTCCTTTCTTTTGATCCAATTGATTCAATGTATCAAGTATAGCTAGCTGTCAAATTGGGTTGGTAGAGGAGAGATTTGCAACATGTGTGTAATATCTAACATAGATATTGGCAAGATATGCAAGTAACATAATAAAACAAAACCAAAAATGCCATTTTTGTAAATAATAAAGCATTTAAGGGTATTCTTGACCATGACACATATTTCTAGAGTCTAACCCTTAGGGTTTGACAATAAATTTCTAGGGTTTGAAAAATTAATTAGGAATTAAATAAAAATAAAATTGAAACACACTAATTTAATATTTAGGGTTTTTTTTATAAAATTAGGGTTTCTTGATAAAATTAGGATTTCTAAATTTATAAATTAGGGTTTCCTAATTAGTATCATTTATCACATAATATACATATTTTCATTTAAATACCAACATATCTAATTACTATGTTTAATATTTAAACCAAATAAAATAAATAAATTTATAACATATATTCATATAATTATGTTAATTATCATAATTATATATATAATTCATAATCCCATCTTGTATTAACATACTTACATATATACGGAGACAAATATAATTATTAATTATATTTAATATCCAAATTCCTTAATAAAATAAATTCTCATTATATTTAACACAAATACACTTTCTTTTTAAATACAATTATACAATAATTGTTTTAATCCATGAAATTTCATAACATAGACCAAAATTAGGGTTTTGATCTATAATGACACTTTACCTTATATCCTATTTTTAATTAAGTTAAGATAAATAACTTAATTAATCTTGATTAATTAATATAATAAAATGATTATTATAATAATTCTAGAAATCATTTCATATATTATTTAAATATTATATTAATCATATTTTCATGGAAAAATAAATAGTAACATATTTTCACTACAAACTTAATTTATTATAATAATATAATTTATAATAATAACCAATTCATTTCTTAAAAAATTTATTTAAAATCATTCGTGAAATAAATAATTATATATTTATCACACATATACTTATTCTTTACCTTGCACGTATTCCCACATATTATCTTTGAAGAAAAAAAATTATACGTAAATTTTTTTATTTAATTATATAAAAATATTGGGTTATTACATTCACCCTCCCTTATAAGGATTCCGTCCCCGGAATCACCGTTTCAAAACTTATACACCCAAGGGTAAATAATATACATATTCATTGCAAGTAGATCTCGATCTGATTCGATCGAACTGATCTTCAACTATTCAGCATAAAACTTGTTTATCTGATTAAACGGAATCTAATTTCTAATAGAACTCAAATTCCTCCTTCAAAATTTCTTAATAAAACGATTTATTATTAATAAGAAAATAATATATAAGAAAATAAAAATGTATTCGAACAATACCTGGAATTCCCTCCCCGGCTGCTACCGTATCTTGAACCGTCATATTGAAGGTCCTCGCAGTTGGCTTGTTTGTCGGAGTTGGATACGTGATCGCCAGCTTCCCACTACTTTTTCCAGCATTCGCATTTCCACCATTGGCATTTCTTTTCGCACAATCCTTTGCCATATGATCAGTTGATCCGTAGATGAAACAACCACTATTCTTCCTTGGATTGGGACAATTAGGAGAGATGTGTCCCTCCTGCCTGCACTTGTAGCACACAAACTTTCCCTTGAGACACTCACCTGAGTGACTCTTCCCGCAATTTCCACATGGTTCCACCTTCTTTCTTATTCCTCCCTGACTATTTCCAGTATTTCCCGAACTTGTCCACTTTCTTTTCCCACTTACACTTCCACTATTTCCTTCCACCTTAATTTTTCCTTCAATCCTACCCCTATTCTTATTTTCCTTGTTGTAGAGACTCATGGCCTCACTTCCACCTTTGACAATGATAGCCTTTTCCAATAACGTTCCAAAAGAGTTAATCTGCAGCACTACAACCTTGTTGTAGATCCAGGGTTTCAGCCCATGTTCGAACCTTCGTGCCTTCCGTACTTCAGTGTTCACTTGTTGTGGAGCGAACCTAGCTAATTCGTTAAATTTGGCGGCGTATTCTGAGACGGTCATATTTTCTTGTTTCAATTCCAAAAATTTAACCTCCATCCTGTCCTGCATACTGGACGAGAAGTAATTCTCGTTGAACAGTTCATTGAACCTTGTCCATGTTACCATTTCTGCTCCGGCTCGAGTTTGGTTAGCCTCCCACCAGAAGTTTGCTTCCCCTTTTAACATATTGGTAGCAAAAGCTGTCTTTTACTCCTCCGCTACCCTAGCAATAACAAACGCTTTTTCTATTTCCTTTACCCAAGTTTGGGCTTCTATAGGGTCAGTCGTTCCTTTGAATTCTAGCGGTCCTACTTCCTTGAAGTCTTTGAAGTTCGCCAATTAATTCCCTGGAGGATTTCCTGCGGCTGGTGCTCGATTTTGCATGGCTTGTGCCAACATATTCGTAAAATCTTGCATAGGATTTGCTTGACCTCTTGCATTGTTAACAAAGTCTCCCACCCTTCGGGTTCGTGGTTCTCTTCTTGGCGGCATTATCTAGTTAAACAAAATCTTAAAGTTATTATCTTATCATTCATATATCATTTTTAATGATATCATAAAAGATAGAATATAAAATTCTAAATTTTAGACCAGTTCAGCTTGCTGGATTCCCAAATTCAGCTTACCGAATTAACAAATTTACAAATTTACATTTAATCAACATACTAACTTGACATATAATAATATCATAACATTGATATTCATTCATCCAGTACATAGTACTTTTCCTTACACAATACCGATTGCCATAGTCAGCTACTATCCCTTAATGACAACAAAAGTCGGGATTCATCATGATACTTCTGCAAAAGTAATACATTTCACACCTATACACACTATATATAATCCTATTTTACTTATCTTATTCATTTCCTACACCTTCCTTAGATCCTGGACAAGTCTTTGCCTGATGACCTATCAATCCACATACAAAACATATGCATTACTTTGGATTAGGGCAATGAGATGAGATATGTCCTTCACGTCCGCAATTATAGCATACATTTTGTCCTTTCATACATATGCCTTCATGTTTTCGATTATAGTTAGCACACGTTCCTACTTTCTTTAAGTTGCCTTGATTAAAATCAGAATTCCCTAAATCACGGTTATTCATTTTTCTTTTCCATTTCTGGCTTGGAGCTGCACACGATTTGCTGCACTTGGCTCCCATCTATTCAATTTGAACCTTCAACTTATCTTGTTCTTCCATTGTTTCGATTAACGCTTTTTGCAACTGGCTATTAAGTAGCCTTTCCACTTCCAACAACCTTTCCAAACATAAAAACTTGTTCTTTAGATTTTGCACTTTCGTTGATGCTTGGCCAGCTCCAACTTCAGTGTCCGAATCACTATCTGTCAATGACACCATTTCTAGTTCTGGTTCTATATTTTCCAAAATGATGACTTCGTCTTGGTTTCTTTCTGGCGGAGTGATTTGCTCCTTTTTTACGACATAAGAGTCTTCTAATCCTTTCCTTCCTGACATCTATACATAAATTATCTTGACTAGTACATAATATATACACATAACAAATAATATTTTATATAAATTATTTTTATTTCATTTTATGATGAATTTCCTTAATTCATCTCCTTTAAACTCTATTTGAGTTATTTATTTTTCAACGCTTCTATGTAGCTTAAGGTTATAGCCTAAGGTATTCCCCACCTATGGTTTCTAACCTAAAGCTCTGATACCACCCTGTGACGCCCCCAAATTCAGGTACTTGAAACCCGAACTTGGTGCTTTACGATATCATTTCTTTGAGCGGAATAATTATAACAAACTTAATTTACATATCAGAGTTGTCTAATCCCAGGTACACAACCTTTAAACATTCATTACATGATGGATAATAAATAATATTATCTTAATAAAGTATAACTATTACACACGATACCATAAAGCTTATTCTTGCAGGTTTCCTTTCCCCTTGTTTTTGCCAGAGCCTTCTGGTGGATCACACTTAGCTGAAAACATTTAATTTAAAGCAAGAATGATCATTTAATTGCTCAGCAAGTAATAGCAGTTAATAAACTTTAGCTGGAAGAAATAAATATTTTCTTTGAGGTATACTTCTACAACGAATCAATAGTTGTGAAGTCTTTCGAAACATATCTTAATAACATATCAAATCGTTTTAAATTTTGAAACGACGTAGTGACTATAAATGCTGAGTGGTCAATAGACCATGAACTTTTATCTTTTATTTTTGAAAAGGTTTAAACAAAAATTCATCTGCAAACCGCTCTGGTCTTACGGACATATAGGGTGATCAGCCCCATTATGTCCTGTATTGATCAATACTATCTGTTTGAATGATAAATTCATTCACTCTGTTAGCCTCGGGCACAAAAACATTTTCCCCATTTCGGGTTGTTCATTCTCAGTCTAGAATCCTAACTAAACATTTCAGTTGGATGACCTTATCATAACCAATACTATTTAGCAGTACAATTCAACTCTGTCTAGCCGAGTCAAATAGCTTAGACAGTCTTTAAACCCTAAACGTCTACCGAAGTTTAATAGCATGTAACAAAATTTGTCATATCAAAGAAGTTCTAGTTCAAGAGTTCTTGCATGAATACAATAGCTCATACAAGTAGGGACACTTGTATGACAACAAACAATAATAAGAAATAATTGAATCATGGATATCAATAAAAATTTGAGTAAAGAAACTTGCAATGTAAACTTTTTCAAGTAAGAAAAGAATGATGTACTTAATAGTATCTTAACTATTCTTTTTGAAGCTGATTGGAATAAAAAGGTTAGATAACCTTGTATTATTTATAAATAATAAGACAGACAGTTCAAAATTTAGAGAACTTGTCCAGATATGAAAAATTCTAGAATATTTGCTCAATAAAGAGTAAGATTAGGGTACTTGCACAATGAAAGAGAATAGTTCAGATACTTGACTAGTCTGCTGCTTACATGACTTAATTAGTTCTATATTTAATACAACGACCTATCATTAATAAGACCATTCGTTTGATTAGAATAATACATCGTAACACATAGTACTGCTATTTACAGTAATCACAATAATTTAAAACACATTGTCACACACTTATATCTGTTATTAGAACATAAACAACCATCTATCAAGTCAACCTATATAGGTTCAGATCAATTTCGGAAATAATTCGGTGTACCGACGGCTTTATCGGATAATTATCGATGTTTACTTTTAATTAAACTCTATTCTGTAGCCTTAATATTATTTTAAATAATTTAATTATCAGTCGTATTATTTTTCGGTGACTTATAATAATTTTCAAATAATTATTCTCATTTATCATGATTTTTCAATCCTTGAAATCATTTTTAGATTACTTAAATTCTAAATAATCCTATTATCATTAATATTTAAATAATATTAAATTATTAATGAAACCTTGCCAAAATATTAAAGTTATTTATAATAACTCAAAATATTCTTAAAATATTTTTATTCCCCTTAAATGATTTTTAAAACATTTAAAATTATTTTTAAATAATTACCATTAATATTTAAATATTAATGTATTATTCATCAAAATATTAAAGTCATTTATTATTACTTAAAATATTTTTAAATCATTTATATCCTTTTTAAATGATTTTTAAATCAATAAAGCCATTTTAAAACTATTTATTTAATATAATTATTAAATAAATCTAATATCATTAATATTAAATTATTAATGAAATTTACCTTAAAATATTAAAAGTTATATTTTATAACTTAAAATATTTTTAACCCTTTATTATTCTTTAAAATAATTTTTAATATAATAAAATCATTTTTAATCAATTAATTTAATATATTTATTAAATAAATTTAATATCATTAATATTCAAATAAATAATAATATTAATGAAAAATATGTCAAATTATTAAAAGTTAATTTTTATAACTTAAAATAATTTTTAAAACTAATTTTGGAATTTTTAGAAATTAATTTATATTTATTTAATTAATATAATTAATTTTTTATTCAAAACTGTCGCTGTAGGGCTATAGCGACAGTAACTGTCGCTATAGCTGTTCTTCATTTCCTG
The DNA here is from genome assembly GCA_020205555.1 of Panax stipuleanatus. Lineage (NCBI taxonomy): Eukaryota > Viridiplantae > Streptophyta > Magnoliopsida > Apiales > Araliaceae > Panax > Panax stipuleanatus. The sequence continues at coordinate 107,540,442 of CM035117.1, read as the reverse complement.
AAGAACAGCCCAGTCAACGCGAGCATGCCTACTTTGACCGGCCACTGATTCAATTTGATTCAGTTTCTGGGTTTGTAACTGCTTCAATGATGTAGAAGGTATGCAAGGCTAGAGGTTCATTGCAAGTTTTATGTTCAAACATCAACATATCAGGAGTAAATTGATGGTCAAACGGTCTACCCATCCTGTTCTTCGTTTCTAGGTTACCCAGAAACTCAAACAGGATGGTCAAGGCTTGTTCTAAGGCTTTGATCTTGGATCTAGTGAAGGTTTAGGGTCTTGGAGTGCTTCATTGATGTAGTAGGTATGTAGTGGTCCAAAGTTAAAGCACTTTCAATGTCCAAAAACATAACACAAGGTAGATCTAAGGTGGTCAAACAACAGGGTTCAAGCTGTTCTTCACCCTTTCTGGAATTTCCAGAAATTCATCAACTGTGTTCGGTCAAAGTGCGTTGACCGTTAATAATTTTCAATACAATGTTGCTAAATACAAACTAAAGCCATAAACATGTAGTTCATATACCAAATAACAAAGTTTTGTACTTTCATAAACATCTAATATCACATGAAGGAGATCTGGGCTTTGCAAGAAGCTGTCAGAACATTCATACGTTTCTGGGTTACCCAAAAACAGAAAACCTGATCGGTCAACGGGTTTTGACCGATCATATCTTTCAATCCATACATGATATGATCATTCTTTCTTTTGCAGTTTACAAACAACATAACATAATACACATAGAAATCATTAAACATAACTTAGCATTAACAGGATGAGATTTATAGGTCTTTACTTTGGCTGTTAGAGAGCAAAAATTATGGTTCTTGGCAGTTTTCATAAATTCATGATTTTGAGTCTTTTGATGCTTAGAAAGTAATATTTATCAACCCAGATCATCAATACACATATCATAGAACACATTTAAACAACTTATCATAACATCTATTACAGATTTGAAGATCTAGCATTAGGGTTTTTATTTTTTACCTTTTTGAACAAAGTTTGATTTCCACCTCCTGATCTTGATGTTGGATTGATATGAAGTGTATTTGGTTGATATTTGTGATAAGTTTAAGGGAAAATTTCATGGCTTGGGCAGAGAGAGGATTTCTTGGCTTGTGAGAAAAAAAATTAACTTTGTTTCTTTACTTTTTCTTTCCTTTCTTTTGATCCAATTGATTCAATGTATCAAGTATAGCTAGCTGTCAAATTGGGTTGGTAGAGGAGAGATTTGCAACATGTGTGTAATATCTAACATAGATATTGGCAAGATATGCAAGTAACATAATAAAACAAAACCAAAAATGCCATTTTTGTAAATAATAAAGCATTTAAGGGTATTCTTGACCATGACATATATTTCTAGAGTCTAACCCTTAGGGTTTGACAATAAATTTCTAGGGTTTGAAAAATTAATTAGGAATTAAATAAAAATAAAATGGAAACACACTAATTTAATATTTAGGGTTTTTTTAAAAATAAAATTAGGGTTTCTTGATAAAATTAGGATTTCTAAATTTATAAATTAGGGTTTCCTAATTAGTATCATTTATCACATAATATACATATTTTCATTTAAATACCAACATATCTAATTACTATGTTTAATATTTAAACCAAATAAAATAAATAAATTTATAACATATATTCATATAATTATGTTAATTATCATAATTATATATATAATTCATAATCCCATCTTGTATTAACATACTTACATATATACGGAGACAAATATAATTATTAATTATATTTAATATCCAAATTCCTTAAGAAAATAAATTCTCATTATATATAACACAAATACACTTTTCTTTTAAATACAATTATACAATAATTGTTTTAATCCATGAAATTTCATAACATAGACCAAAATTAGGGTTTTGATCTATAATGACACTTTACCTTATATCCTATTATTAATTAAGTTAAGATAAATAACTTAATTAATCTTGATTAATTAATATAATAAAACAATTATTATAATAATTCTAGAAATCATTTCATATATTATTTAAATAATATATTAATCATATTTTCATGGAAAAATAAATAGTAACATATTTTCACTACAAAATTAATTTATTATAATAATATAATTTATAATAATTAACAATTCCTTTCTTAAAAAATTTATTTAAAATCATTCGTGAAATAAATAATTATATATTTATCACACATATGCTTATTCTTTCCCTTGCACGTATTCCCACATATTATCTTTGAAAAAAAATTATACGTAAAATTTCTTATTTAATTATATAAAAATATTGGGTTATTACATAATCAAGTGTGCAGTTTATTTTTATGCCTAAGTTACATTATTGCTAAGATAATGAGCATGTATCTAGCTGCTATAACATGTGTTAACATGAAGTTGATAATTTCATAATTTGAGAAAAAGAAAGTTTTGAAAACCTAATATAGTATTTAAATTATAAGCTATTATTGTTTAATTGTAAAATAAGTTACTTAATTATAATTTGATTAATTATAATTAAGAGTAAATATTTAATTTAAATTATAATTCTATGAAATTATAATGTATAGAAGTTGATTTATTTTAATCAGTTAGATGTTAATTTAAATTATAATTTATGTAATTATAATTTAATAAATGCATGTTTAATTATGGATTATAAATTGATAATTTCATGATTAATTATAATTTGTGTAATTATAATGCATGATATAGTTTAATTGATTATAAATTATAATTTGTTTATAATTTAAAAGGTAATTATAATTTAAGTAATTATAATTAGATTAAGTGTTTAAATTATAATTTAGCTAAATACATAATTAATTTAATTATGTGACTACGGATGTGATGTAATTAACTATGTGATAGTTGATTATTACTATTTATTTTATTAGAGTGAGTTAACCATGAGGGTTAACCACTTATGTGAGTTAGTTAGGTGTTAACTGATTTAGATTATTCTAATTGAATGTGTATAGGAAGTGTTTAAGTACGTGGTTGAGTTAAGTAGCTTGCGCATAAGGCAAGTCTTCTAAACCCTAAACTCGCTATTTCTACGCAAGTTTCTTTGAGTTCATATATTCATTGTTGAGAATGTCCTTTTCATTTCTGTACTGGACAATTATTTACTTAACCGAAGAGATCTTGACTTATTGTTCAAGTAAGATCCAGTTTATTATTTTAAATGCTTTAAGTTTACTTCTAAAGCATATGTTAATTCATAATTCTTTTATTTATGAATTATTGAAAGTCGATTCAACTAATCCTTAGTTGATGAACGTGAATTCTAAATTATCCTTGTAAGCTTATCCAAACCAAACTTTCTTTGGTGCGGACTTGAATTAAAATTATTAAGTTGAATAACCCTAATTATTAGGGGAGGTTATTACGCATAGCGTTAAGATGTTTGTGCACAATACATGGTACAAAGGGCTGATCACCCTAAGTACGAGTTAATGTCCATAGTCTTATTGACTGTTAAAGGTTTAAATAGAAATATTTATAACCTAGGACAAGAGATCGAAGGTCTTATGACCCTCAGATAAATTCTATTTTCGAATTGTAATTGCGATGAAAGAATTATTATTTAATTCTTTATTTTTGAAGCGAATCATATTATTCAGATTCTTTTAAAGATATCCTTTCATGTATATATTATTGTTAACCTCCAGTGAGCTGTTGTTTGCTCACTCTTGCATTAAATAACAATTGCAGTTAAGGTTGATAACGTTGATGCCCCGTCTACGAGTAAAGGCAAAGGAAAGATGAACAAGTGAAGACTTGTTTAATTATTTTGAAATGATTATAATAAGACTTTTATGTCATGTTTTTATTCTGCACTTTATTGTTTATGTCAAGGTTAGAGTAACCTTGGGATTGATTTTTGAGAAGGTTGTAACCCTTGTTTTAAAGGAGATTTTATATAAAGGTTGTAATTTATTTTGAGATATATTGGGTAGATATTTGTTATAGTTAGAAAGTGAAACCAAATCATGTGAAAACAAAGTACCCGAATTTGAGGGTGTCACAGGTCTATCTACTTTACCGAACAACCCATACAAGCCAACAAACGGAAAATTACAGTAACGTAGCCACTGTAACTCCATACACATGTAATAATACATAACATAACATGTTTCTACAACATAACAACTATCTAAATAATGATAATCACAAGTTTTAAAAATCCAATTTGGCCATTTTCATAAAACTCCTACTTTTCATAAAACAATTCACTGTAATTTCAATTCTAAACCAATTCAATTCATAATACCCACATTATTTCTGTTATAGAAGCTAGTAACATGAACAACTATCAATTTGCACAATTTACATATATAATTCATCAATTTCTACTCTATAATCAACTAAAACATGAAAACTCCATATTGAACACATATTCCCCATTTAAAACTTGCTTTTACAATACTTTGATTTATGAAAATTATTTATAGCATATAACCCACTATAAACAACACATGAATACACTCTATATATGCACTATTCATGTTTAAAGAATTATATAACAACTTATTTTTAACAGAGAACGAATATGAAAAACATCTAACTGAGTTCTATAACAATTAGAGATTATAGATGATACCTTTTGTTAATAGGTTGAAAGAGAATGTGATGTGAGTTCAATTCTAGCAATTCTTCTTCCTCTTTTCTCTTCTTCTCTAACTCTTCTCTGCTCTTCCTTCTCTCTGCTCTCTTTTCTTCTTAGTTCTTAGTTAGACTTAGGAATAGAACTAACGTAGTAGATATATTATAACTGATATAATATACGTATACTAATGATATATATGTAACTGCTAATTTATTAAGATATATAATAAATACATATTATTATATAAGTTACAACTATTTGAATTTGAAAAACCTTAAGGCATGTTTAGCCAAAATAATATTTTTTTTAAAAAACAGATTATTATTACTAAGGCCATGTTTGGTCAAATGAGTTTAAAATAAGTGCAAGAGCCTTGTTTGGTTAAAATCATTTAAAATTATTTTTCTTTTATTTTAACAAATCCATTTACACATATTTTAAATGTCACATTTTAATTAATTAAACATAGAACATTCTTATTTAATCAATTAATCACATAAAATAATTTGTCACATAATTATAATTACTCGCTAATTATAATTCATGTAACACTTAACACACAATTCATCTAATTTAATTCTCTCAATTAAATTAGAACTACAATATAAAATTAATATATACACATCAAATAAATAACATTCATTAAATTAATATGTAACACTTAATTAAATCACTCTCATAATTCACGTAATTTATTTATTTAACTCAATAAATAATTCACATAAAATATTTATTTAACTCAATAAATATTTAAAATTATTATATAAAATCACAATCGTTACAATCTTCCCTCAAAAGGATTCTGTCCCCAAAATCACACATAAAAAAAAAATTCTTGTCTATTACAAGTTTAACTTATTAAACTCAAAATCTAGCATTTTAACATGATATTAACCATATACAACATGCATCTCAAGATTCTAACATAAAATTACCTAGTGCATTCATGCATAAGCTTTTTCTTTACCCATGTTGTACAAATCTCTCTTTTCTCTCATTTGATCTAACTTTCAACTTTAAAAATGTTTTGATCCTTGTATAAAACACTTATACTAATATAGATGAAGAGTTTTTAAAGATCAAACATAAGGCCCCTTGTTTCATCAAAATCTAAGAAGTAAGAAAGCTAAACTTGAAAATCTTGAGAATCATTACCTAGTTCTTCTTCTATTCTTCTTATCCTTCCAAAGTAGCTAAGAGACTTAGCATGCATGAAGATCAAAGATCCTCTTTTTCTCCTTGAAATGGCCTAATATGGCTCTCCCTCTATTTCTCTATATTTTCTTTTTCTCTAGCTAAAGAGCTTGGAAGTGTAAGGAATAAAATGAAGTAACTGGAGTAAGTATGATTAAGTGTGTAAGTATTCTCTTCCACTACTTCTCTATCTTAATCATTCTAATGGTTGCTTGTTCACTTAACCATAAGTGTTGTACATGCTAAGAGAGTGACACATGGCTTAGTTAGTAGATTTAGGAGATTTTAATCAAGATTTTGGACAAGCTACAAAGTTGCTCTTTTTCTTCTCATAATACCCTCAAAATTTTGGCCATGATGGCCTTATTGGGCCCATTTGGTTTGTTTTTTATTCTTCATTTAGCTTACTAGAAGTCCAATAAGTCCTCTTTTAATTGGGCTAAGAGTTTGGGCTTTGATTAATTCATTTTGGGCTTGCAAATAAATTCTATTTTGCTTACTAGTTAAAATAAGCTTGGGCCTCCTCCCATAGTTAAATTGGGCCATCACTATATTGCTCCATACATAATATATTGGACTAGATTAATAATTTAATTTCCCTTAATTCACTTTATCTACAAGTCTCATACTTAATAAAATAATTGGGCTTGTTTAAACTATTTATTCTCCTTAGTCCATGAAATAAATTATCATTTGGACTCTTATACATTATTATTAATATAAAAACATTCTCATATATCAATAATATCAATTAACTTACATAACCCAATTAGTCTTTTCTCTATAGAAGTCAACTGTTGACTTTGACCAAAAAGTTAAACACTTACACATTTTGTGTTTATTGTCCTTTCTGACTAAACTTGACATTCCGGACGCCACCGAGCAGTCCGTGCTTCAAAATTCTATCTCTAACTCAAATTTTGAGTTTTAAATTACTCCATTTTTATTGCTAATTAAATTAGTTAATAACTTTTCACTTCTTCCTCTTCTTATTTGCCAATTAAGACCAACTGTGACGCCCCCAAATCCGGGTTCCTCTCTTTCCTCGGATCCGGTGCAGTCACGATACTACTATCGTCAAACTATTACATCTTTTAATCATTAGTAAAAGAATACAACATTGTTTATTACAATTTAGAATATAAATTCTATTCATATCTAGGATCTTGTATGATGACTCCAAACTTTTACAAGTTTTAAAACCCGGTCATATACCATCCCTGTCTAAACATAACATTTGATGTTACTAAAATGCGGAATAACTTAAACTTTTCAATAACCTTTGAATAAAATCTTTTATTGATTCCATAACTTGAATCCATTACATTTTCCAGAATCAAACTATATCATGATTCACTCTATTCAAATTTTTGTATAATCGCATACATCTTAACTTAATATCCTCTATATATTATCTAATACATCTTTACAGTACGACAAGCATTAAACCTCGTAAACAAATATCAAGTACAACTACTAGAACCTAAACATGGTCCGAGTAATAATCTGAACAGTATTCTTCATTGCGATACTATCTATCTTTATCAATCAAAAAGCTCGAAGTCTTTATCGAAAGTCCTTAACATGCAAAAGTGGTTATTTGCAAGAGTGAGCTCGACAGCTCAGCAATTCTAACAGTTTTCATGCATCACATAGCATATAACATTATACTCAGTTCATGCATTTATAAACAATTTATATTTACTACGCATATTACTTTTCATATAACAAGCATATCATCAAAGATCAACTTTCAATCTCATATATATCTCATATACAGTTCATATATATAAGTTCACATCATCACAGTATAATATAATTTAACTAACAGTTATTGAATTCATATATCAAATAGGAACTGAAAGACTTGCCTGATTCGTAGTTTAACAACTACGACTTAACTGCTTAAGAATCTCTGCACTTTGTGTAATCCTACACAGTTATATTAACCATAGAGATCACACTCATTATTTATATGTATCCACACATTCTTAATATAATAATAAAGGTTACATTGTCGTCTAACCTGGTTCTTAGAACATTCGTCTCACATTCTTATCGTATTCCTAGAATAACTATGTAAGTATACGTATACTTTAACCATACGTACTTACAAATATTCTTCATATACACATGCCTGTCTACCACTAATCTATTTACATATAGCTAGTGTAGTCCATCTTTTGAGTTAATCATTCTCATTTATCATTACTAACACATAAGACCATAACAAAACAAATATACTCTATTAACCGTCGAAGTCGGATTCCAGTATTAACATATGGTCCTACATAGCATGTATACACATTAAAGGATACTTTCATGCTCGTTTAACCTTTTCACGTGCAATCTACATGATATAGGTTCTAAGTCAACATTCCAACAATTTAAGGCCACTCAAAGTCATGAACATCACAAAGTTTATCATGCTAGTTCTTTAAACACATAAAGTATTCATATAACTCATACTGGGCATGTTCATGAATATTCATACTTCATACATGTAACTGTAACAGCCCCAAATCCGGGTCCTCTGACCCCGGTCCGGTCGTCACGATCTAACATAAACATCTACCTCTAAACAATATACGATAACTACAATGCGGAATATAATAAACGTACGTCGTTCATTCAAAAGGTGCTACTAGTCCCAAGATTCGATAACCTTAAATACAAAACATACAAACATACCCTAGAATAGTCAATAGGGTTCATATTACATAATAGTAAATTAATTAAACATAAAGATAAAGTCTGCTCCTTGCAAACTAATCCTACATCTTCCCTTTACCCTTGTCCTTTCCTGAAGTCTCGGGCTTAACTGCAATATAAGTCATGATATAGCAAGAATGAGCAACAAGTTTGCTCAGCAAGTTGAAATACAACAATAAAGGATATATCATGATGAAAGGAATATATCTGATAATAAATTCAACAATATGAATATCGGAAGCAAGAATAATAATTGCTTTTAGAATAATTGATAGTCAAGTATACTTTTGAACTATAAAACTCCAACGAAATCAATAGCTGATTGACCATTTGGTTACTGGCTACAGAATAAGTACTTGAGGGGATCAGCCTCGCGTACGCTATGTATATGTATAACATTCAACTCTGCTGTTTGTATCTTTATACTAGATACCTGGGGTACTCCCCTATATATAAAAGGGGTGTTCTTTTAGTCTAAGAATCCTTACCATCAATTGGTTTGGATAGCTTTTATAAAATTTTTATACAATTTTCTGACCGAACAAGGGTTCAGACTCTATCTGACGCAGTTCAAGAATTATAGAACTTTAAATAATGTACAAGTCCAAGACTGTACGAAATCAAGTGCACCAAGTGCGAATAACAATAATATCGATGTGGAATAATTGTAAAGTAATTAAACCACCTAATAGCATGCCTGGAAATAAAGTTCAAGCTTTAAATAATTAACTGTCAATACGATAATAACCTGCTCAATACAATATGAGAAGGATAGGAACTTGTACAAATAAGAATTAAAGAACTTGCACAACCAAATAGTGAAGTTTGGAGACTTGCCTGATTGCTCAGCTACAATTAAGTTCTAGCTTTAATTAAATCTCGCTGAAATAACCTAACATTAATAATTCGGTATTCCAATTAGCATGTGTAAACTAATACGAGTCTACACTTACAAGAATCTGCTTATCATATCAATCTATCCATAATTCACGTAAGTCAATCTAATCATGTTATAGATTTAATAACTTTAGATTATCTAATTTCTATGCATCAATATAGACTTGAACACATAATACTTCAAGTTACTTATATTTAATCAACATACATGTTTTATGATTATAATTTTTGAAAACCTAGCGTGCTCAACCTAATCCTAGTTTAAAGTCATATGATCTCATGTCGGTAATTTGTATACTTTACATAATACAAGTTTATACTTCATGTTATCACATAACAAGGTTAAACATAACATGCATGCTCATGCGTATACTATACATGTATACTTTAATCCACCTATTTCATGCCTTAGAAATTCATTTTCTATGAATACATGCATATGTGAAATCTATACCTTAACTCAACGAGGTCCATGTTAATATGCTTATAGGCATAACGAACTCTAATGTACATGCTTGTATGATCAATACGTAATCCACATGATGATCGATGATATAATCTTTCACGTTCTAAGCTTTTCGTTGAAAAATCACACTAAGCCAATAAGGTATCATAATACATGTTAAGTGCCTTGTGCTCATAACTCGTATGTCTTAGGACTCATATATAAACCATATATATGCTCTCAAATAGTCATAATCTAAAAGATATTAACCTTAGCCAAGTTCACTTTGAAAGTTCTTAAGTTTCTTATTTCAAAATCGCTAGAATCTTGCTATCACGTATGCTAGTGTGTGAACACATTTTAACATGCATTTCATGTCAATATAAACTATACAATCATGTTTAGAATATCAAAATATGCACATGTTACATATGTGTCTAAGTCCACAATCGAAACTACAAGTTTTATTACAAAACCATAAGTGTTGCGTCAATCATGTGTACTAGCATTGTTATACTTGTTCATACTACATGAATATACTTATGTGTGCGTGCTACATCAGTTTACATGCTTGCCAAAAGAAGTAACATATGTTAGTCATGACAGCAGCTTTAACAGAAAATGAAATCTGGTTTTCAAGCCAGGCGCAGCTGCGCCGCTGGCCAGTGCAACACTGGCACAGCTGCGCAGTTGCCTGGGTCGTCCAAAAACTGCCTCTGCTCGGCAGAGGCTCAACCCAACTCAGACAATTAATACAAAATCATCTTAGTCATTCTATGGTATAATGCTAACATGATTTTAAACTAGTATAGCACTTAACAAACATATTTCAAACACTCAATTCATCAATCATGGTCAACTCAAGAATCAAGAATTAGAAGTTTTACAAAAATAAGAATGGGAAGTGATATACCTCTGCTAAAGGAACTTGCTGATAACTCTCACCCTCTCAATTCACAGACTCTCACTATAAAGTATACTCACTCAAGCTTGTTTGGTAGAATTCTCAGCAATTGCAATATAGAAGAAGAGATGGCTTAATTTATAGGCAATTCAATAACTAGGCAATGCCATTATCTTCCAAATTAAACCAACAGATGTCAAGAATGTATAATGGATTACAAGAAGTTGGTGAGAAGTAGTTGAATTCACTCATGAAGCCCACTCCCCATCTATTCATTAGCTAGCATTGGTGAATTTGAGAAAAAGCTAGACTAGTGTAGCATGTGGGTTTACACGTGAAGGAGAAAATTGAGGGTGGAACTCACATTTAGGGACAATGAAATCTCAGCCTTTGTAATTATATATATATATATATATATTATGTATGCTTAACATAATACATACATACTTAGATTATATAATGTATATGCACATAGTATCTACTTAAGTTATATGTATTTATTCCATATACATTTAGATGGGTGATACTATGTTATCTCAATTAGCAATTAATATTGAATAGGTACACAACATATAATCCATGCACATTTTCCTTAATACCGAATGTAAAGTAATTGGGTATTATTATTACTCATTATTATAACTGTTATCATTATAATAACTTACTGAGATCAATTATTTATTGATATTACTATATGTTGATGAGGTATACATTAATGTTTTCCCACACATGTATTGTCACATAAACATTAGTATGTAACTCTCATAATGTAATTATTCTTACTATATAGTTTATAATGTATAATTATATTAATGTGTCACCTTGTACTATATTTAATATATAGTTAACTACCATATATTAAAGGTTTAACATATCGCATGCTTGTATGAAATGATTAATCAAGTAAATATAATATTATTATATTTACTAATCTCTCATTCATTAATTATTATTTATTCATAATAATTGTTAATCAACACATTATCAATTAATTAATCATAATTGAAATTAATCAAACATGTTCGAATCTTGCCACTATATTCAAATAAATTGAATATTTAATTATTAATAATCTTATCAATTCTCTGATATTAAAGTATTAGGGTTAGTCCACTACTTTAAATAAACTATTAGTGACTCCCCTTAACCATTCACAAATTCACATAACCACATAAGGTTTAAATAAACTCACAAAATTAACTCGTAATAAATAAATAAATTAAATCACATATTTAATAAATAAGGAGTTTAAAATTCATGGTCGTTACATCTCTCCCCCATTATAAAAATTCCATCCTCGGAATTGTAAAAATAAGGTTACTCAAATAAAAACGGATAATTTGCTCTCATTTTCTCTTCTAGCTCCCATGTAGCTTCTTCAACTGCATGATTCCTCCAAAGAATCTTAACGGAATGAATGATCTTATTCCTCAGCTTCTGTTCTTTCCTATCTAGTATCTGGACAGGAATTTCCTCGTATGATAAGTCTTTCTCGACTTGGATTGGTTCATAGGAGATAACGTGCTTGTAGTCTGATTTATATGGCCGTAATACTGACACATGAAACACGTTGTGAATGTGCTCAAGTTCAGGAGGTAACGCCACCTCGTACGCCACTTCACCGACTCGCCTCAGAATCTCAAACGGTCCTATGAACCTAGGGCTCAACTTGCCCTTCTTCCCAAAACGAATCTTCCCCTTCCAGGGAGATACTTTCAGAAAAGCATAGCTTCCTAATTTAAATTCTTTCTTCTTGCGATACAAGTCCGCATACTTCTTCTGGCGATCTTGAGCAGCTACCAGCCGTGCTCTTATCACCTTGATAATCTCTACAGTCTGCTGTACTAATTCTGGTCCCAACAGTCGACGTTCTCCAACTTCGTCCCAACACAACGGTGTTCGACATTTTCTCCCATATAGTGCCTCGTACGGTGGCATTCCGATACTAGCGTGAAAACTATTATTGTACGCAAATTCTACTAATGGTAGGTGATACTCCCAACTACCCTTGAAGTCCATCACACAAGCTCGGAGCATATCTTCAAGTGTTTGAATTGTTCTTTCACTTTGCCCATCGGTCTGCGGATGATACGCGGTACTCATTCGTAATTATATCCCCAATCTCTCTTGAAGACTCTTCCAAAAATTCGACGTGAATCGCGGATCTCTATCTGATACAATAGATACCAGCACCCCATGTCTCGAGATAATTTCCTTGACATATAATTTGGCTAACTGATCCAAACTATACTTAATCCTAATCGGCAAAAAGTGAGCTGACTTCGTAAGACGATCTACAATTACCCATATGGCGTCGTGCCCTTTCTGCGTTGCCGGAAGTCCTACCACAAAGTCCATCGTGATGTGTTCCCATTTCAATTCTGGAATTTGTAACGGTTGTAATAACCCGCTTGGTCGTTGGTGCTCTGCCTTGACTCTCTAACAAGTTAAACACCTACTTACGCATTCTGCAACCTTCCTCTTCATGTTTGGCCACCAAAAGTGATGACGCAAGTCTTGGTACATCTTCGTGCTTCCTGGGTGTATCGAGTATCTCGTACTGTGCGCTTCTTGCAAAATTTCTTCTCTTAGTTTCGGTACTAACGGTACCCAAATTCGTCCTTCAAACCATAGCAGTCCAGTGGTATCAATCTTGAATTTCAAATCATCACCTTCAATAATCCGTTTCTTGATAATATCACAATCTTCGTCCTTCTCTTGTGCCTCCTTAACCTTATCTAATAAAGTCGGGCTCGCTGTCACTGTAAATAATTTTTCGTTGGTCTCCATCGGATATTTAACCTCCAAATCTAGTCGTTCGAAATCTTTCACTAACTCTTCTTGAAAGGTTAACTTCAATAACTTCTCTCTGCCTTTTCTGCTCAAGGCATCTGCCACTACATTTGCTTTGCCTGGATGGTACAAAATCTCACAATCATAATCTTTGATCAATTCTAGCCATCGGCGCTGCCTCATGTTTAGCTCTTTCTACGTGAAGATATACTTCAGACTCTTGTGGTCCGTATATATCTCACACTTCTCACCATATAAATAATGCCTCCAAATCTTCAAGGCAAAAACTACTGCTGCTAATTCCAAGTCATGAGTCGGATAACCCTTCTCATAATCTTTCAGCTGACGTGAAGCGTACGCAATGACCCTGCCGTGTTGCATTAGTACACAGCCAAGACCTTTGTGGGACGCATCACTATACACTACGAACCCTCCTGTGTTATCTGGTAAAGCTAACACAGGTGCTTCACTAAGCCTCTTCTTCAACTCTAGGAAACTCTCTTCACACTTCTCCGTCCAAACGAACTTAACTGTCTTTCTAGTAAGATTGGTCAACGGCGATGCTATTTTCGAAAAATCCTGGATGAATCTCCGATAGTATCCCGCTAACCCTAAGAAACTCCTGATTTCTGTTGGCGTCTTCGGCTGCTCCCAATTGATAACCGCTTCTACCTTTGCTGGATCCACCGAAACACCATTCTTGTCGATAATGTGCCCCAAAAACTGCACTCTCTGCGACCAAAACTCACACTTGGAGAATTTTGCATACAGCTTCTCTCTCTTTAATGTCTCCAACACTATTCGAAGATGCTCGACGTGTTCTTCCTCCGTCTCGGAATACACCAGAATGTCATCGATGAATACGACAACGAACTTATCCAAATATTGTTTGAATACTCTGTTCATCAAGTCCATAAATGCTGCCGGCGCGTTCGTCAATCCGAATGACATTACCAGAAACTCAAAGTGTCCATACCGAGTTCAGAATGCTGTCTTTGGAATATCCTCTGGCCTCACCTTCAGTTGATGATAACCGGTCCTCAAGTCAATCTTTGAAAAGTACTTCACCCCCTTCAACTGATCAAATAAATCCTCGATCCTAGGAAATGGGTACTTGTTTTTAATGGTGACCTTGTTCAACTCTCGGTAGTCGATACAAAGTCTGAGCGATCCATCTTTCTTCTTCACAAATAAGACTGGCGCTCCCCACGGTGATACGCTCGGTCGAATGTATCCCTTATCCAACAACTCTTGTAATTGAGCCATCAGTTCCTTCATCTCTACCGGTGCCATACGATACGACGCTTTGTATACCGGTGCTGTCCCCGGTGCCAAATAAATAACAAACTCAATTTCTCTATCCGGTGGTAATCTAGGAATCTCGTCTGGGAAGACATCGGTGAATTCCCTTACAATAGGTATCTGACCCAGTTCACCCTCGACTCGTCGAGTATCAACCATGTGAGCCAAATAACCTACACAACCCTTCCTAAGCAATCTCTGTGCTTAAACCATCATCAGACAATGAGATTGTCTCGGCGATTTACGACCATAAAATACCACCTTTGACTTATTCGGAGTGTTAAGGTGTATGCACTTCTTCTTACAGTCGATAACTGCTCCGTGAATCGATAACCAATCCATTCCAAGGATTACATCGAACTCCCCAAACGAATCGGTATCAAATCCACTCTGAGCTTAAATCCTCGCAATTCGGTATAGCAGTTCCTATGAATGTATTCTACGAGAATAATTTCCTTGTTCGCTACTTCTACGTTCATAGGGTGTTCTAACCTTTCACGGGGTAAGTCTAACCGTTTAACAAATTCTTCGGAAACAAAAGAGCAGGTAGCACCCGAATCAAATAACACATATGCATCTATATTGTTGATTGGGATGATACCTGACACCACGTCCTTAGACTCCACCGCATCCTGAACGGTCATGTTGAACGTGTGTGCCGTTGGTCTATTGGCTTGACTGGCTGGCCCTTCGATGCTCAATCCGTTGTTGTTGTTGTTGCGATTGCCGCTAGCTGCGTCGCCCTTTCTCTTCGGGCAGTCCTTAATTTGATGGTCTAGGGCTCCACACGAGAAACACCCTCCTTTCTGCTTATTCGAACACTGAGGAGCCATGTGCCCCGGTTGTCCACAACGGTAACAAGCGTTCTTTCCCTTCATGCACTCCCCCGAGTGATTCTTCCCACAGTTGTTGCACTTTACACTTTTCTTGGCCTCTCCCCCGGACTTGTTGCCTCCAGAGGATTGGCTCTCTGTCCATTTACGCTTGTTAGGGTTGCTGCCTCCGCTGCTTCCCCCTTTCTGTCCCTCCTGACAAGTCTTCTTTTCTTGCTTGAATCGAGCAATGGCTTCATTACCTCCTTCGGCAATGATAGCCCTTTCTAGTAGATCAGAGTAAGTCTTAATCTTCAATACCACAACTGCTTTCTGCACCCATGGTTTCAGTCCTAATTCGAACCTCCTTGCCTTCCTGGCTTCCTTGTCAACCTGATGTGAAGCGAATCGGGTCAACTCGTTAAATCTTGTCGCGTACTCTGCGACAGACATACTACCTTATTTCAGTTCCAGAAACTTAACTTCCATATCCTGTTGCGTATTCTCCGAGAAGTAATTCTCGAGAAATAGCTCCTTAAATTTATCCCAAGGAATAACTCCTTCGCCTGCTCGTCCCTTATTGGCTTTCCACCAATAGTTAGCTTCGCCCTTCATCATGAAAGTGGCAAAACTCGTCTTCTGTGCTTCGGCCACTCGTGCGACCTCAAACACTTTCTCCATCTCTTCTATCCAGGTTTGTGCTTCGATTGGGTCCAAGGTTCCCCAGAACTCTGGCGGTCCTACCAATTTAAAATCTTTGAAGCTAGCCAAGTGATGACCTGGCTGCCCTGCTGCTGGCTGGGATCTGTTATGCATTGCCTCAGTTAACAAGTTAACGAAGTTCTGCATAGGGTCGATATTTGCCCCTCCGCCATTATTAACGGATCCTTCCTCCCTCTGGTTCCGCGGTAGTCTCCTAGGCGGCATGATCCTGAGGAAAGGAAGAAAACATTAGGATTTACGTGATATGCTATTTATGTTAGCATTAAGAAGTTTAGGATGTCTATCAATCATAGCTGATTTAAATAAACAACTTCAGTATCACAATAAGACTCGATGGATATCCTCCATCACTTACATACTCTATTTGAGTTTTCTACTAAGGTTATAACTTATGTTTCGCATTCCTAATGTTTATAACCTAAAGTTTTGATACCAACCTGTGACAGCCCCAAATCCGGGTCCTCTGACCCCGGTCCGGTCGTCATGATATAACATAAACATCTACCTCTACACAACATACGATAACTAAAATACGGAATATAATAAACGTACGTCGTTCATTCAAAAGGTGCTACTAGTCCCAAGATTCGATAACCTTAAATACAAAACATACAAACATACCCTAGAATAGTCAATAGGGTTCATATTACATAACAGTAAATTAATTAAACATAAAGATAAAGTCTGCTCCTTGCAAACTAATCCTACATCTTCCCTTTACCCTTGTCCTTTCCTGAAGTCTCGGGCTTAACTGCAATATAAGTCATGATATAGTAAGAATGAGCAACAAGTTTGCTCAGCAAGTTGAAATACAACAATAAAGGATATATCATGATGAAAGGAATCTATCTGATAATGAATTCAACAATATGAATATCGGAAGCAAGAATAATAATTGCTTTTAGAATAACTGATAGTCAAGTAGACTTTTGAACTATAAAACTCCAACGAAATCAATAGCTGATTGACCATTTGGTTACTGGCTACAGAATAAGTACTTGAGGGGATCAGCCTCGTGTACGCTATGTATATGCATAACATTCAACTCTGCTGTTTGTATCTTTATACTAGATACCTGGGGTACTCCCCTATATATAAAAGGGGTGTTCTTTCAGTCTAAGAATCCTTACCATCAATTGGTTTGGATAGCTTTAATAAAATTTTTATACAATTTTTTGACCGAACAAGGGTTCGGACTCTATCTGACACAGTTCAAGAATTATAGAACTTTAAATAATGTACAAGTCCAAGACTGTACGAAATCAAGTGCACCAAGTGCGAATAACAATAATATCGATGTGGAATAATTGTAAAGTAATTAAACCACCTAATAGCATGCTTGGAAATAAAGTTCAAGCTTTAAATAATTAACTGTCAATACGATAATAACCTGCTCAATACAATATGAGAAGGATAGGAACTTGTACAAATAAGAATTAAAGAACTTGCACAACCAAATAGTGAAGTTCGGAGACTTGCCTGATTGCTCAGTTACAATTAAGTTCTAGCTTTAATTAAATCTCGCTGAAATAACCTAACATTAATAATTCGGTATTCCAATTAGCATGTGTAAACTAATACGAGTCTACACTTACAAGAATCTGCTTATCATATCAATCTATCCATAATTCACGTAAGTCAATCTAATCATGTCATAGATTTAATAACTTTAGATTATCTAGTTTCTATGCATCAATATAGACTTGAACACATAATACTTCAAGTTACTTATATTTAATCAACATACATGTTTTATGATTATAATTTTTGAAAACCTAGCATGCTCAACCTAATCCTAATTTAAAGTCATATGCTCTCATGTCGGTAATTTGTATACTTTACATAATACAAGTTTATGCTTCATGTTATCACATAACAAGGTTAAACATAACATGCATGCTCATGCGTATACTATACATGTATACTTTAATCCACCTATTTCATGCCTTAGAAATTCATTTTCTATGAATACGTGCATATGTGAAATCTATACCTTAACTCAACGAGGTCCATGTTAATATGCTTATAGGCATAACGAACTCTAATGTACATGCTTGTATGATCAATACGTAATCCACATGGTGATCGATGATATAATCTTTCACGTTCGAAGCTTTTCGTTGCAAAATCACACTAAGCCAAAGGTATCATAATACATGTTAAGTGCCTTGTGCTCATAACTCGTATGTCTTAGGACTCATATATAAACCATATATATGCTCTCAAATAGTCATAATCTAAAAGATATTAACTTTAGCCAAGTTCACTTTGAAAGTTCTTAAGTTTCTTATTTCAAAATCGCTAGAATCTTGCTATCACGTATGCTAGTGTGTGAACACATTTTAACATGCATTTCATGTCAATATAAACTATACGATCATGTTTAGAATATCAGAATATGCACATGTTACGTATGTGTCTAAGTCCACAATCGAAACTACAAGTTTTATTACAAAACCATAAGTGTTGCGTCAATCATGTGTACTAACATTGTTATACTTGTTCATACTACATGAATATACTTATGTGTGTGTGCTACATCAGTTTACATGCTTGCCAAAAGAAGTAACATATGTTAGTCATGACAGCAGCTTTAACAGAAAATGAAATCTGGTTTTCAAGCCAGGCGCAGCTGCATCGCTGACCAGTGCAACACTGGCGCAGCTGCGCAGTTGCCTGGGTCGTCCAAAAACTTCCTCTGCTCGGCAGAGGCTCAACCCAACTCAGACAATTAATACAAAATCATCTTAGTCATGCTATGGTATAATGCTAACATGATTTTAAACTAGTATAGCACTTAACAAACATATTTCAAACACTCAATTCATCAATCATGGTCAACTCAAGAATCAAGAATTAGAAGTTTTACAAAAATAAGAATGGGAAGTGATATACCTCTGCTAAAGGAACTTGCTGATAACTCTAACCCTCTCAATTCACAGACTCTCACTATAAAGTATACTCACTCAAGCTTGTTTGGTAGAATTCTCAGCAATTGCAATATAGAAGAAGAGAGGGCTTAATTTATAGGCAATTCAATAACTAGGCAATGCCATTATCTTCCAAATTAAACCAACAGATGTCAAGAATGTATAATGGATTACAAGAAGTTGGTGAGAAGTAGTTGAATTCACTCATGAATCCCACTCCCCATCTATTCATTAGCTAGCATTGGTGAATTTGAGAAAAAGCTAGACTAGTGTAGCATGTGGGTTTACACGTGAAGGAGAAAATTGAGGGTGGAAACTCACATTTAGGGACAATGAAATCTCAGGCTTTGTAATTGTATATATATATATATATATATATTATGTATGCTTAACATAATACATTCTTACTTAGATTATATAATGTATATGCACATAGTATCTACTTAAGTTATATGTATTTATTCCATATACATTTAGATGGGTGATACTATGTTATCTCAATTAGCAATTAATAATGAATAGGTACACAACATATAATCCATGCACATTTTCCTTAATACCGAATGTAAAGTAATTGGATATTATTATTACTCATTATTATAACTGTTATCATTATAATAACTTACTGAGATCAATTATTTATTGATATTACTATATGTTGATGAGGTATACATTAATGTTTTCCCACACATGTATTGTCACATAAACATTAGTATGTAACTCTCATAATGTAATTATTCTTACTATATAGTTTATAATGTATAATTATATTAATGTGTCACCTTGTACTATATCTAATATATAGTTAACTACCATATATTAAAGGTTTAACATATCGCATGCTTGTATGAAACGATTAATCAAGTAAATATAATATTATTATATTTACTAATCTCTCATTCATTAATTATTATTTATTCATAATAATTGTTAATCAACACATTATCAATTAATTAATCATAATTGAAATTAATCAAACATGTTCGAATCTTGCCACTATATTCAAATAAATTGAATATTTAATTATTAATAATCTTATCAATTCTCTGATATTAAAGTCTTAGGGTTAGTCCACTAATTTAAATAAACTATTAGTGACTCCCCTTAACCATTCACAAATTCACATAACCACATAAGGTTTAAATAAACTCACAAAATTAACTCGTAAAAAAAAAAATTAAATCACATATTTAATAAATAAGGAGTTTAAAATTCATGGTCGTTACAGTAACTATCACGATTATTAGTTTGAAACATGTTTTGTTTACGCTAAACTTGGTTTCATGATATGTAGTCATGGTATATATATACATGTATGATACATGAGAGAGTCCAAGTGTACTATCAAACATGTTCATAAATATCGGAATCCCAACCTCAAGGTAATATGTCAAGGTACATTTTCAAAACTTACACTTTCGTTAGAAATATGCACTAGTGAAGTATGCATGCTCATATTACATTATGAAACATATGTACGCAAATCATTATGCCTTTCATGCATTCTTAAACCATACTAATGTGTTTGTAAAATCAGAACGTTAGCATGGTATAAACATGTAAAAAGTTTATTTTATAAAACTTACATTTTTGCTACTAGTGAGGTTTGCATGTTCGTATTTCATTATGAAGCTTATCTACGCAAGTGAACATACAAATCATGTATTTCTAGGTCATACAAACATGTCTCAAAGGTCAGAATGTATATATGGCATGTTCATGACAAGTTCACTTTAAAAATTCTAAGTTCATTTCGTAACTCATAAAGCCTTTCTTCAATAGCGTATACTATCATGGTCATACATGCTTATGTCATGACAAAATACTCCTATATGTATGTTAGTCATGTCCACATGCTTGTCTAACGATATACTACATGCTAACATATGACAGCAACTTAACAGAAATAGAAGTCAAGCTTCAGGGCCTGGCGCAGCTGCGCAGGTGTGCGTCCAGGGGCAGTGACTGCTCTGCTTCGGCAGTTTCTTAGCCTTACTCAGAATTTTCACAACAATTTGATTCTATACTAGCCACAACACATTTCTATTATGCTTATCAACTTAAATAATACTTGACAAACATATTCCAACTCAGTTATCATAGAATCCATACTTAATCCAAAATCAAGAATTGAGAATTGAAGAACATGGATAGGGAGTTATACCTCTGCAATATGAACTTGCTGCTATAACAATCCTTAGACTCCTTACTAAAATGTTGTATTCTCTCTCAATTTTCACTTAACATAAATCTCAGAAAATGAAAACATGAAGAAGGAGAGCTTCATTTATAGACCATGCATTACATAGACATTAACTTTCTACACCATTTTAAACTAATGGGAAGAAGAAAGATTCAATGGTTATAGGAGAGGAGTTGGTAGAGTAGTTGATTTTCACTATTAGGACCACTCCCCCTTCATGATTGTTACTAGTTTGCTGAGTTTGAGAAATGGAGATAGGCTAGTCTTGTAGCCATTCACGTGTAGAGAAGATGGGACTCTCATTGTGGGAGAATTTTAATCTCAGCAACATAGCAAGTGTGAATACTTAGGCTATATACTTGTACATGGGTTATACACTTAGGTTATAAGTTTATTTAGAGTCACAATGTTACTTCTAATAAGTAAACAATAACACCATGTGTCAAGTAGGGGTATATATATATCATCATATCATCCATATATATCTCCTCCTACTGGATATAATTCTATCGGGTATCATCACAGTGTATTGTCTCCTTTATTATTAAATTTCATTAATTTAATAATTGTTTACTATATATTCATGATATATTATTTTATTGTATACTTAATATACACATTGTCACACCCACATTTCATGTAGTTAATCTTGATACATGGTCCCTATATATAGTATAGTCACATAATTGTTGCACCACACTATATAATATAGTTGCACTACACTTCACACTTCATATAATATATAGTTAGTTACTATATACATTTTATTCGCATGCTTGCACATAGAAGTAAATAATTTACTTATCTCATCAATTAATTAATAATAATAATAATTAATCCATTTCTCATTAATCGATGAAATTATAATTTCCACACTAATTGATTAACACTTAATATGATTTATTATCACGTTAAATATAAATCTTATTATATTTATAAATCATTTACTCATTAATCAACATATTATCAAATAATTACTTGATAATAGTATATTGCTCATAATAATAATTAATTAATATTATAAGATAATATATCTCATACCTCAGCAATACAATTCCAATTATATCTATAATCAATTTTCTTATTATTATACTATCACTAGTTATAATAATAAATTAATATATTATTATAATAACAATTAATATAAACTAATTGTTTAATTAATAAATCTTCCGTCCTTGAATTAATTAATTCATCAACGAATCTATTATCGTGCCACACAAGGCATATCTCACAAGCTTACACTAAGCTTATTCTCATTCTCATTACTTACTCATTTCCCACCACATTACTACTCATCACATGTCCAATTTAATTAGAATTATTAAGTCACAAGGTCCACATATAAATATATTACGAATAGAATATTCAAATATTATTTATAACACTTACGATACTATAGCAACTCAAGTTATTAAAATAACATTGTTTCCTTATATAAATTAAACTCCCTTGAAAAATACATTAGAAATTATGTATTTAGCCTTAACATACAACATTATGTTTTCTCCAAATAAGCACATTCATTATTAGAAAACAATTTATTTATTGTCTCAAGATATTATAATTAATATAATATCTATTAGAAATAATCACAGGTACGACACATGTACATTATATATAGAAAATAGGTAATAAGTTTATTTTCTATTATAATAAATTATTTTCATCAATTTATTTACATATAGCAAATATATTTTAATATATTTACCATATTAATTAATCATACCTATTATCTCATACAAAAACATATAAGGTAATATTATTATTCAAAAATAATATTTTCTCCTTTTATTAAAATAATTCAATATTAAAAATTATTTTAATACCCTTTATTAGAATTAGTTCTCTTTCTTTTCTATAAATTATTCCCAAAATAATTTCTTCAAATATTCATTATTCATTTAAAGATATAATGATTTCCATCTCCCTTTAATAACGTGTGTGTATATATATATATATATATATATATATATATATATATATTTATTAACGCTATTCGCACGTCAAACTTTCTCACATATTACTACTCTAAGTAATATATATAAAAAAGTATCAACTATAATTACATATTTAACACACATAATAAGTCACTCCTTTACTTAAGTAAAATAAATAATGTACTATATCATCATAGTTAATTAAGGTTCAATACTCTCATTATATTATTCTCTGATATAACTCCCAACTTAAATTAACTAATATTTATTCTTATTAGTTAATTCCTTAACTAACTCATGCTTCACTATCCAAACCTATTCACGGATAGCTTAAGATTTATCAATAACCTATGTTATAAGCATACTAGTTATTAATACACATACACAAGAATATGATGATTATACATTAAGGATATTTAATATCACCAACTTACTATGATAAAATAATTCTATAAATTATTTAATATCGATAGGAATTTATCCACTTCCTTTATCTCTACTGAATCGTCTTTATGCTAAATAACAAATATATATTAATAATATATTTATAAATCACAAAAACACATATTACATAGTCCATATTATCCTATGTAATATAATACCACATACCTCATAACACACACACACACACACACACACACACACACACACACACATATATATATATATATATATATATATATATTCTTATTCAAACCCATCTCACAATTTAAGAATTTTATTTATTAAATCCTTATTTAATAATATCTGAAAATTCGGGTTCTTACACCAACATTCAAACTATATTAATTATTGATATAGTTTTATCTTGATTCTCATATCATTAACTTAATTCATCATTTCTATTACTAAAATATATAGCACCTTACTAAGTATATATATATATATATTTATACATGTATTCATCTTCGTTTAACCTCATAGTATCTCTTCATGGAAAATTTTATTTCCTTAATAAATGTCCACGTATATCATTATAACATTTCTAACACTATTCAATTCACATTGAATTTATAGGTATCACAATACCTTATTCTTAACATTCCTTCAAATACATATAACTCCTTTTTATGGTTTGAAATTTTGTAACCCATATTTTCTCTATTCTCATTGTAATAGTAAACTATAATGGTTTTACTTGAAAATTTTAAATAAATCCTCAAATTCTTATCAAGGTTTTATTCTTTAACCTTTATTCTTATCATTCAAGATTTTATAAATTTTTAGGTTATCACAAGCATACTAACTCAATTTAAACGAGTAAGTAAGAAAACTTGCTTTCACAAGGATCCATTGCATAAAGTAAATACAAGGGTTAGGATACTTTCAATTAATAATACATGAACGGGTTCAAGGAAACTTGCATAATAAAAGAGTGTAAGTCAGGGAACTTGCAATAAATGTGAATATTTGCTCATAATCATTGAATGTGGACTAATCATAAATAATTATCCAGTAGCATACAAAACAAATAATAACTCGAGTTGAGTTAAGGAAACTTGCCTTTTGTGTTGATTACCTCTTATAGCACAACCACCTCAATGAACTATATTATCCAATTTATGTACGTATAGGTATTCATTAGTCACACACACATATATATATCATCAAGTATTTATTATACATATTTCTATTCATGTATGCTATACACATTAAAACTCATAGATGCATAATCCACATTGTTCTTACTTTAGAATATTCTAGCAATTTTAGTCTCATATGCTCATTTCCTGTTTATATACGTGAAATATTACTTAAGCCACGTACTCTGTTTCAAGTTGTTTCACACTTACATATTAAGGAGCTTTGAAACTAGGTTCTGTCGTTTTTTATTCACTTTCACCAACTGTTAGTTTTACTCATAACATTTTAATTTTATAATTTAAGAAAGTTCATTGAGTCAAAGGTTAACCAAAACATTCTTTAAACCACACAATAACGTTAAACAATATCTCCTACGCATACTTGCAATAGTTAGATTTATTTGCACGTAGCTAGTAAAACTCTTTTCTTAGAAACTCATTTTTTTTGTTTATGCGTGAGTAGTTTATGACTAAATAATAATATTTAACACGTTAATCCAGCCTTTTCCAAGGTCACGATGCTATCTCCGAATCCGAAGACATCATTTAAAGTCCAAGACGTCATCTCCAAAGTCGAAGACATCATCCGAAGTCGAAGACATCACCCGAAGTCGAAGGTATCATCCAAAGTTGAAGACATCATCCGAAGTCGAAGACATCACCAGAAGTCGAAGGCATCATCCGAAGTCAAAGACATCATCCGAAGTCGAAGACATCACCCGAAGTCGAAGGTATCATTCGAAGTCGAAGACATCATCCGAAGTCGAAGACGCCATCTCAGAACCCAGGTCTTTGGGACAGCTTCAGTCCTTGGGGATTAAGACCGCTTCTTCTATCCCGACTCCCATCTAACTTCTCCTCAAACTCCATAGCTATCTGTACTACATGTCTACTAGACGTGTGCACAAGTTGGTTATCTTTAGAGACATTGCCCTATGTTACATTTTATTTATTCCACATTTTGTACCATAAGCTAGTATATTGGCTTCTGAATTATATACATTTACATATACTCATATAGTTATGTGACCCAAGTGTATTGGGCTAATCCAATAAAATGCCCCTTGGGCTACTAGCACAATTTAATCAACTCTTGGATCAAATATACTTATTTAGTTTCACCACTACACATCATATTGCCACATGTGGTACTTTATGCAATTTAGTGAATTATATAATTTCCTTCATTTATATCATATGCCCCATTCATATATTAATGTCACACTTCATTTTATCTAATGAAGAAACCTTAGTAAAAACTAACTACAAATTAAATGTCATTGCACATAGAAATCAATTAACAAAAATTAGTCTATCACAGTATTTAATATGGTACTAATTAATCTCGTTATTATCTCATTCCTTAATTAAATTTCCTTAATGAATTCCTTAGTCTTTCTTCATACCGCACTAGGTAATTCTCATGAGCTTTGAATTAAGCTTTTTATCAAATCTCCCATATTACTCTATTATCATAGGCTTATTCAATTAAATCTAATTGAGCTACTCATCTTATAACACATAAATAAATATTTATATAAAATAAATATTCACATTTTTATTAATATCATTATTAATATTTATTCACAAAATTCACGGTTCTTACAATAGCAGTCTATCCTTCTCAGTCAGAGGGACAGTCGATCAGATGTTGGGGCATTCATTGGCCCTCGTATACTTTCAGGTGCAACACGGATTTGTGGATGGCATCTTATCCTGTTGGATATCCGATAGACAGGTCTTTTTCTTTGGGCATCATGAGTTGACTCCGACCCTTGAGGAGTACCAACGCTTTACAGGTTTAGCCTTAGAGTTGCCCTGCGCTCGGATAGCGATCAGCGATATGAGGAGACCGTTTACACGAATGTCAGGTCTTTGCCAGAGCATGGTGATGGATGAGATCATCTCTAGACGGGTGATCTCTATTGACTTCGTGATTGATCTCTTTGGTGAGCTTGACAGTTACGATCGACATGCCGGGGATTTTATTGTATCGACAGTGGCGTGGCATCTGGCCAAGATAGACATTTTATTGATATGCATCGGATCCTATGTTTATATGCCGCTACGCTTGGACCATTTGGATGTGGGATTGATAGTTGTGGTTCGGGCCATTAGGCAGGGTAGCACCATCATACCGATGACATTAATTGAGACGCTAAGGTCAGCCACTTACTACATTACCCACCCGGAGGGGTTCTTTAGAGGTAGTTCAGTCTTGCTGTATATATAGATTATGTCCCATATTCGACCTATTGGATTTTTCAGGCCTCAGGGGTATTGTTTTTCCCATGATATAGCTATGTCCTACTCCTTTCAGCTGGCGGAGTGTACCGATTCAGAGACATGGTCAGCATTTCTGTCTACTATTGCGCGTCCATTTTCGATCCTGCCGTGCGCAGGGCTAGTCTCCTCATATAGCTTTATAACCCATGCATCTGGCATGGATTATCTGCCCCAGCGGGATTGAGGGGAGTGACTACTTATCATCCTCTGGCTGTTATGGGCCAGTTCGATCAGTTTTAGAGCCTGCATCCATTTGAGGGGGCTATTGATCAGAGGATGTCAGCTTCGTCTATGTTATCTCATGATTTGATCAGAGTGTATGAGTGTTGGACTCACAGGGAGAGGGCTGATTTCTTCAGTAGCCATCCGGATCGCTCTTTAGAGTACTCGGCATGGTTGGAGGCAGATATAGCATCAGCGGCATTCATCCAATCAGCTCCTATTATAGATTCAGACAAGGAGGAGCCTATGGAGGATCCTGAGTCTCCTACTGAGGATGAGTTGTTCATGGGTTTGACAACAACACTAGTTAGTGATCCGCCGATTGTTCCTGTCGGGACAGATCCCGCTTTGCCAGACTCACTAGCTAGGATTGTAGCGCCCCCAAATTCGGGTCCCCAAAACCTGGGCCATGGTGCGTCACGATGCATCATATTCATACATATTCTATAAACTAATGCAAAATATATAAACATATATTGTTTATTTCACAAGATTCTATAACATATCCCAAGGTCTGTTAACCTTAAATGAATACATACCTAAGTATGTAAAAAGGTTTACAACATTACTTGCATATGATAACTAAATAGTTATGAAAGCGTAATAATCTACTCTTGTAGTTTGCCTTTGCCTCTGTCTTTCGTTGAGCATTCGTCTTAATCTGAAATTTGTTATCGTGATATAGCAAGGGTGAGCAACGACTTTGCTCATCAAGTTTAAATATAACAAGAATATATCATGATTGAAAGAAAGGATAAGCTTTCAAATTTTTAACAATATAATAATTGTGAAAGATCATAAATTAGAGTTTCAATAAATGAATGACTGAACCAATAATATTTAATGTCAACAAGGACCATGAATAACTTTAACTGAACCTTAGGGTAATGAAGGTGATCAGCCTTTCAAAACTGATGAACATATGCAACATGCACTAAGTGCGAATCAATAATCAGTATAGATGTGAATAATCAACAATAATTATTCACTACCATGCTTTCAAAATATAACTCAAGTTTGAGTTATAGAAAACTTGCATAAATCATCGGTTACTGCTACGCAATTTAATTTAATCGCATTATTGAAAAGACCTATCAGTTATAAGATTGATCTTTCAATTAGTATAACATACTTATCTCATAATACTATTAATTTAAAAGTAAACCATCTAACACTTAACCACATAGTCAAATATTAGATAACCTTAACACCATACTTATTTACAAGTCTAAATCTAGCACACATCGAGTTTTTAATAGTATTCAGTATAGTATACTGAGTGGTTTCCCACAAACAACCAACAAATTAGTTTTAGTCTTGTCTACACTATTTTTGAAGTGAGTTAGATCGGTTACTAATTCGTATATACCTCCGCTCCCTGACAGAATCGTTTTGCCCAGTTACTATATATAAACTATTTCAGAATACGACTGTACTACTTTAAACTTAATACTTACTAGCTCATTTATAAGTTCTTATTATAACTCGAAAAACTATTTATGAATTTAGGAGACTTAATATACCATTTCAGCAAACGGAAACCAAACCGTCTTCTCTTCCTAACCTTTTCAGTTTCCATTTCAGCAAGCTAAAACCAAACTGACTTCTTTTCCTGACATTTCAGTTTCCATATTAGCACCATGAATTGTTCATTTCGGGACGCTGAAATACCATATTCACGAAAATACCAAATCAGATTATTATTTTTCTATCCTTTGGCCAAACATATATACATATAATCCATACACAAAACCAATTTTTGTGGAATTTTTCAACTCCCTTAAGTATTTTTCAAAAAAGCATTTCTAGTTCAAACCTTAAGAAATTAGCTACCTCATGCTTAACTCCAGAAATTTCAAACTCTTGGCGGGATCTTACACGTATTCACGTGAGCTCCCAATTTAAATTTGTGGCCATCGAAGTTATAAAACTCCGATTATAGCGGTTTTGTCGAAAAATCCCAAATATTGAAATGATTAAAAGTTGGTCAATTTTAGTCAGAATGAGTTTATTTTTGGACACAAGCTACTTAATCTCATATATTTTCATGTCCCAAAATATTAGAATTTATTTCAATAATTAAGTGGACGAAACTGCCCCTGGTAGTTTTGGACAGAATGTATTTAAGTTTTTTTTTCAGCTTTTGACACCTTTACTAAAAATAGTCCACATATAAATCTGCAAGGAATTTTTCAGTGATTCCACTTGAAAACGTTAGAAGACTTATATATCTAACTCTAGAAATTGGCCACACTTCAAAATTCAAACTATAATGAGAGATATGGTTATTTGAATTTCATGTTGCGTTTTCTAAAAATCTGATTTTTAATCTTTTGTGATTTATAAGAAATCTTCCATATTCTCACCTAATAACCAACATAACCCATCATCAATCACCATAATACATACCAATACATCATATATTTATGGATATATCATAATCCATGATCTATTTCCCCAAAAATCACCAATCATAAGATTAAACACCAACAAGACTAAGAAAAATAAAATTTTCTAACTTTTGAAAAACTTATTTCTTATTTCATACTTTAGATCTAAATTTTGATCATCAAAAGGTTTAGATCTAAACATGAAACACTATTAAATACATAGATCTTAGGTTTTTGAGCCTTAAAATCATAACTTTACAAAAATCAAAACGTAAATCAAACAAAGAGAAATTAGACTACATAAGTAGAATCTTTTATACATTCTCTTGATTTTTCATTCCTCTTCTTCTTCCTAAACCTTGATTAGAGATCTATAGAGCTTCACTAAACTCTCCCTCTTTCTCTCCAATAGTGGCCGAACTTCTCCTCCTTTCTCTCTCTCTCTCTTAGTTCTTTGTTCTCTCTTTCTTTAACTTAGTAAATAAAAAAAATGAAACTAAATGATATATTTAGTTTACTTAAAATGAAAAGTATAGATATAAAGTATATATCTATATTATCTCCACCATCTTGCTTTCCCTTTCTCTCTCATCATAATGGAAGTGGTTGCATGCAAGAAACAAACAAAGTGTTGGTCCACTAAATAAGTGACACCTATAAATCAAATTACCAACTAAAGTGGCTTTACTCATCACCTACTCCTCCCCTTCTCATCTCACAAAAACCGGCCATGTGGCCTTATCTTCTCCTCCACTTTTGTTTTATATCAAGCCTATTTAATGACTAAAAAACCCCTTCCTCGTGTGGGCTTAACTTGGGCTTGTAATTAATTCCTTTTGGGCTTGTATTTTCCTTGTTTTGCTTACTAATTAAATTGAACTTGGGCTTCCTCTATTAATTAAATTGGGCCATTATTATACTTGCCCTATACATGTTATATTGGGCTAGTTTAGTAATTTAATTGCTCTTAAATCAATTTATCTACAAGTCCAATGTAACGATTGAGATTTTATATAATAATTTTAATAGTTATTGAGTGAATAAATATTATATGTGATTTATTTATTGAAATAAATAAATAAATTATGTGATTGTGTGGATTGATTTAATTAACAGTAATATTTAATTAAATTGATGTGTTAATAATTGTGTAGCATAATTTTAATAGTTGAATTAGATTTAATGTTATGTGCTAAGTGTTAATAATAATTTGTTATATGAATTATGTTTAATAAAGGAATTACAATTGTGTAATAATTTGGTATTATGTGCAATTTTAATTAATTAATGAATGTGAGTTTTTATTTAATTGAATTAGAATGTGGTAATTTAATTAAATAAGTGTAGTATTTAATCTATGGATTTAAAGAATTATTAAAAGAATAAAAAATGGTTTTAAAGTGGTTTTACCAACCGAAGCCATTGTATTTGTTTAAATCTATTTTACCAAAACAAGGCTTTAGCTAATAAAAGAATTGTTTTTAAAAGAATTTTGTTTAGCCAAACATGGCCTTATACTTTTCAAATTCTTGTAACTTGTATATTAAATAGTAGTTAGTGTATATATTTAATATATAGGAGTTACATATATTATATATTACTTGTATTATATATTATATGTATATACTACCAGTACGTTAGTTTTTCTAAAGCCTAAGTCTAAACTAAGAAAGGAAATAGAGAGAGGGTTAGAGAGAGTTCTCAAAAAAGAAGAAAGGAAGAAGAAGAAGAAGAAGAAGAAGAAGAAGAAGAAGAGGAGAAGCTTGAGAAAACAAGGGAATCATCATCTCTATCTCTTAATCCAAAACTAGTAAGGTTATAACCCTAACTCTTTTAATTGTAGAATCAATTTGTATACCTATTGTATTCTTTGTCAAATTAGGTTTTCATGGAAATTGTATAATCATGGATTTTATATGTATATGTTGTATTCATATGTAATTGTATGCCATGAAAGGAGTTTCGTGTTCAATTGTCTCAAAAATAAGTTTTTTAAAGTTATGCTCTTCAATAATTTTAGATTTTTTTTGTAAAATTCTTTGCGTGAAAGTTCTTGATTTTGATATATGTATGGGATGTGTACATATATATATATATATATATATATATGTTTACATATAATTTTTATAGTTGTGTATGATAGTAGTGTGCATACAAGCCAATCATGTATGATGATAAAGCACATACTTTGTAAATAATCTTTTTTATGTATTAATAATATATTCATTTAAGGTATTTAATTATCTACATGGTGCTGTTTTTATAATATGTAAATAACCCATAATTTTAAGCAATGCTTTTAGAATCATGATGAGATCATGCTAATGAGATCTAAATTTTTAGAAAGCTTAAAAACTAAAATAGTTCTCAATCGTGGGATCTCTAAAATGGGGATTAGTAAATCCGGATAGATTGGTACATATGTTGCTTGCTCATTGGATGAGGATGTCTGATCTCATGGTCATTTGTGTGGAGACACTAAAGCAAGTATGTAGGTGCTTATTGGAGAATAAGTTCACTGAACGTGACTCGCTATGGAATACCTAATGGAGTTTTACTCGCCTGTCAATAGAAATTCCTAATGTGATAGTAGTAGATGTGATCCTTGGACTTGAGATCATCATAGTATCTTTTATGTAACAAATTATACTTTGACTTATTCCTTAAGGCCTTTTAAGGCATATATAGGGTATGCTTGAGTATAATGAGTTGCATATGGAGATAATGTATGATCAATAAAGAATCTACCACCTCTAGTAAAAGAGGAGATATGTCCTATGTGATTCGTTAAATGACAACCCAGGAATCCTTGGCTAAGGTAGAATGAAATTAGAAAGAGGTTTCTAATTTGCATTATTTGGAGTTGTGCGTTTTCTAATCGAAATACATATGATTAAATAAATTAAGACTTGATAGTAAATCCATGTCTTATATTTAATTGGGACATTGTATGGTGGAAGGATTGAATTATACGGTAACTATTAACTCACAGGTTCTTTTATGATTAATGTTGAAATCTATATTATCTGAAAAGTCGTTGATCGCTAGGGAGGCTTATCTGTAAGAACCCGGATTTTCAGAAATTATTAAATAAGGATTTAATAAATAAAATTCTTAAACTGTGAGATGGGTTCGAATAAAAATATATATATGTTGAATATATGATTATAATTAGTACCTTCTATATATTACTTAGAATGGTAATATGTGTGAAAGTCTAATGTACAAATAACGTTAATAAATATATATACGTTATTAAAGAGAAATGGAAATCATTATGTCTTTAAATAAATATTTGAAGAAATTGTTTTGGGAACAATTTATAGAAAAGAAAGAGAAATAATTATTATAAAGGATATTAAAATAAATTCTAATATTGAATTATTTTAATAAAGAAGGAAATATTATTTTTGAATAATAATATTACCCTATATGTTTTTGGTATGATGTAATAAGTGTGATTAATTAATATGGTAAATATATTAAAACGTATTTGCTATATGTAATTAAATTGATGGAAACGATTTATTATAATAGAAAATAAACTTATTACCTATTTTCTATATATAATGTATGTACATGTGCCATACATGTAATTATTTTAGTAGATATTATATTAAGAATAATATCTTGAGACAATAAGTAAATTATTTTCTAACAATGAATATCTTTATTTGGAGAAAACATAATATTTTATGTTATGGCAAAATACATAATTCCTAATGTATTTTCAAGAAAGTTTATTAATGAAAGAAAACTAAGTTATTTAAATATATTAAATAACTTAAATTATTATTTTATCGTAGATTTTATAATAATTAATAGAGTAAATATTAATTATTCTAGTGTAAAGGTTATACATATAATTGTTCAAGGTAGCTAAATAATTTAGCATTAAAGTGCATGTGTCACACAAACCTTATATTTAAAAGAATATTAAAGTGTGATGGGAGTGATAATAAGCTTAAGGTAAGCTTGTGAGATATGCCTAGTGTGGCAAAGTGGTGGAATAAACATTCATTAAATAAATTAATGAATGAATAATTAATGGAATTAATTATTATTATTATGTGAATAAATTCCTATGTGTAATTATAAGTTATATAGTAGATACATCTATATAATATGGAATGAAGTGTGACACTTCAAGAAAACTATATAATATAGGAAACTATATGATTAAGTGTAATAATAAAGTTACAATAATGGGGTGTGACACTACTCAATTAAAATATATTCGGTATTGTCAAATATACATGGATTATATGATTGGGTGTATGTGTGACCCTATCATATCATATGGTAATAACATTAAGTTATTAGATATAAGCTTGCAAGTTAGTCCATGTGAGAACAATAATGGTCAATCAAGTGGTTAGGGTACATGAATAGTGGTAGTTGGTGGGAGTTAGCCACCAACTTCCCTTTTGCCCTTTGGGTAATAACCATAGGAGAATAATAGCTTGATAATGAATAGATGCAATACATTGGTGTGTAGAGTTTGTTAATTCAATTACTACATTGTTGCTAAGAAAGTATATAATAAGAAATGTAATTACACCATGAGCATGTTATAAGGTGTAATGATGAGGAAGGACCATGAATAGTAGTAGTTGGTGGAGTTAGCCACCAACTCCTCTTTGACCATTGGGTATTACCCATAGGAGGGTAAGAGATTGTTTATAATAGAGAACATGTAATGCAATGGTATTACGTTATGAACATATTATAAGATGTAACATTGAGTATAATATTATTTTAGGAGATTATATTATTATAAGCTTGTGGACTATTAAGTACTAAGTTCACATAATTATGCCTTGTGTGACATAAATAATGAAGTTAAATCAAGGGGATTTAATTGGAAGTATTAGAAGAAAATGAATGGTTGATATTAATTATCATTATAATATTTGAGTATATTTGTGATAATAATTTTATGGAAAATGGTGGGATGATAGTACCCAACCATATTATATTTAGTCCAATTAGAATATTAGCTTAACCTATGTACATGAGGTACATGATTATATGTAGTAGTGTATATTTAAAATATGAGTATACAATAAAATAATATATCATGGATATATTATAAATAATTATTGAATTAATAAAATTTAATAATAAAGGAAACAATGTAATGTGATGATACCCGATAGTATTATTGGGACTACATTGTGACACATTAATTTATAACTTAAGTTATATAAAATGGAATGTGTATAACTTAAATATATATGGAATAAATATATATATCCTAAGTATATACTATATGTATACATATATAACATTAGTATGTGGGAAAACAAGTTGCTGAGTTTTCTGCCTTGTCCCTAATTGAGTGACCCAATTGCTTCTCACGTGTATAACTCATGAAGCCTAAGCCTATTTCTATCAAACTCAGCAACATTAGCTTCATAGTAATAATGATAAGGGAGTGGGGATCATGATGGATTTCAACAACTACTCCAACTACTCTCTATGAACCAATGTGCTCTTCTCATTTCTTTTGGTTTAATCTAAGGTGAAATTGCAATGTCTGGTTATTCGTTTGCCTATAAGTATAAGCTCTTCTCTTCTCATTTCTTTTGCTGGAAATTTTGGAGAATGTGAATAGAGAGTGAGTTATATACCAGTGTTAGCATTCTGAGATAACAGTGAGGGAAGTTAGTGTAGCAGCATTGTGAGAACCATTGTAGCAACAATTTCAGTCAAGAGGTATAACATTGTTCTTCAATTCTCAATTCTTGATTCTTGAATTTATCATGAATTAATTGATTAAGTGATTTGAAGATGTTTATTAAGTGTTATATGAAATTATAAGCATGATAGAATTGTTATATAGCATATTTAAATTCGAATTATTGAAGAAATTTTTGAGTTGGGCTAAGAGACTGCCGAAGCAGAAAAGTTTCTGGTCTGGAAACGGGGACGCGCGGCCGCGCGTCTCCCTAGTACAAATGGGGCGCGGCCGCGCCCTCTGCAGAAACTGTTGGTGATTTTGTGTTTTCTAGTTGTTTAAGCATACTAGTTATACTCTAATAATTGCATAAAGGGGTCTGACATGTGTACTAAGATTGTCATGCACATAGTGAGTTGTATTAGTTGGTTTAACATAATTTCCTAAAAGAAAACGTAAAGTTTTGAAAATGAGACTTGACGAATTTTGTGTTCTTTGAGTCGGACTTTTGAGACATGTGTAAGTGTCTTGGTTATGTGCATCAATGGGTATGAAGGTAGTTGTTGATTAATTACCTTGGCTAATAGTAAACAATTATACCTTGTTGTAGTGGAGTTTTTAATGAAAACTTAAGGTTTTATAAATGAATTTTGGCGTAATTAAGTCATGTTTATATTCTGACTTTTTAAGCATGATTATATGGTTTAGATATGCATGATATGTGAGTCGAAGGTATTGAGCATACACTAGAACACATTGTTTAAATTAAAAATGATTTCAAAAGACAAACTTAGAGTTTTTGGACGTGTATATAGGATGTCCATGTTCTGATCATTGAGCATGTATAGATGACTTATATATGTGTTCTAATACATGAGAATCATGACTACAAGGTACTTTGCATATACTTAGTTACCTTGGTTGACTTAAAGCGATTTTTATGAAATGTTTAGAATGTGTAAGATGATAGCATCAAACACGGAGTGAGTTACATTATGATCACACGAGCATGTATATTAGGATTCATTATGCCTATAGACATGTTGACATAAGCATCATGTGATGAAACATGAATTTCACCTATGCACGCATATTCGAGAAAATGAATTTCAAAAGCATAGACTATGTGATTAAGTATACATGTGTAGTATAAGCACGAGCATGCCTACTTAATGTGTGTGTATAATATATATCAGAATGCATGATATGTTAGGACCAAACTAAGTTTATCAAATCAAAGTTCTGGTTCTGGCAGGGAGTCGCGCGGCCGCGCCACTCCCAAGCTTAATTGCCGCGCGGCCGCGCCGTGTTGCAGAGCTGCCAAGAACAGTTTGTTAACTGTCTGGTCCTAAGTTATTTTCCTTAAGGACCCTAAGGACCGAAATAGAATGGTTTCTATAGAATAAGTATGAAGGTATGATGTTGTAACATCGTGATTATCCTAAGTTAGAGTGAAACGAAACCAAGATTAGAAAACGATATACGAATTGTTATTCTATTAAGATCATATGAAATGTATAACTGATGGATGTAAATCCATGATTATATAACTGTGTAGGAATACACGAAGTGCAGATAGCTTTAAGCAGTTAAGTCGTAGTTGTTAAACTACGAATCAGGCAAGTCTTTCAGTTCCTATTTGATATATGAATTCAATAACTGTTAGTTGAATTATATTATGCTGTGATAATGTGAACTTATATATGAATTGTATATGAGATATAAATGAGATTGAAAGTTGATCTTTGATGATATACTTGTTATGTGAAAGGTAACATGCGTAGTAAATATAAATTGTTTATAAATGCATGAATTGAGTATAATGTTGTATGCTATGTGATGCATGAAAACTGTTAGAATTGCTGAGCTGTCAAGCTCACTCTTGCAAATAACCACTTTTGCAGGTTAAGGACTTACGATTAAGACTTTGTGCTTCTTGATTGATAAAGATAGATAGTATCACAACGAAGAATACTGATTAGATTATTACTCGAACCATGTCTAGGTTCTAGTAGTTGTACTTGATATTTGTTTACGAGGTTTAATGCTTGTCGTACTATAAAGATGTATTAGATAATACATAGAGGATATCGAGTTGAGTTGTAAATACTTATACGATAACTCAGATAAGAAGGAATCATATTTTATAATTGATTCAAGGGTTGTAATTGATTCAAGTTATGAATTCAATAAAAGATTTTATTCAAGGAGGATTGAAAAAGTTTAAATTATTCCGCATTTTAGTAACATCGAACATGATGTAAAGATGAGATCTTGGATATGAATAGAATTTATATTCTAAATTGTAATAAGTAAAGATGTATTCTTTTAGTAATGAATAAAAGATATAATAGTTTGGCGTTAGTAGTATCGTGACTGCACCGAATCCGAGGTTTCGAAGGAACGTGGATTTGGGGGCGTCACAGGTTGGTATCAAAGCTGTAGGTTATAAACCTTAGGTAAGTGTACCTTAGACTATAACCTGAGAGAGGAAAAGATAAGATTAAAATATATACGTGAAGATTCAAAGAAAAATCTCGAAGTATCTAGAGAATGAGAATCAGGAGTTTCCTAACTCCGGTAATGAAAATGTTAAGATGATGTCTATAAGATGTATATGACAAAGATAATGAGAATGAACTCAGATGGAGTTTGGTTGATAATAGGGAAAGAACCCTAAGGTATAGTGATGATCACGACATGATCAGATTGAATTGTAAAATGATAGATAGTCTGTAATGACTAAGTATGTATAGCTTGATGCTATAAGAGAATGTACTATGATATAGTACGAGATGAACTCATGAGGAGTTGTATGTGATGAAATGTAGAAAGCTCGTAATGAGCAAGTGATAGAGTAAGATATAGTTAAGTGTTGGAATTCCATTGAGGACTCATGTGATGGCTTAGTTGTACAAACTTTTGTATGGGCAGAAGTTTTGTGCTTGCACTGAGTGCGTCACATTGATAATCGTTGGAATGTTAGTGTCGCGGTATCATTATACATATGGCGGAAAGGTGATTCTTTTCTCATATTTATTTTGATAGATAGAGATTTCTAAGATATAATTAGATAATATTAAGATTAGGTGCGAGTTCTTAAAACTCATGCCTATGACAAGTTCGTGACTCATAATCGTATGATGGGACCCCTCAGCGAATGGACGACTTTGGTCTGACTAGGATAAGTTCCTACACCCATATGATTGTGGTAAGTTCCTGAACTTCCATGGTGTGGTAAGTTGGTGAACTGTACTGAGAATAGATATATTATATAAGAGTTTTGGAATAGTAAGCATTGATGGTGGTAAGAGATTGAAGCGATGGAGAAATTGGATTTTCCTAAATCCTCTAGCTACGCTAGATTTTCAATAATTATTGACTTCGTGCTAGTGTTTGCACTTCGGTTTTCTTGAGAAAACATTGGGTCAGGTAACTGAACTAATGAGTTTTAAAAACAACACCGTTATTCGTATGTCTACGCTATTTGTTTCGGCTAAGACAAAAATGATTTGACAATCTTTCAAAATGTATTTTGACCATGTGCATCATTTGATATGATGTAGAATGGGAAACGATGGAGTCATCAATACAATCGAACTTAGTGTTGGTTGTGATCGAAAGATCGTCAGCCCACTATAGTATGATGTAATATGATAAAGTCATAAAATGGCGGAATCCTCAACGTACTATTAAGTTGGTGCGGCATCATGACGTCATAAAACGGTTTTTGGTTTTTCTTTCGAATTATGAAAAGTTGACTAAATTATTTTGATTGATGTCCGAATTGTTGATGAGAGTCTAAGCTATTTGATTCGGCTAGGCGACTGTTGGAAAGGGATTATAGAATTCAAGCATTCTTGTGTATTTATGCCAAACCGGATTGCTCTGGTGCGGATTTAGATGTTGAAAAGCTGAGGTGAACAACCCTATAAGGGGACATGTTTTCGGGGACAATGGTTCCGAGCGTAACGCATATAGTCGTTACAAAACACTACGTTGCGGCCCAACATAGTGGTACAATAGGTTGGCCACCTAGAGTACGTGTGGAGAGTGTTTTTAGTCTTTGTGATTGATAAACACTCTGGTTTGCGGTGTGAAGAATTGTGTTGAAGCATTAGTAAACCTGGAGAAAAGTTCACGGTCTTGTGACCCCTCAGCATAAATTGGAATCTGAGTTATTCATACTACTTCCCGATTATTGAAAAATCGTGGAAGATTCTTATTCTTCTAAAGGATGAATGTAGTAAGTAGAATGTTCCTTAGAAAGGAGAAAGTGGTAGAATGAGATTGAGAAAGTTATAATAATAAAACTTCTGAAAAGAGAATGGATAAAATTATTCAAGAGAATATGTAATAATCGGAATAACACCGAGTAGAGGAAGTTTCGGTGATTCCGAGGACGGAATCCTTATAAGGGGGAGAGGATGTAAGAACCCGGATTTTCAGAAATTATTAAATAAGGATTTAATAAATAAAATTCTTAAACTGTGAGATGGGTTCGAATAAAAATATATATATGTTGAATATATGATTATAATTAGTACCTTCTATATATTACTTAGAATGGTAATATGTGTGAAAGTCTAATGTACAAATAACGTTAATAAATATATATACGTTATTAAAGAGAAATGGAAATCATTATGTCTTTAAATAAATATTTGAAGAAATTGTTTTGGGAACAATTTATAGAAAAGAAAGAGAAATAATTATTATAAAGGATATTAAAATAAATTCTAATATTGAATTATTTTAATAAAGAAGGAAATATTATTTTTGAATAATAATATTACCCTATATGTTTTTGGTATGATGTAATAAGTGTGATTAATTAATATGGTAAATATATTAAAACGTATTTGCTATATGTAATTAAATTGATGGAAACGATTTATTATAATAGAAAATAAACTTATTACCTATTTTCTATATATAATGTATGTACATGTGCCATACATGTAATTATTTTAGTAGATATTATATTAAGAATAATATCTTGAGACAATAAGTAAATTATTTTCTAACAATGAATATCTTTATTTGGAGAAAACATAATATTTTATGTTATGGCAAAATACATAATTCCTAATGTATTTTCAAGAAAGTTTATTAATGAAAGAAAACTAAGTTATTTAAATATATTAAATAACTTAAATTATTATTTTATCGTAGATTTTATAATAATTAATAGAGTAAATATTAATTATTCTAGTGTAAAGGTTATACATATAATTGTTCAAGGTAGCTAAATAATTTAGCATTAAAGTGCATGTGTCACACAAACCTTATATTTAAAAGAATATTAAAGTGTGATGGGAGTGATAATAAGCTTAAGGTAAGCTTGTGAGATATGCCTAGTGTGGCAAAGTGGTGGAATAAACATTCATTAAATAAATTAATGAATGAATAATTAATGGAATTAATTATTATTATTATGTGAATAAATTCCTATGTGTAATTATAAGTTATATAGTAGATACATCTATATAATATGGAATGAAGTGTGACACTTCAAGAAAACTATATAATATAGGAAACTATATGATTAAGTGTAATAATAAAGTTACAATAATGGGGTGTGACACTACTCAATTAAAATATATTCGGTATTGTCAAATATACATGGATTATATGATTGGGTGTATGTGTGACCCTATCATATCATATGGTAATAACATTAAGTTATTAGATATAAGCTTGCAAGTTAGTCCATGTGAGAACAATAATGGTCAATCAAGTGGTTAGGGTACATGAATAGTGGTAGTTGGTGGGAGTTAGCCACCAACTTCCCTTTTGCCCTTTGGGTAATAACCATAGGAGAATAATAGCTTGATAATGAATAGATGCAATACATTGGTGTGTAGAGTTTGTTAATTCAATTACTACA
Source organism: Panax stipuleanatus (assembly GCA_020205555.1). Classification (NCBI taxonomy): domain Eukaryota; kingdom Viridiplantae; phylum Streptophyta; class Magnoliopsida; order Apiales; family Araliaceae; genus Panax; species Panax stipuleanatus. The sequence goes on along the minus strand of CM035117.1, from coordinate 107,498,943 downwards.
TTGTTGCTAAGAAAGTATATAATAAGAAATGTAATTACACCATGAGCATGTTATAAGGTGTAATGATGAGGAAGGACCATGAATAGTAGTAGTTGGTGGAGTTAGCCACCAACTCCTCTTTGACCATTGGGTATTACCCATAGGAGGGTAAGAGATTGTTTATAATAGAGAACATGTAATGCAATGGTATTACGTTATGAACATATTATAAGATGTAACATTGAGTATAATATTATTTTAGGAGATTATATTATTATAAGCTTGTGGACTATTAAGTACTAAGTTCACATAATTATGCCTTGTGTGACATAAATAATGAAGTTAAATCAAGGGGATTTAATTGGAAGTATTAGAAGAAAATGAATGGTTGATATTAATTATCATTATAATATTTGAGTATATTGTGATAATAATTTTATGGAAAATGGTGGGATGATAGTACCCAACCATATTATATTTAGTCCAATTAGAATATTAGCTTAACCTATGTACATGAGGTACATGATTATATGTAGTAGTGTATATTTAAAATATGAGTATACAATAAAATAATATATCATGGATATATTATAAATAATTATTGAATTAATAAAATTTAATAATAAAGGAAACAATGTAATGTGATGATACCCGATAGTATTATTGGGACTACATTGTGACACATTAATTTATAACTTAAGTTATATAAAATGGAATGTGTATAACTTAAATATATATGGAATAAATATATATATCCTAAGTATATACTATATGTATACATATATAACATTAGTATGTGGGAAAACAAGTTGCTGAGTTTTCTGCCTTGTCCCTAATTGAGTGACCCAATTGCTTCTCACGTGTATAACTCATGAAGCCTAAGCCTATTTCTATCAAACTCAGCAACATTAGCTTCATAGTAATAATGATAAGGGAGTGGGGATCATGATGGATTTCAACAACTACTCCAACTACTCTCTATGAACCAATGTGCTCTTCTCATTTCTTTTGGTTTAATCTAAGGTGAAATTGCAATGTCTGGTTATTCGTTTGCCTATAAGTATAAGCTCTTCTCTTCTCATTTCTTTTGCTGGAAATTTTGGAGAATGTGAATAGAGAGTGAGTTATATACCAGTGTTAGCATTCTGAGATAACAGTGAGGGAAGTTAGTGTAGCAGCATTGTGAGAACCATTGTAGCAACAATTTCAGTCAAGAGGTATAACATTGTTCTTCAATTCTCAATTCTTGATTCTTGAATTTATCATGAATTAATTGATTAAGTGATTTGAAGATGTTTATTAAGTGTTATATGAAATTATAAGCATGATAGAATTGTTATATAGCATATTTAAATTCGAATTATTGAAGAAATTTTTGAGTTGGGCTAAGAGACTGCCGAAGCAGAAAAGTTTCTGGTCTGGAAACGGGGACGCGCGGCCGCGCGTCTCCCTAGTACAAATGGGGCGCGGCCGCGCCCTCTGCAGAAACTGTTGGTGATTTTGTGTTTTCTAGTTGTTTAAGCATACTAGTTATACTCTAATAATTGCATAAAGGGGTCTGACATGTGTACTAAGATTGTCATGCACATAGTGAGTTGTATTAGTTGGTTTAACATAATTTCCTAAAAGAAAACGTAAAGTTTTGAAAATGAGACTTGACGAATTTTGTGTTCTTTGAGTCGGACTTTTGAGACATGTGTAAGTGTCTTGGTTATGTGCATCAATGGGTATGAAGGTAGTTGTTGATTAATTACCTTGGCTAATAGTAAACAATTATACCTTGTTGTAGTGGAGTTTTTAATGAAAACTTAAGGTTTTATAAATGAATTTTGGCGTAATTAAGTCATGTTTATATTCTGACTTTTTAAGCATGATTATATGGTTTAGATATGCATGATATGTGAGTCGAAGGTATTGAGCATACACTAGAACACATTGTTTAAATTAAAAATGATTTCAAAAGACAAACTTAGAGTTTTTGGACGTGTATATAGGATGTCCATGTTCTGATCATTGAGCATGTATAGATGACTTATATATGTGTTCTAATACATGAGAATCATGACTACAAGGTACTTTGCATATACTTAGTTACCTTGGTTGACTTAAAGCGATTTTTATGAAATGTTTAGAATGTGTAAGATGATAGCATCAAACACGGAGTGAGTTACATTATGATCACACGAGCATGTATATTAGGATTCATTATGCCTATAGACATGTTGACATAAGCATCATGTGATGAAACATGAATTTCACCTATGCACGCATATTCGAGAAAATGAATTTCAAAAGCATAGACTATGTGATTAAGTATACATGTGTAGTATAAGCACGAGCATGCCTACTTAATGTGTGTGTATAATATATATCAGAATGCATGATATGTTAGGACCAAACTAAGTTTATCAAATCAAAGTTCTGGTTCTGGCAGGGAGTCGCGCGGCCGCGCCACTCCCAAGCTTAATTGCCGCGCGGCCGCGCCGTGTTGCAGAGCTGCCAAGAACAGTTTGTTAACTGTCTGGTCCTAAGTTATTTTCCTTAAGGACCCTAAGGACCGAAATAGAATGGTTTCTATAGAATAAGTATGAAGGTATGATGTTGTAACATCGTGATTATCCTAAGTTAGAGTGAAACGAAACCAAGATTAGAAAACGATATACGAATTGTTATTCTATTAAGATCATATGAAATGTATAACTGATGGATGTAAATCCATGATTATATAACTGTGTAGGAATACACGAAGTGCAGATAGCTTTAAGCAGTTAAGTCGTAGTTGTTAAACTACGAATCAGGCAAGTCTTTCAGTTCCTATTTGATATATGAATTCAATAACTGTTAGTTGAATTATATTATGCTGTGATAATGTGAACTTATATATGAATTGTATATGAGATATAAATGAGATTGAAAGTTGATCTTTGATGATATACTTGTTATGTGAAAGGTAACATGCGTAGTAAATATAAATTGTTTATAAATGCATGAATTGAGTATAATGTTGTATGCTATGTGATGCATGAAAACTGTTAGAATTGCTGAGCTGTCAAGCTCACTCTTGCAAATAACCACTTTTGCAGGTTAAGGACTTACGATAAAGACTTTGTGCTTCTTGATTGATAAAGATAGATAGTATCACAACGAAGAATACTGATTAGATTATTACTCGAACCATGTCTAGGTTCTAGTAGTTGTACTTGATATTTGTTTACGAGGTTTAATGCTTGTCGTACTATAAAGATGTATTAGATAATACATAGAGGATATCGAGTTGAGTTGTAAATACTTATACGATAACTCAGATAAGAAGGAATCATATTTTATAATTGATTCAAGGGTTGTAATTGATTCAAGTTATGAATTCAATAAAAGATTTTATTCAAGGAGGATTGAAAAAGTTTAAATTATTCCGCATTTTAGTAACATCGAACATGATGTAAAGATGAGATCTTGGATATGAATAGAATTTATATTCTAAATTGTAATAAGTAAAGATGTATTCTTTTAGTAATGAATAAAAGATATAATAGTTTGGCGTTAGTAGTATCGTGACTGCACCGAATCCGAGGTTTCGAAGGAACGTGGATTTGGGGGCGTCACATTATCCCTATTGTAGAATAAATGTTATGTATTTAAATAGATTATTAGTTTAATTTATTTATTTAAATAAGATTAGAATTGTTCTAATTGATTTATTCACAACCGGTTTAATATGGAGAACCTAAATGGTCACACCATAAAAGGAAGAAGAATTATTTAAGAAGAAAATGGCATGATAGTAATAATGCAATAAGTATAATTAATTTAATCTATGGTGATAGAATAAATTAAATATATTAATGTTTATTATTTAATATTTTAGAAATATTAAATATAAATTAATAAGAGGAGTCTTATAATATTATTATTATTATTATTATTATTATTATTATTTTAATTCTAAAGGAGTTTAGGAATTAATATAATATCAGTACTCTCTCTCAATCCTAATAAGATTAGGATTTAAATTAATTAAAAGTGTTTAATTAATTAATTAAATAAAACCCTATTCTAATTGGATTAGGAGGGTTAACCTAATATCTATATAAGAGAGTCTTATATTAGAAATAAGGTATGTGAATTTTTCCAAGGGTTGGGAGTAGACATATTCTATAGAGATAGAAACAAGGGTTAAGCCAATAATCCATCTTCTTGAGTTCTTCATCTTCCTTGGTGGATCACCATTAGAGGCCAAACATTTGGGTGGCTGACATTGATCAAGGGAAGGAGCCACTACAGAGGAATCAAAGGAATCAAAGGAGTAGAACTTGTACCTGAGGAAGCTTGGATCTTCAAAGGTATAATTCCATCCTCTCCTTCTATGTATTGACTGATAATTGATACAAAAGAAAGATCATGGTTAAGGGTTTGTAAGAAAATTTTAAAATCTGATTTTTCATCCCTTCCGCTGCGTTTATGTAATTTGATTGCATGCTTATATTTCTAGCAAACCCAATAGTGGTATCAGAGCCAATTTTGTGCTAATTATCAGTCTATGTGATTCCATACATGTATGATATGCGATTTGATCGAGTTCTGGGCAAACAGAAAATGTTTCTGTTTCTGCGATGCAGCGCAGCTGCGCCGGTTCCAGTTCTATTTGCTGCGCAGTTGCGCCGGTGCCCGGGTCTAGTTTTGACAGACGTGCTGCGCCGCTGCGCCGTGTTTCTATACATTTCTGGCGCAGCTGCGCCACTGGCAGAAACTGAAATTTTTTTTTGTTTTATTTAATTAAATGAATGGTTTATTTAATTATTAAAGGTTTAAAATAAAGATGTTTATTTTATATGAAATGAGATTTCAGAATTGCTAAATTTAAAGAGTTTAATTTGGTTTTATTTTTGAATGAAATAAAGGAGTTTATTTTTCCAAAAAACAAAGTTTAGCAAACATTTGCCCATTAACTGATATTAATACATATATGGAATGAATTTACTTTTGTGAGATGAATAAGTTTTATTGATACGTATGATGATATGTATGTTAATAAAAGGGATTGATTATGGACTATGACCAATGTGATTGGATTTTATTTTGGATGAATGCTTGAATGTATGGGTTTTATAAAATAGGGTCTGCGTACCTCGTCTTCTCTGGTTTTATTCTCGGTGTAAATTCTATCTCCCTCTTATGTACTTCCCCTTGACTGCTGATTAAGGTTTCTATTTAATTATAAATAGTTTATATAATAGAGATAGTTAGAATTATCTTGAAGAAACTGGAGACCAAGGAGCAAAGAGCGCGTGAAGACCCCTTTTTATGGAGCCCAGGTTTAAATGTAATAGTTACATTTAAAATTTAAATTCTTGCACTCCTAGGTTTGACCTTTTGGTTCACTTGGTGGCTCTAGTGAACCAAACTAGAGTAAAAGTCTATAATCAATCCGGGTAGAATATAGTATTCTATATTGCATGCTATATATTATATATATATATATATATATATATATATTATATTTTATGCAAACATGCTTCGCATGTTTAATAAAATGATGCGTATTTTATATATATATGTGCATGCGCGCTAAACAAGATGAGACAAATAATAACAAACCCCTCAAAGAAATAATATTAAGTCCGAAGCGTTCAAATGATATTTAGAATATCGAACGGCGCCTTCTAGCATGATTAATTGATAGAGTATTAAATATTTAATATCAGCTTGTTGTGCTATCCACAAGGCGAGTATTGAGTATTTAAGATATTAATTAATCACATTTGATGCTTATCAAGAAAATTGAACGATCTAGTCTTGTTGTGCTATCCACAAGGACAAACATTTTTCTTTTTTGAATTTATGGAAGTGCTAGACTGGACTTAACTTAAATCATTTTAGTTAGGATGTGCACACACTTGACCATTATAATTTAAGAGGCAAAATAAAAGGAATTACATAGTGATGTAATTGACAAGAGTTGTCTACCTATTTATTTGTATATCGCTTGTTGTGCTATCCACAAGGTTATATACATTTGAAATGGGATCCTTATTCTCACTAGCAAATCTTTAATTAGATGTTGCCGAACTATATAAGTGAGGGTAATATAGTTTGATGAAAATAGTGGGAGATACCAATTTAAAATAAAGACCTAAATTTATTTTGGTATGCAAAGTTAATAAAATGAATGTTTGCTGAAATGTTGTTTTCTTTCACATGCATAATTTTTAAAAAATGTCTAAATCACTAATCTCACTACGAAGTATACTTGATGCAAATAAGCTTACCGGGCCGAATTATGAGGACTGGCTAAGAAATCTGAGAATTGTTCTCACTGCTGAAAAGATTTCTTATGTCCTAAATTCAACTATCCCTGAATCTGTTTCGGAAATAGCCTCTGAGGAAGAGATTGCCACTTTCAATAAGTGGCAAGATGATGCATCTGTGGCTCAATGCATCATGCTCGCATCCATGAATAACGAGCTTCAGCGTCAGCACGTAAATATGGATGCTCCTGCTATGCTGCTTCACCTCAAGGAGTTGTATGGTGAACAGAGTAGGACTGCTAGATATGAGATATTTAAGGAGCTCTTCCGATCTCGGATGATCGAGGGCACTTCCGTCGAGACTCATATTTTGAAGGTAATCAATTTGATTGAATTCCTAGGACAGCTTGGGTTCGTCATGGATGGGGAGTTGAGTCAAGACTTGGTCTTGCAGTCACTCCCTGAGACCTTCTCGCAGTTTGTGGTTAATTTTCACTTGAATAAGCTAGATGTCAGCTTGCCTGAGCTGCTTAACATGCTGAAAACTGCATAAGGTCACTTCTCATCCAAGAAGAACCATGTCTTGATGGTGGATTCTTCCAATAAAAGGAAGAGGCCCAAGGTGTCTTCTGAAAAGAAGATATCCAAGAAGGCTAAGGGAAAGGGGAAAGAAAAGGAACAAAAGAAACTTGAACCAGCTAAAGAAATGTGCTTTCATTGCAACGAGCCGAGACATTGGAAGAGGAACTGCAAGAAGTTTCTAGCAGAGAAGAAGCTTGGAGAAGCTTCGACTTCCAATCAAGGTTTGTTTATGATTGAAATTAATTTTTTTGAAAGTCATAATTCTACTTGGGTATTGGATACCGACTGTGGGTCTCACATATGTAACACTGTGCAGGGGCTGGTCAGAAGTAGAAAGTTGAACAATGAAGATGTGATCCTACGAGTGGGGAATGGAGCAAAGGTTGCTGCATTAGCTGTAGGAACTTATTGTTTATAAATGCCTTCGGGCAAGTCCATTTATCTTAATAATTGTTATTATGTTCCGAATATTATTAAAAACATTATTTCAATTTCTGTATTAGATATAAAAGGATTTAACGTTGTTATAAAGAACAATAGTTGTTCTATTTATAAAGACGATGTTTTATATGGTATTGAAAATTTGCGAAATGGGCTTTATATACTTGACTTGCAAGAAAATATATTTCAAATTGAACAAACTAAGAAAAGGAAAAGAGATGATATTAATTATACCTACATGTGGCACTGTAGACTCGGTCATATCAATGAAGCAAGATTATCCAAGTTGCATAAGGATGGGCTCCTAGAGCTATCCGATTATGAATCATATCCAACTTGTGAATCTTGTCTCATGGATAAAATGACTAAATCTGCTTTTAGTGGAAAAGGAGAAAGAGTTACAGAGTTGTTGGCATTGATTCATACAGACATTTGTGGACCTATGACAACAAGTGCATGGGGTAGGTATTCTTATTTTATTACTTTCACTGATGATCACTCAAGATTTGGATATGTGTATTTAATGAAATACAAATCAGAATCATTTAAAAAGTTCAAAGAGTTCAGAAGTGAAGTGGAGAAACAAACGGGCAAGAGTATCAAGATACTTCAATCAGATCGAGGTGGAGAATACTTAAGTAGTGAGTTTCTCAATTGTCTCAAAGAAAATGGTATAATCTCACAATGGACTCCTCCAGGTACACCACAGTTAAATGGAGTATCTGAAAGGAGAAATCAAACACTGTTGGACATGGTTCGATCTATGATGAGTTTTACCAACCTTCCAATTTTCTTTTGGGGATATGCCCTAGGAACGGCTGCATACCTACTTAACAAGGTACCCACCAAATTCGCCCCAAAGACTCCATATAAGATGTGGAAGGGGAGGAAACCAAATCTTAAGTATGTTAAGACTTGGGTTTGTCCAGCTTATGTCAAACAGTTTGAAAATGATAAGCTACATACTAAATTCGATAAGTGTAGATTTGTGGGATACCCTATAGAAACTATATGGTATTATTTTTATCATCCAACTGATCAAAAGGTGTTTGTTGCGAAACATGCTGCCTTCTTGGAAAAGGAGTTTATCCATGAAGGGGTCAGTGGGAGTAAGATATATCTTGAAGAAGTTCAAGAACCACAAGTTACCACGGATCAAAGTCAGGTATCTGACCAAGTAGAAGAACCTATTGTACCACACCCTATTCGTAAATCTGGAAGAGTACCAAAGATGCCTGAGAGGTATGGATTCATCATAGAGGATGACGATGAGGTACACATCATGAATGATGATGATCCATTGAATTACGAACAGGCTATGAGTAATAAAGACTCAGAGAAATGGTAAATGCCCATAAAATCTAAAATAGATTTGAAAGCTATGCTCAAGTCCATTTAGATTTTTCTTGCGATTGCAGCTTATTTTTACTTAATCTAAAAAAATGGACGTGGAGACGCCCTTCCTCAAATATACATTATTAGAGGAGAATGTATGTATGATACAGCCAGAAGGTTTTTGTTTCAATGGTTGAAGCAAATCACGTATATGAGCTACAACAATCCATTCGTGGATTGAAGCAAGATTCTTGTAGATGGAACTTTCGTTTTGATGAGACAATCAAAGAGTTTGATTTTATCAAAAACGAGGATGAACCATGTGTGTACAAGAAGGTTAGTGGGAGCGCTGTTTCATTCCATATAATATATGTTGATGATATATTACTAATAGGAAATGAAATTCCTATGCTAAAATCAATCAAAATAAAGTTGTCTAAACATTCCTCCATGAATAATTTGGGTAGAACATCCCGCATTGGGAATATAAATCTGTATTAATAGATTTAAAAGGATGTTAGGCTTAACTTAAGGAAACGTATATTCATTAGATGCTAAAGGTGTTTAACATGACAAACTCCAAAAGAGTGCCTCATGATGATGAGCCATGGAGTGTATCTCTCTAATATTGTCCTCAATAAAAGAGAGATCGCATGAGTTACTATCATGTATGTAATGAAATATACGAGACTTGATGTTGATCAGTCAGATTCTGGAGAAGATCACTGTGAGACAGTGATAAACATCCCAAAGTACTTAACTGACACTAAGGATGTCATCATGACACATAATGGGTCTGAATGAATCTATAGTGCTAAACAGACTCAAGTTTTCAGACTGACCAAGACGACAGTAAATCCACTATAGGGTAAGTCGTTACCTTAAAAGATGGTGCAGTGAATTGGAAAGGTTCCAAATAGCAAAAGGTTGCTGATTTAGTGACAAAGATAAAGTATATAACTGTAAGTGAAGCCGCAAGTTGATGTTTCAGATGAAAAGTTCATTACAGAACTAGGAATAGTTCCTAAGTCTCATCTTGAATCTAAAACATGTGTTGCGGCACTTTGATTAAAGAAATCATTGAAAGAAGAGCATATAGACTCTCAAGATAACATTGCAAATCCATTTACTAAAGCTATAACACAACAACAGTTTGATCGTCACTTGGAGAAGATAGGTATGAGATACCATGGCGATTGGCTTTAGTGCAAGTGGGAGATTGATAGTAGTGTGCATACAAGCCAATCATGTATGATGATAAAGCACATACTTTGTAAACAATCTTATTTATTTATTAATAAGATATTCATTTAAGGCATTTAATTATCTACATGGTGCTATTTTTATAATATGTAAATAACCCATAGTTTTAAGCAATGCTTTTAGAATCATGATGAGATCATGCTAATGAGATCTAAATTCTTAGAAAGCTTAAAAACTAAAATATTTCTCAATCGTGGGATCTCTAAAATGGGGATTAGTAAATCCGGATAGATTGGTACATATGTTGCTTGCTCATTGGATGAGGATGACTGATCTCATGGTTATTTGTGTGGAGACACTAAAGCAAGTATGTAGGTGCTTATTGGAGAATAAGTTCACTGAACGTGCCTCGCTATGGAATACCTAATAGAGTTTTACTCGCCTGTCAATAGGAATTCCTAATGTGATAGTAGTACAAGTGATCCTTGGACTTGAGATCATCATAGTATCTTGTATGTAACAAATTATACTTTGACTTATTCCTTAAGGCCTTTTAAGGCATATATAGGGTATGCTTGGGTATAATGAGTTGCATATGGAGATAATGTATGATCAATAAAGAATCTACCACCTCTAGTAAAAGAGGAGATATGTCCTATGTGATTCGTTAAATGACAACCCAGGAATCCTTGGCCAAGGTAGAATGAAATTAGAAAGAGGTTTCTAATTTGCATTATTTGGAGTTGTGCGTTTTCTAATCGAAATACATATGATTAAATAAATTAAGACTTGACAGTAAATCCATGTCTTATATTTAATTGGGACATTGTATGGTGGAAGGATTGAATTATACGGTAACTATTAACTCACAGGTTCTTTTATGATTAATGTTGAAATCTATATTATCTGAAAAGTCGTTGATCGCTAGGGAGGCTTATCCCTATTGTAGAATAAATGTTATTTATTTAAATAGATTATTAGTTTAATTTATTTATTTAAATAAGATTAGAATTGTTCTAATTGATTTATTCACAACCGGTTTAATATGGAGAACCTAAAGGGTCACACCATAAACGGAAGAAGAATTATTTAAGAAAAAAATGGCTTGATAGTAATAATGCATTAAGTATAATTAATTTAATCTATGGTGATAGAATAAATTAAATAGCTTAATGTTTATTATTTAATATTTTAGAAATATTAAATATAAATTAATAAGAGGAGTCTTATTAATATTATTATTATTATTATTATTTTAATTCTAAAGGAGTTTAGAAATTAATATAATAGTAGTACTCTCTCTCAATCCTAATAAGATTAGGATATAAATTAATTAAAAGTGTTTAATTAATTAATTAAATAAAACCCTATTCTAATTGAATTAGGAGGGTTAACCTAATATCTATATAAGAAAGTCTTATATCAGAAATAAGGTACGTGAATTTTTCCAAGGGTTGGGAGTACACATATTCTATAGAGATAGAAACAAGGGTTAAGCCAATAATCCATCTTCCTGAGTTCGTCATCTTCCTTGGTGGATCACCGTTAGAGGCCAAACATTTGGGTGGCTGACATTGATCAAGGGAAGGAGCAACTATAGAGGAATCAAAGGAATCAAAGAAGTAGAACTTGTGCCTGAGGAAGCTTGGATCTTCAAACCCAATAGTGTAAGTGTTTCAATTCACAAAGATATGATGAACACTATGAAATCATGTTCATAGTACTCTTTTATGAAGTTATTTTGAAAATAGTCCTTAAATTATCAAAGAGATTGGTGTAAGCATGAAGTTATGCGTAATATATGATACAACATGGTTATATATGAGTTATATGGTTGTGTTAGCAATTCAATCCATGTATTTTTGATAAACAAGAGGAATTGTGTTCATAAGGATTATTTGTGAACTATTTTCTAAAAAATGGCTTTTGAAACTATCAAATTGATATGTGATTATGGTTTATTGTTGAAATTGGTCATGTATTATGTTAGTATGTTAAGAATATAAGTTATTACAATTGAAATCTCTTGAATTTGTTTAAAAACGAATTCGTAGTAATAATTTTCGTCAAGAACGCTTGATTTTGTAGTTTTCTTTGAAAATCATTAAAAGTTTTGTTTTGATTATGTGATGTATGGATTTTATATGATATGATCATGTTAAAGAGTTTAAAATATAGTTTTTATCAAGTTTCATGTTTATCATATTGGAAAAAATCGAATTCGGTGTGAAGGAATAAGCCAAATTGGCTTATTTCTCCACAAGTTCGCGAACCAGCTCCTTCACTAGTGGGGTGACATGCCCCAGCGGGGCTTATAGGCCTATAGGACCAGCCCCAATGGGTTAGGTTGCTGTCTAGAAAAGTTGGTTTTTAGTTTTTGAATTTTCATGCCCCGTTTGTTTAGCAACTTATTTTTATGACGTGATAAGTGAAATTGGTAATAAGATTACATATTTTTGATATGTTTAAGATATAGTGAAGTATTTTTTGAATGTGTTACATGTGTGTGGGTGTGTTACCTTCATAAGGTACACAACACGATTCATTGAGTTATAAGCTTATGAATGTATGTCGTGCGTATAGACTCACGTACTTGACTAGTTAGCAACCAATGTGGTAAATTACATTGTGAGTTGGACTTGGATATGAAGTTCGATGGTTTAAATGTTATAGTTGGATACTAATAGATGGTTTTAAATGTAATGTAATGTGTTGGGTAATTGTGGAAGTGACTGTAGTTATTAAAGTGTAGCTCGCGCTTGAGGCAAGTTTCCTATCCTAAACTTTTTATTGAGCAAGTTTTCTAATCCTTATTCTCTTACGTTAAGCAAGTTTTCATTTCAAACTTGCGGTTTACTTTGTATAAGCTTTGTTGTATTCTAATATTCTTATTGCACAAGTATTGGAAATATTATTGAAGCATTATGATCTTGGCTTAGTTGTTCAAGCAAGATCTACTTATTCTTTCAGTTGCTTTGAGTTACTTCTAAAGCATGCCTATTTATTATGTAGATTTGTTCTATATCTTGCAATTGATTCATGATTCTTATATTATCGAACTGTTAAAGTACTATAAGTCGATTCAACTACTCCTAGTTGAAGATAGTTGAAACTCTAAAGTTCCCTTATCTATCCAAACCAAACTTTCTTTGGTGTAGACTTGTATTCAAATACTGAGAATGAACAACCCTAATTACTAGGGGACATTTATGCGAAAGCGTTAAGTGGTTGTGCACAATTCATGGTACAAAGGGTTGATCCCCCTGAGTACGAGTTAAAGGTCCATAGCCTTATTGACTGTTAAAGGTTTAAATATAAATATTTATAACCTAGGACATAGTTCAAGGTCTTATGACCCTTAGATGATTCTATATTCGAATTCTACGTATTGATGAAAGAATTATAATTTAATTCTTTATATTGATGAAACTAAAGTTATTCAAACTCTTTTGAAACTATTCACTTATGTCATATCACTGTTGTATTTTCAAGTGAGCTTGTGTTTGCTCACTCTTGCATGTTTTATCATCACTTGCAGTTGAAACCAAGAATGTTGACATACCGTCAACAAGTAAAGGAAAATGAAAGATGAAGAAGTGAAGGCTTGTTGTTTCAAGTTTTGATTGTAATAAGACTTACATGGTTATGTTTTATTTTTTGCATTTAGTTTGTTTGATGCTAAGGTTTAGTTAACCATGGGATTTTATTTGGACAAGTTGTAATCCTTTCTCAAGGAAGATTTTATTTAAGTATTACGAAGGTTGTAATTTACTTTGCAATTCTTTATTATTGGGTAGATGTATGTTTTAGTTAGAAAGTGAACACCAAATCACGTGGAAATGAAGTACTCGGATTTGGGGGTGTCGCAGGTTGGTATCAAAGCTATAGGTTATGAACCTTAGGTGGGGGGAAAAACCTTAGGTAGTACCTTATAGGAAGATCGAAAAGATAGTGGTGATAGGTAAAGATAATAAACTACCTTATGTGCTATGTGTTTACATTTAGGTATTCGGAGAGTGATGACTCGGCATCATGTAATAATAAACTTTAAAATTCTTTTGTCAGGATGATGAACACTGGAGAATCCAGTCAGACTAGAGAGGATATACCTCAGGTGCCTAGAGAGGAAGAGCCCCGAGACATCCATGTTATCTGGGAGTAGCTGGTTAGGCGAGAGCCATCTCCAGTGATCACCGTAGCTGGTCGGGAGCGTGAGCGAACACCTATTCTAGAGGAAGAGGACGAGAACGAGTCTGAAGAGGAGGAAGAGGATCCCGAAGAGGAATTTCCACCACACTCTGTTAGTGCTGAGATATACGAGGCAGTTTATGATAGTAATGTAGAGCTTCATGGTCGAGTCGGAGAGCTCGAGGAAACCATAGCAGCGGGACGAGACTATCGAGGATATGGCTAGTGACCTAGGAGAAGCACAATGGAACCTAATACACGCAGAGAATGATCGAGACAAGATACGAGCTGAGCTAGCAAAGTTGAAGCAAGATATCCAGCAGGAGTCGACGAAGTGTGCCAGAGCTGAGTAAACAAGCTTGAGGGCTACTCAACGAGCCGATCGAGCTGAAGATGAAGCTGAAACTAAGAGAGCCAAGCTAAGGGAAACAGAATATGCTTTCCATACAGCTATAGATAGGGCCCAGGACCATATCTTCTACTACCCAGCTCAGTTCCAAGGGTTACCATGGTATGTGGTGGACCGAAGGACAGCGTTTCGGGTGATGGAGGAAGAACGAAGAGAGACTGTGCGACGTCTTAATATGCCTAGACATTAGAGCTTTTAAATTATGTGTTTCTTTTTGTAATAAATAAATGTAAATCCCATAATTTGAGATAATAATGGGATAAAGTGATGATGTAGTCCTGTAACTTGTTCAAGTTCAGGAAAGATGATGTAAATAGCAGAAATGCTATCTATCTGATGTTTTTTTTTAAATTACGAGTAATGATTAAAAGTAGTTTATTGATGTGCTATGTGTTCATATATGAACTGAGTTATTCAATTATTTAAGTTTAACTTGAATACTTAAGAATTGAATAAAGAAGCTTATAGTAATTTTTTTTAACAGAAAATGCCTCCTAGAAGAAGACCAACACGTCAAAACCGAGGGTTCGACGAATAACAACAACAATAATGATGGAACAAATCCTAACTCAGTTCAGCAGTTAGTGAACTTGTTGACAGGAGCGTTGGCGAATCAGCAGCAAGTGTAGGCCACGACGTTTAAAGATTTTAAGGCAGTAGGACCGTCTGAATTCAAGGGATCGACAAACTCTATAGATGCTCAGACATGGGTTATGGAAATGGAGAAGGTCTTTGACATGGCTAAGGTCGGTGAAGACCAGAAGACAGCATTTACGACTTTCATGTTGAAGGCAGATGCTAGTTTCTGGTGGAAGGCGAATAAGACCCGAGAGGGAGAAGGAGTCATAACGTGAGAACGTTTCTAGGAAATGTTCTACAAAATATACTTCCCAGTGAGTTCGCAGGACCAGATGGAGGTCCAATACTTAGAGCTAAAGCAGGGAGGAATGACAGTGTCGGAATACGCCGCAAAGTTCAATGAGTTGGCCAGGTTTGCTACTTACAAGGTCAGTACGGACGCTAGGAAGGCGAGGAGGTTTGAACGGGGACTGAAACCCTGGCTCTACAGCAAGGTCTCTATGTTCTAGCTGAAAATGTTTGCAGCTGTTCTGGAAAAGGCCATTCTAGTTGAAGGAGGGAGCGAAGCCATGACTAAATTCAACCAAGATAAGAAGAAGAAGATTGAGACGGAAAACAAGGTTAGTGGTAGCATAGCTATTCATCAAAAAAGGAAGTGGAATGACAACACCTCTGCTGCGAGTCAGCAGGGAGGACAACAGAAGAGGAAGCTCGAAGCATATGCTACATGCGGGAAGACTCGCACTGGAGTGTGCCTAAAAGGGAAGCGTGTGTGCTACAACTGTGGTCAGGAAGGCCACATCGCGTCGAACTGCCCAAACCCGAAGAATGGAGATTTTTATACATGTGGATCCAAGGATTACATGGCTCAAAATTTCCCTAAGAAGCAAGAGTCAGGGTCGACAGGGAATGGAGGAAATGGCAGCGGCAACACTCTGACTATCGCCGGACCGTCGCCATTGCAAGCCGTTCGACCGACTGCCCGCACATTCAACATGACGGCGCAGGACGCCGTGCAATTAAAGGATGTGGTGGCAGGTATTATTCCGATCAATAGTATACATGTATATATATTATTTTATTCGGGTGCTACTTGTTCATTCATATTTGATGATTTTGCTAAAACTCTAGACTTACCTATAGAGGAGTTAGTTTACCCCTTGAACATAGAAATTGCAAATAGGGAAGTCATTCCTGTTAGGTTAGTAGACAAGAACTGTAGATTGGATATTAAGGGGTCAGGAGCTAAGGGTAGATTTGATTCCAATTAAACTTGGGGAATTTGATGTCATTGTGACACCCCCAAATCCGGGTATCATTTCCACATGATTTGGTGTTCACTTTCTAGTATAACATATATCTACCCAATGAATAATGCAAAATAAACTACAACTTAAATTAAAATAACTAAATCTCCCTTAAAACAAGGGATACAACCTTCTCAAAATCAATCCTAGGGTTACTCTAACCTTGACATAAATATAATAAAATGCGGAAATAAAACATAACATTTAATTATTACAATCATTCTCAATTAAATAAAAAAAACAAGTCTTCACTTGCTTTGCTTTCCCTTGCCCTTACTTGTAGACGGAGCATCAGCGTTATCAACCTTAACTGAAATTGTTATTTAATGCAAGAGTGAGCAAACCACAGCTCACTGGAGTTTAACAATAATATAGACATGAAAGAATATCTTTAAGAAAATATGAACAACTTAGCTTGCTTCAATAATAAAGAATTGAATAATAATTCTCTATCAATATTAAAATTTGGATATAGAATTTATCTGAGGGTCATAAGACCTTTGAACTCTTGTCCTAGGTTATAAATATTTCTATTTAAACCTTTAACAGTCAATAAGACTATGGACCTTAACTCGTACTTAGGGGGATCAACCCTTCGTACCATGTATTGTGCACCAACATCTTAACGCTATGCGTAGTAACCTCCCCTAATAAATAGGGTTGTTCAACTCAGTAATTTGAATTCAAGTCCGCACCAAAGAAAGTTTGGTTTGGATAAGCTTACAAGGGTAATTTAGAATTCACGTTCATCAACTAAGGATTAGTTGAATCGACTTCCAATAATTCAAAATAAAAGAATTATGAATTAACATATGCTTTAGAATCAACTTAAAGTATTTAAAATAATAATTGGATCTTACTTGAACAATAAGTTAAGACCATTTCAATTAAATAAACAATTGTCCAATACTGAAATGGAAATGACATTCTCAACAATGAATATATGAATTCAAGAGATCATATATAATCAATACAAGATTAGGGTTTAGAAAACTTGCGTAAAATTAAAGAGTTTAGGGTTTAGAAGACTTGCCTCAAGCGCAAGCTACTTAATTCAATTCACGTACTTTAATACTTCCTACACATATATATTCAATCACAATAACCTAAATTAGTTAACACGTAACTAATTCACATAAGTGGTTAACCCTCATGGTTAACTCACATTCTGATTAAATAAACAATAATAATTAACTATCACATAGTTAATCACATCACACATATACTCGCATATATAATTAAATTAATTATGTATTGAACTCACTTATAATTAAACAATTATAATTCAAACACTTAATCAAATTATAATTACTTAAATTATCATTACCTTTAAAATTATAAACAATTTATAATTTAAAATCAATTAAACCACATTCATGCATTTATAATTACACAATTTATAATTAATCATGTATTTATCAATAATTAATTAAACTATAACATGCATTATAATTACACAATTTATAATTAATCATGTAATTATCAATTTAATCCACAATTAAACATGCATTTATTAAATTATAATTACATAAATTATAATTTAAATTAGCATTTAATAAATCAACCTTTATTCATTATAATTTAACCAAATTATAATTTAAAATAAATATTTACTTTTGATTATAATTATTTAAATCATATATCACATTTAAATAATAATTCAAATCATACATTAAGGTTTTCAAACCTCTTTTCTTTTCTAAATATAAATTTGTCAAATTTATGTTAACAACATATTGTAGCAACTAGATACATGCGCACTGTCATAGCATAATTAAAATAGGTTAGAAACAACACTGCACAAATGACTAGCATTCACTGCCTCTGAACAGAGCCTGGCGTAGCTGCGCAGCCAGCTGCCTTGAAACCGGCGCAGCTGCGCAGGGTGAGAATCTGGAAAAGACAAGCGGCGCAGCTGCGCTGCTCCTGGCCTTGCTGCCGGCGCAGCTGCGCAGCAACTTGGCCCGACGCAGACAGCCACGTTACTCTGCTTCACCGATTAACCCATACAAGCCAACAACGCCAAAAATACAATACTATAGACTCTGTAAAACATATATACGCTATTACACATATATAAAGCATGCTTCCAAACTCAAAATCATTTAAACATTGATAATCACAAGTTTTAAAAATCCAATTTGGCCATTTTCATGAAAACTCATATTTTCTCAAAAAATAATCTACTGTAACTATTTTTCTCCATCAATTCGAACTTATATACATGCATTACATACTAAGTTGAAGATAGCATTAAGTAATTACTTAATAAGCATATTAACACTTGGTAATACCAATTGCATGAATTTCTCAACTAAACTTAACCAAACTCATGAAATTCCATATGAACTCATATAAATATAAATTCTTTGTTAAAATATATTTCTACAGTAATTTGATTTCTGAAAATTCTTTCATACAATTACTACCAATAACACATGAACACAATCATATATATAAAATTCATGACTACAACTTTCATGAAAACTAAATTTTTGACAGAGAATAAAATATAAAGAATATGGAATTCTAACCTTTCTAGCTATGAGTGTAAAGAAAAGATTATTATGAGCTTTCGTTCTACAAATTCTTTCTCCTTCTTTTCTTCTCTGATATTCTCTGCTCTTTCTCTCCTTCTCTTTTCTTTGTTTAGACTTAGGATTATAACACTAACGTATATACAATATACATATAATATAATAGGTAACTCCCATATCATAATTATACACTAACTACTACTAATTACGTAAGTTACAAAATTCAAAAGCCAATTTGGCTTGTTTGGCTACAAGAAAATTAGAAACTAGTTTTACTAACTTAGGCATGGTTTAGGTAAATTAGGTTTAAGCTAGTTTAAGGGCCCTGTTTGGCAACAGTCTTTTAAAACAAAAGCAAGGGCCTTGTTTGGTAAAAATCATTTAAAAGAAAAAATCCTTTTCTTTTATTTTAACAAATTATTTAATACATACTTTAATGTCACATTTTAATTAATTAAATATTAATCATCTAATTTAATCAATTAAAATCTAACATCAATTAATCACATAAAATTGCCACATAATTATAATTACTCGCTAATTATAATCCATGTAACACTTCATCACATAATTCATCTAATTCAATTATCTCAATTAAATTAGAATTATAATATAAAATTAATATACATTAATTAAATAAATATTACACATTCATTTAATTAATATATACACTTAATCAAATCACTCCATAAATCACATAATTTATTTATTTAACTCAATAAATAAATCACATAAAATATTTATTTAATTCAATAAATATTTAAAATTAAATATAAAATCACAATCATTACAATCTTCCCTCCTTAAAAGGATTCTGTCCCCAGAATCACACATAAAAAAAAACTCGTCTATTACATTCTTCCCCCCTTAAAAGGATTCTGTCCCCAGAATCAGTATATAAGGGGTTACACAAAACTAATCAAATAAATGCGGATAAGATTTTATCATAACATCTTCGAGTTCCCACGTGGCTTCTTCAGCACTGTGGTTTCTCCAAATTACCTTAACAGAAGGTATCACTTTATTCCTAAGTACTTGTTCCTTTCTATCAACTATTTGAACAGGCACTTCTTCATACGTTAAGTCTTTATCAAATAGCAAAGGTTCATATTCTATTACATGTTTATAATCGTGCTTGTAAGGTCTTAATACAGAAATATGAAAGACATTATGTATATTCTCGAGCTCCGGAGGTAATGCAATCTCGTAAGCAACCTCGCCTACCTTTCGTAGTATCTCAAAAGGTCCAATGAATCGGGGACTCAGCTTCCCCTTCTTACCGAATCGAATTTTCCCCTTCAAGGGAGATACTTTCAGGAAAACGAAACTTCCTGGCAAGAATTCTCTATTCTGTCGATGTAAATCGGCATACTTCTTCTGTCTGTCTTGAGCAGCAACTAATCTCGTTCTGATCAGCTTCACAATTTCGGCGGTTTATTGTACCAATTCTGGTCCCAACAATTGACGTTCACCGACTTCATCCTAGCACAAAGGTGTTCTGCATTTTCTGCCGTATAATGCTTCGTAAGGCGGCATGCCAATACTTGCATGATAACTATTGTTGTAGGCGAACTCTACCAATGGTAGATGATCCTCCCAGCTTCCTTTGAAGTCCATCACACAAGCTCTTAGCATATCCTCAAGTGTCTGAATCGTTCTTTCGCTTTGTCCATCAGTCTGAGGATGATACGCTGTACTCATTCGCAATTGCGTTCCCATACCTTCTTGCAAACGCTTCCAAAAATTCGACGTAAAACGCGGATCTCTGTCGGACACAATCGACACTGGAACACCATGTCGAGAAATAATTTCCTTCACGTATAGCTTCGCTAGCTTATCCAGGTTGTACTTAACCCTGATTGGCAAAAAGTGGGCTGACTTCGTCAGTCGATCCACTATAACCCATATCGCATCAAATCCTTTCTGAGTCATTGGAAGACCTACCACGAAATCCATCGTGATATGCTCCCACTTCCACTCTGGAATTTCTAACGGTTGCAGCAGTCCACTTGGTCTCTGGTGTTCTGCTTTGACTTTCTGGCACGTTAAGCACTTCGCAACGCATTCCGCAACGTCCCTCTTCATATTCGGCCACCAGAAATGATGCTTGAGATCCTGGTACATCTTCGTACTCCCAGGGTGAATATAATATCTAGAACTATGAGCTTCGCTTAGAATCTCCTCTTTGACCTCTGGTACTGGCGGTACCCATATTCTACCTTCAAACCACAACAGTCCTTCGTTACCGATCTTGAATTTGAACTCTTCGCCTTCGGTTATCCTCTTTCGAATCTTTTCACATTCTTCATCATTGAATTGTGCTTCTTTCACCTTATCTACTAGAGTAGAACCATTGGTTACTTGAAACAACAACTCATCCGATTCCTTTGGAAACTTCACTTCCAATTTTAATCTAGCCATTTGTTCTATCAACCGATCCTAATCAGTTAATACGTTCAGCTTCTCCCGACCTTTCCTGCTTAAAGCGTTAGCGACAACGTTAGCTTTACCCGGATGGTAAAGTATCTCGCAATCGTAGTCTTTAATCAGCTCCAACCATCTTCTTTGGCGCATGTTCAAATCCTTCTGGGTAAATATATACTTCAGACTCTTGTGATCTGTGTATATTTCACACTTCTCTCCATATAAGTAGTGCCTCCAAATCTTCAGGGCAAACACTACTGCCGCCAATTCTAGATCATGGGTCGGATACCCCTTCTCGTAATCCTTCAGCTGACGTGACGCATAGGCAATGACTTTGCCGCTCTGCATCAATACACAGCCTAATCCTTTATGTGAGGCATCTCTATATACTATGAAATTTCCAGAACTATCTGGTAAAGACAATACAGGCTCAGTACTCAGCCTCTTCTTCAGCTCTTGAAAACTCTCCTCACACTTCTCCGTCCAAACAAACTTAACTGTTTTACGAGTCAAATTCGTCAACGGAGTTGCGATTCTAGAAAAGTCTTGGATAAATCTCCGGTAATAACCTGCCAATCCCAAGAAACTCCTCACTTCGGACGGCGTCTTCGGCTGTTCCCAATTTATAACAGCTTCAACCTTCTACGGATCTACCGAAATACCATCCTTGTCGATCACGTGGCCAAGAAATTGCACATGTTCCAACCAAAATTCGTATTTCGAGAATTTAGCGTAAAGCCTCTCTCGTCTCAGGGCTTCTAAGGTTAGTTGTAAGTGTTCAGCATGCTCCTCCTCGGTCTTGGAATAAACCAGGATGTCATCTATGAACACTACCACGAACTTGTCTAGAAATGGCTTGAACACCCTATTCATTAGGTCCATAAATGCAGCTGGGGCATTCGTGAGACCAAATGACATCACCAAGAACTCGTATTGACCATACCGAGTTCTAAAAGTCATTTTCGGTATATCTTCCTTTCTCACCTTCAATTGATGATACCTGCTTCTCAAATCAATTTTTGAGAAGTACCTCGCACCCTTCAGTTGATCAAACAAGTCATCGATCCTAGGTAAAGGATACCTATTCTTGATCGTAACTTTATTCAACTCTCTATAATCAATGCAAAGACGCATCGACCCATCCTTCTTCTTCACGAATAAGACAGGCGCTCCCCACGGCGAAACGCTTGGTCGAATATACTTCTTGTTCAGTAATTCTTGCAGTTGAATCATCAGTTCTTTCATCTCGACTGGAGCCATTCGGTACGGAGCCTTCGAAATTAGAGCAGTTCCCGGCGCTAGATCGATCACGAACTCTTTCTCCCTATCTGGCGGAAGTCCTGGTAAATCGCTCGGAAAAACGTCCACAAATTCCTTAACTACCGATATCTCCTCCACCTTTGGGCTTTCCTTATGCGAATCTACTATGTAGGCTAGATATCCTACACAGCCTTGCGTCAGAAGTTTCTTGGCTTGCATAATCGTCAGAAAACTCGCTTGCCTAGGCGATTTGCTACCATAGAACACCAACTTCGACGGATTCGTAAGGTTCACCGACTTCTTCTGACAGTCGATTACCGCCCCATGGTTGAACAACCAATCCATACCCAGTATAACGTCGAATTCCCCAAGTTTAATCGGAATCAAATCTACTCTAAGTTCCTGACCCTTAATGTCCAATCTACAGTTCTTATAAACGCTCCTAACAGGAATAACCTCCCTATTCGCAATCTTTATGTTCAAAGGGTAACCTAATTCCTCTACAGGTAAGTCTAAGGTTTTAGCAAAATCATCAGATATGAATGAACAAGTAGCACCCGAATCAAATAATACATATGCATTTATACTATTGACCGGAATAATACCTGACACCACGTCTTTTGATTGCACAGCATCCTGCACCGTCATATTGAATGTCCGTGCAGTGGGTCGAACAGCTTGCAATGGTGCAGTGATAGTAACGGTACTGCCGCTTCCATTCCCTCCGCTCCCTGTTGACCCTGCCGTCAGCTTCTTCGGGCAGTTGCGAGCCATGTGATCTTTGGATCCACATGTAAAGCAAGCTCCCTTCTTCGGTTTTGGGTAATTAGGCGCGATGTGGCCTTCCTGACCACAGTTGAAGCACACCCGCTTCCCTTTCATGCACACTCCAGTATGATTCTTACAGCATGTAGCACATGCTTCGAACTTCCTCTTCTGCTGACTTCCTTGCTGACTCCCAGCAGAGATATTATCAGACCACTTCCTCTTCTGGTTCACAGCGCTGCCTGTGAAACCCCCAGTCTTGGTTTCTACCTCATTCTTCTTCTTCTTATCTTGGTTAAACTTCGTTACCGCTTCGCTTCCTCCTTCAGCAAGTATGGCTTTCTCCAGCACCGCTGCAAATGTATTCAGCTGGAACATGGAAACCTTGATGTAGAGCCAAGGCTTTAGTCCCCGCTCAAACCTTCTCTCTTTCCTAGCGTCAGTGCTGACCTGGTATATAGCGAACCTGGCCAACTCGTTAAACTTAGCGGCATACTCAGACACCGTCATCCCTCCTTGCTTAAGTTCTAGGAACTGGACCTCCATCTGGTCCTGCGAACTCACTGGAAAATACATCTCGTAGAACATTTCCTTGAAACGTTCCTGTAATACCCGAGAATTTCCATATATTATTAAATAAATATATTAATGGAAATGAGAATTTATTTGAATATAAATGATTTTGCACGAGGAGCGTATTCTAGAGTTAGACTGCAGAGTCCAGGAGCTGGAGGCAGAGGCCCACGAGAGAGAGTCTGAGTTCCAGAAGCTGAGGACGAGGACCACCAGAGGAAGCTGGCTATGCAAGAGTTAGAGGTGGAGATTGCCTACCGTAGGGAGGCAGGGATCCAGATGGGGACTCTATTTCACAGGTCAGTGGCTAGGAATGTAGATTTGGCAGAGAAGCTAGAAGAGGTTGAGCGGAGGGAGCTGAGTGAGAAAACTGAGAAAGAGGTACTCCGTACTCAGCTAGAGTTGGAGGTGATGGATAGGTTACACTTCGAGGAGAAGTGGGAAGCGTCCAATGAGAGAGCTGACGACCTTGAGGACGAGGTCAGGTGCAAGAAGAGAAAGATGAACAAGATGGGGTATATATTCCGTTCAGCTTTTGAAAGGGTGATTGATGGTGTGTACCACTACCCGGCAGAACAGGGACAGACTCTACATACCTTGAGCCGAGAGCTGGTTGCGTATATAGCACAGTTGGATTATAAGAGCGAAGTGGAGCGCGGGATGATGGGATGAGATTTCCTTAGTCAGTCTAGTGGTAGTACTAGTTGTGTCTTTATGTATTGTATATACTATGTTGTAATCCCGATCTTTTGTGTAAGATGTGGGATGATGATGTAAACCCCGAGTTAGCTTTTGTTAGAGGGGTAGTATGGTAGTAGGTTGGTATATTCCCCGTCTTTTGTGATATTAGGGGATATATGTGATAACATTTATAGCAGTATGCTAGGAAAATCATGTAATGAAATGAAATGGCATATGAATATAAATGGAGTTGATTTTAGAAACGTGTTATAAATTTATTCTTTTAGTATTAAAAGAAATACTTAAGTGATATACTTGAATAATAATAAAATGAAAAATTGTGATGCAGATAATGCCGCCCAGACGTAGATTGACTGCACCCGAAGAATCCGTTAACAATGAGAGAGAACAAGTAGACCCGATCCAGAAACTGGTAGACTTGTTAGGAGAAGCCTTAAGGGGAAGGAACAATGAACCCGTTCGCCCGAACCCTCAAACTGTGCCAGTAACAACCTTTAAAGACTTTAAGAGTGTAGGACCCCCGGAGTTCGAGGGAACTACCGACCCAATCGTCGCACAAACGTGGATCAAAGAGATCGAAAAAGCTTTCACTATAGCTAGCGTAGGCGAAGATCAGAAGACGGTGTTTGCCACGTACATGATGAGGGGAGAAGCGAACTACTGGTGGGAGGCTAATCAACAAAGAGCTGGAGAAGGGATAATAGCTTGGGATAAGTTTAAGACGCTGTTCTTCGAGAATTACTTTCCGAAGAGTATGAAGAATAGGATGGAGGTGAAAATCCTAGAGTTAAAACAAGGTGAGATGACGGTGGCGCAATACGCGGCTAGGTTTAACGAACTAGCGCGATTTGCGGAGCACCAAGTTGGGGATGAAGAGAGGAAGGCTAGACGCTTTGAACAAGGGTTGAAGCCATGGCTGTTCAATAAGGTATCAGTTCTTCAAATTGATTCCTTTGCAACATTACTGGAGAAGGCAATCATTGCGGAAGGCGGCAGTGAGGCCTTAAGTCTATATAACAAAGAAAAGAAATGAAAGAATACTGGAGGAGAGAATCGTACGGGAGGAAGCAGTAGCGGAGGAAGCAACTTGGGAAAGAGAAAGTGGGAGAACAACAACAACAACAAAAACAACAATAATAATCAATTAGGGAATTTTCGTGGAGGTTTCAAGAAGAGGGCTGAAGGATGCCCGAAGTGTGGGAAGAATCACCAGGGCGAGTGCTGGAAGGGACGTGGCACTTGCTACAACTGCGGACAGGAAGGGCACATCTCGTCCAACTGTTTGAAACCGAAAAAGATACAAGGATGCTTTGCGTGTGGCTCGACGGAGCACCGAATTAAGGACTGCCCAAAGAAGGGAAGTGCCGGGGGTAGTAATCAGCAAGGAGGCAACAAGCTGATGATCGGTGGACCGGCACAATCCAACCGCCCAACCGCCAGAACCTTTAACATGACCGTCCAAGATGCAGTGGCTGCGAAGGATGTGGTGTCAGGTATAATCCCAATCAATAATATAAATGCTTATGTATTATTTGATTCGGGTGCCACCTGTTCTTTTGTATCTGAAGAATTTGCTAGTAGACTTAGTACACCCCGAGAACTTTTAGAAAATCCTTTGATCATAGAAGTTGCTAATAAGGAAGTGATCCCTGTAGAATACGTTTATCGAAATTGTCGCGCAAGTATTAGTAAACATGAACTGAGCGTAGACTTGATTCCTATTAGACTGGGAGAATTTGACGTCATACTGGGAATGGATTGGTTGTATAACCATGCTGCGATAATTGACTGTCAGAACAAATGTGTGAACCTTCAGACTCCGAGTAAGTCTAAGGTAGTGTTTTATGGTAGCTCATCGCTTAAGCAATCGTATTGCGTTACGATGATGCAGGCCAAGAAATTGTTAAGGAAAGGATGTGTAGGATATTTAGCTTACATCGTTGATACTCGGAAAAAGGGAGTAGAAATTAAGGATATAGACGTAGTTAATGAATTCCAAGATGTGTTTCCGGACGATCTGCCTGGTCTTCCGCCAGACAGAGAAATCAAATTTGTAATAGACTTAGCACCGGGAACGGCACCGATTTCGAAAGCTCCATATCGTATGGCGCCAGTAGAAATGAAGGAATTGATGATACAATTACAAGAATTATTGGATAAGGGTTACATTCGACCGAGTGTTTCTCCTTGGGGAGCACCAGTACTATTCGTTAAGAAGAAGGATGGATCGATGAGGCTCTGTATCGATTATCGAGAATTGAACAGAGTAACGATCAAGAACCGGTATCCGCTACCGAGGATAGACGACTTATTTGATTAACTGAAGGGAGCAAAGTGTTTCTCAAAGATCGACCTACGAACAGGATATCATCAACTGAAAGTGAGGGATGAGGACATACCAAAGACTGCGTTTCGAACCCGTTATGGACACTACGAGTTTTTGGTAATGTCATTCGGATTGACTAATACTCCAGCAGCATTTATGGACTTGATGAACTGAGTTTTCAAGCCATACTTGGATAAATTTGTAGTGGTTTTATCGACGACATTTTGATCTACTCAAAGACAGAGGAAGAACACGCCGAACATCTGAAGATTGTTTTGGAGGCACTAAGGAAGGAGAAGATGTATGCAAAATTTTTTAAGTGCGAATTTTGGATAGAGAAGGTTCAATTCTTAGGCCACGTGGTGGATAAGAATGGAATCTCAGTAGACCCTGCAAAGGTCGAAGCAGTAAGTAATTGGGAACAACCGAGAACACCGACGGAGGTGAGAAGCTTTCTAGGGTTAGCTGGGTACTATCGAAGATTCATCCAAGATTTTTCTAAGATAGCAACCCCGTTGACCAATTTGACTAGAAAGACGGTGAAATTTGTATGGACCGACAAATGCGAAGAAAGTTTTCAAGAACTGAAAAGGAGATTGAGCGAAGCACCTGTGTTATCATTACCAGATGATGCGGGAAATTTTGTGGTGTATAGTGATGCATCGCACAAGGGACTTGGCTGTGTGCTTATGCAGCACGGCAAGGTCATTGCATATGCATCACGACAATTAAAGGATTACGAAAAACGATACCGCACTCACGACTTAGAGTTAGCGGCAGTAGTTTTTGCGTTAAAGATATGGAGACATTATCTATACGGAGAAAAATGTGAGATATACACGGACCACAAAAGTCTGAAATATATCTTCACACAGAAGGAGTTAAACATGCGGCAGAGAAGGTGGTTAGAATTAATCAAAGACTATGACTGCGATATTCTTTATCACTCGGGAAAGGCAAATGTGGTTGCCGACGCTCTGAGCAGGAAAGGAAGGGAGAAGTTGTTTAATTTGACGACTCAGGAAGAATTGATAAGAGAGATGGAGAAATTGGAGATAGAAGTGAAAGGACCAGAAAAGTCTGGTGAGAAGTTAATTGTAATGGAAGCTTGTCCGACGTTGTTGGATAGAGTAAAGGAAGCTCAGGAAAAGGATGAAGAGTGTGAGAAAATCCGAAAGAGGATCACAGAAAATGAGGAAGAAAAATTTCGAATGGATAAAGACGGTATTTTGAGATTTGAAGGGAGAGTGTGGGTACCAGCGGTAACCGAGTTGAGGGAAGAGATTTTGCACGAGGCACACAGTACGACATATTCTGTTCATCCGGGAGGCACAAAGATGTACCAAGATCTAAGGAAACATTTTTGGTGGCCCAATTTGAAACGGGAAGTCGCGGAGTGCGTCAGTAGATGCTTGACTTGCCAACGCGTTAAAGCAGAACATCAGCGGCCGAGTGGTTTACTACAACCGTTGGAAATACCAGAGTGGAAATGGGAGCATATTACGATGGACTTCGTGGTAGGACTTCCAGTTACGCAAAAAGGTTATGATGCCATTTGGGTTATTGTGGATCGACTTACGAAGACCGCACACTTTCTACCAATCAAGATCCGCTACAGTTTGAACCAATTAGCAGGCCTATATGTAAAAGAAATTGTTTCACGACATGGAGTGCCGGTGTCAATTGTCTCTGATCGAGATCCGCGCTTCACGTCCAATTTTTGGAAGAGTTTGCAAAAAAGAATGGGAACGCAGTTGAGGTTGAGTACAACTTATCATCCTCAAACAGACGGACAAAGTGAGCGAACAATACAAACGCTATAAGACATGCTTAGGACTTGCGTGATGGATTTTAAGGGAAATTGGGACGACCACCTACCCTTAGTAGAATTCGCATATAATAATAGCTACCATGCAAGTATCGGCATGCCACCGTACGAAGCTCTTTACGGGAGAAAGTGCAGAACGCCGTTATGTTGGGACGAAGTCGGAGAACGACGAATACTCGGACCAGAGTTAGTTCAACAAACCGCAGACGTGGTGACAGTGATAAGAGCCAGACTTGTAGCAGCTCAAGATCGCCAGAAGAAATACGCAGATTTGCATCGGCAGGACCGAGACTTCAAAGTCGGCAGTTTCGTATTCTTGAAGGTATCTCCATGGAAGGGAAAAATCCGTTTCGGCAAGAAAGGAAAATTGAGTCCAAGATTCATAGGACCGTTCGAGATACTGAAGCGATTGGGCGAAGTGGCATACAAAGTTGCGTTACCACCCGAGTTGGAGCATATCCACAATGTGTTCCACATTTCCGTGTTGCGACCGTACAAGGCCGACT
The DNA here is from genome assembly GCA_020205555.1 of Panax stipuleanatus. Classification (NCBI taxonomy): domain Eukaryota; kingdom Viridiplantae; phylum Streptophyta; class Magnoliopsida; order Apiales; family Araliaceae; genus Panax; species Panax stipuleanatus. The sequence goes on along the minus strand of CM035117.1, from coordinate 107,469,754 downwards.
ACAAGCACGTGATTTCTTACGAGCCCATTCAAGTGGAGAAGAACTTGGCGTATGAAGAAATTCCTGTCCAGATATTAGATAGGAAAGAACAAACTTTGAGAAATAAAGTTATTTCATCTGTAAAAGTACGTTGGCGTAACCACGATGTCGAGGAGGCAACGTGGGAGTTAGAAGATAGGATGATGAGGGACTATCCCCATCTATTTGTGTAACCTTGTAGCAATTCCGGGACGGAATTTTTATAAGGGGGGGAGGATGTGATACCCGAGAATTTCCATATATTATTAAATAAATATATTAATGGAAATGAGAATTTATTTGAATATAAATGATTTTGTGTTATGAGATGAATTAATTCAATTATATATAATTGAATAATTATAATAATTGAGAAATTGGTGGAGTTTACGATAAACTCGTTGAGAGCCTAGTGTGGCACAGTGATGGGAAATATTAATAATTATATTAATTAACGAAGAATTTTTAAGTGAACAATTAATTAATTGTTAATTGTTATTAGAGAATATTAATTGATTGTTGTGGGATATTAACTATGGTTGATTAATAATATGTGATTATTATTGCAAGAAATATAATAATAATAATTCACTTGTTTATAATTGTGCTGAGATTTATATTTGTTATTGTGATAATTAATCCTATGATTATTAATTTGGTGTAATTAATAATCAATGAGGAATAAATTAATTAATATTATTGTTAATTAATCAACGAGATAAATAGTTTAATTATTTGACATTATGAATAATAAAACAAATAAGTGAGTTATTAATATAATAAGATTATATTAATTGATATGTGCAAATGTGCAATACTTGAATATATAAAGTATATGGAATACAACTATATTATATAGTGTAGAGAGACACTTAAGTGTGACCATGCATGTATATACATAAACTATGTTATATAATGCAATGCGAATATATTACACATAGAAACCATATATTACATAAAGCATAATGTGATTATGTGATGTTAAAACTATATGTTAGGAATTCATGATAATGCCTATGTGACAAGGTGAGTGTGTATACAGTAAAATAGTATATCATGAATATATTGTAATCAATTATTGATTGTAGAATTTAATAATGTGATAGTATCTGATTAAATTATATCTGGTATTAACAGAAGGTACATGGATTATATGCGTACAAGTCACCTTCACTATATTGAAGTATTCCTTATGCAAATTTATATTGTGACATTAAGTTATAACCTAGGTATGGACAATAAGTATATATAATATAACATAAGAGTAGGAAGTATGTTATGTGTGTGTAATAATTTAAGTGTTGTGTACTAATAAAATGCTGAGTATATGGCCTTGTCCCATATTATTAAACACTAACCTTGTACACGTAAAATGCATCATGAAGCTAGCCTACTCTCTTCTCTCAAACTCAGCATTCTAGCCATCATGATCATGAAGGGAGTGGGTGGAATAGTGGAGATCACCAACTAATTACCAACTCCCTCTTATCTAGCAATCATTCCTATAATCTGTTAGTTTGATTTTGGATGTAATTGCATTGCCTAGTTATGAAATTCTTCTATAAATATAACCCATCCTCTTCCTAATTCATTTGCTGAGAATTTTGGCTAAGTAATTTAAGAGTTATATATATATTTATCAGTGTTCTTGAGTAGAAGCAAGTTCAGAATCTAACAGAAGGTATAATACAGTTTCCTTGTTATTCATTTTCGTTTTCTGTCAAAAGTTCTAATTTTTGATTATGCCAAATTGGTTCATGATTGGTTTGTAGAACCCTTATATTGTTGTTATATGAACATACATACGTGATGGAACCACTATATAGCTTTCTTGACTTTCATTTCCATTGTTGCTCTGTAATTTCTGTAAAGCATCGAATTCGTGAAATTAGTTGGAGTTCATGAAATTGGGAATCGTTTGGGCGATTGACTGTTATATAAGCATATATATGTGTTAGTAAGTTAAAAGGTTAGTCTAATAGCATATGGGTATGTCGAGATCGATAAAATGGGAGGTTTTGGGTCGGTTTCGCTGCAGTCTGAACTGCAGGAACTGTCCCCACGCCGCAGCCAGCGTCGCAGCGCCGAAAACCGCGCCGCAGCGCCGCAGCCCCACCCACGCCGCAGCGCTAGAATATGGCTGCTGTTGCCGCGCCGCAGCGCCGGCCTCTGTGTTCAGTTTTCTGCATTCTGCAACAAAACTGTTATGTACTAATTGGTTGATTTTTGTTTAAACAAGCATGGAAGCATGATTAATACATATATATAAACCTAATGAGGCAATGTAAGCATGTTTTAGTGTATTAGCATGCATGGTTAACAAAACGACATGAAGCTTGGAAACGAACTTAAAATTTCATAAACAATCATTAACATTATAAAGCATGTTTACATACTGACCTTGCAAGCATGTTAGTACCACCTAGAGACACATGAAGTGCATGTTAGCTTATCTATATTGGTTCCGTAATAAAATATGAACATGTGAACCTAACTAGTGCTCATTCCTAACAAAAATATAAGTTTGAAGGTGGATATGATCATGTAAATGCTATATAGTCATTTTGATGTTATGAGCATGTTTAGATAACTTTGAAATATATGAATGAAGCCTTAACTTGTGTTTATATAGTTCGTAAGGAAGCATGAACATGTTAGGCTCTATTAGTAAGATTCACTAATAGAAATACAAGCCTTGCACATGAGCATTAACACGATACGTGGAGATTTAAATTCTGATATTTATGGACACATGTGATAGTACTCTTAGACTCATTCATGTGTCATGCATATATATATACCATGATTGGTTGCCGTGATTAAAGTTTAGCATAAACAAAGCATGTTTTCAAGATAATAACAATGCTAGCTACATATATGCAATACGAGTACTCATGAGCATGACTAATACAAGTTATATGAATATCTTATGTGTTTAAAAACGACCATGTTAGACCATATGAGTTCGTGTCCTTAAATGGCTTTAAGTATTAACTTAAGAACCTATACCATGTACGATTGGATTTGGAAAAGTTATACAAGCATGTAAAGTATCCTTTAAATATGAATACATGCTACGTGATATTATATGATGTTACTTGAACCCGATTTTGACGGTTAACTTAAGGAGATGCCGTAACTTGCTAAAATGAAATATATTTAGTATTGATTGTGGTCTTATGTGATATTAATAATATGCAAGCATGTTTGCTAATTGTTGAGATCTTATATAATATGAGAATGCGTTTAAACTCTAAAGAAGGAACGTTAAGGATAGAAATTATATTCTATATAACTGTGTAGCTAGGTAAAACTTACCTTATGTGTTGATCGTATATTCAAAGAGAAAATGTGAAGTTAAATTATATGACTAATGAATATCATATATATACGTAACTGTATTACGATAGGAATTCGAAAGTGTTGATTGCTTTTCGTGGATAAACTACGCTAAAGGCAAGTTCTCTTACTTACACTCTTTTAAAGTGCAAGTATCCTAACCGACGCATTTACTTTATGCAAGGAAATTTATGATTGTGAAAGTTTCCTAACTTATACTCTTTTACTATGCAAGTATCCTATCTTGTGTATTGCGAACTAGTTTCCTATTTAATCGGTTGAATTGAATTAGCATACTTGAACTCTTATTTCATTAAAGCTATTATTAATGTTGAACTTAGTATTGTTCTTGAATATTGTGAAAGTGTCTATGCCATTTGATTCGGCTGGACTTATGTTATTGAAAAGCCACCCAAACTAATTGATTGGTGCGGGATCTTGTATTTGACTGAGAAGAACAACCTTCTTTGAAGGGAATATATAAATTGTCGGAGAACCGACGTGCACACTTGAGTATGATTGATTGTTATGCATAACAAGGGTACTTTAGGCTGATCACCTATTGTACCTATTTTTGTTGGATTTTCAGTTTATTACTGTCAATTCTAGTAGAAGTTCATAGTCCGTAGTGACTACTCAGTATTCAATTATTTGAAATCTTGAATTGACTTATTATTGAATCATATTGATATTATCCTGTCCTTAGCGACTGTTATTGAGAACTGTTGATATTCTTGTTATTCTTGAACTATCAAATCTTGCTATACCCTTTCGAGAATTGAGAATCTTATTATTCACCCTTATTGTATATTACTTGCTGGGCAATTTGTGCTCATTCTTGCTTTCCCTAAAATATTTCAGTTAAGGTAGAGCATGGCGAACCTTCGGGCATTGATAAGGGCAAGGGCAAGGCTACCAACTAGCTTATGTCTGTTATGTTTCAAATATATTAATATTGTGTGAAGATGATGTAGTAAGAGTGGATTTGCTTATGTTTAAGCTTAAGTTAGATTATATAACAAGTCGTGAATTGATATTGCTATGTAATCTATTAAGTACTGTAGGTTGCGAGACTTGGGGAATAATTATAATAAATCATTGTAAATTATTCTAGAATAGATTTTCCGCTGTGGTTGTGTGATATTTAGTTATCATTATTGCGATGTATTACCATGAGCACGTGATGAACCGAATTCGAGAGACCAAGTGGCGGTCCTAGAATTTGGGGGCGTCACAGTTCCCACGTGATGACTCCCTCTCCCTCTCGAGTCTTGTTAGCCTGCCACCAAAAACTTGCATCCGACTTCAACATGAAAGTCGCGAACGTTGTCTTTTGGTCTTCTCCTACTCTAGCCACGTCAAATATCTTCTCCATTTTCATAACCCATGTCTGAGCTTCGATAGTGTTAGTCGATCCTTTGAACTCAGGCGGTCCTACTGCCTTGAATTCCTTGAAAGTAGTACCCTGCATCTGCGGTTGATTCGCAAGAGCTCCGGTCAACAGGTTCACCAACTGCTGAACCGAATTGGGATTCGTCCCATCGTTATTGTTGTTGTTCGTCGAACCCTCGGGATTTTGACGCGTTACTCTTCTTCTAGGAGGCATTTTCTGTTAAGAAAATATTATTATTAGACCCTTTATTCAATTATTAAGTATCCAAGTTCATACTTAAACGTCTAAATAATTCAATTCACATAGAACACCAAGCACGTCCATAAACTTCTTTTACTCATCAGTCATAGTTTTAAAAACATCAAACAGATAGCATTTCTGCCATTTACATCATCCTTTCTGAACTGGAAAAGTTGCAGGATTACATTATTAACTCATCCCATTCTTATCTCAAATTATGGGATTTTCGTTACTTATTACAAAACATGCAACACATAACAAACTCTACCACTACTGTTACTACTACCACTACTACCACTGCCTTGGCATATTAATGCGTCTCACAGCCTCTCTGCGTTCCTCTTCCATTACCCGAAATGCCGTTCTTCGGTCCACCACATACCACGGTAAACCTTGGAACTGAGCTGGGTAGTAGAAAATATGATCCTGAGCTCTCTCTATCGCCGTATGAAAAGCATATTCTGTTTCCCTCAGCTTGGCCCTCTTGGCTTCAGCTTCACCTACAGCTCGATCGGCTCGTTGATTAGCCCTCAAGCTTGACTCTTCAGCTCTGGCACGCTTCCTCGACTCCTCCTGGATGTCTTGCTTCAGTTTCGCCAGTTCAAATCGAGCAGCATCTCTCTCGACCTCCATATGTATTAGGTTCCACTGTGCATCTCCTAGTTCACTATCCATCTCTTCGATAGTCTCGTCCCGCTGCTGAATAGTCTCCTCGAGATCTCCTACTCGTCCCTGAAGTTCCACATTGCTATCGTAGACTGCCTCGTACATCTCAGCACTAGTAGAGTGAGGTGGGGATTCCTCCTCGGGATCCTCTTCCTCCTCTTCAGACTCGTCCTCGTCCTCATCCTCTGGAATAGGTGTTAGCTCACGCTCCCGACCAGCTACGGTGATCATTGGAGATGGCTCTCTCCTAACCAGCTGCTCCCAGACAATATGTATGTCACGGGGCTCTTCCTCTCTAGGCACCTGAGGTACATCCTCTCTAGCCTGACTAGGTTCTCCAACATTCGACATCCTGACAAAAGAATTTTAAAGTTCATTATTACGTGATAACGAATCGTCACTCTTCGAATACTAAAATGTAAACACATAGACACATAAGGTAGTTTATTATCTTTTACCTATCACATCTATCTTTTCGATCTTACCATAAGGCTACTACCTAAGGTTTTTTCCCACCTAAGGTTTCATAACCTACAGCTTTGATACCAACCTGTGACACCCCCAAATTCGGGTACTTCGTTTCCACATGATTTGGTGTTCACTTTCTAATATAACATATATCTACCCAATGAATAATGCAAAATAAACTACAACTTAAATTAAAATAACTACATCTCCCTTAAAACAAGGGTTACAACCTTCTCAAAATCAATCCCAGGGTTACTCTAACCTTGACATGAATATAATAAAATGCGGAAATAAAACATAACATTTAATTATTACAATCATTCTCAATTAAATAAAAAAAACAAGTCTTCACTTGCTTTGCTTTCCCTTGCCCTTACTTGTAGACGGAGCATCAGCGTTATCAACCTTAACTGAAATTGTTATTTAATGCAAGAGTGAGCAAACCACAGCTCACTGGAGTTTAACAATAATATAGACATGAAAGAATATCTTTAAGAAAATCTGAACAACTTATCTTGCTTCAATAATAAAGAATTGAATAATAATTCTCTATCAATATTAAAATTTGGATATAGAATTTATCTGAGGGTCATAAGACCTTTGCACTCTTGTCCTAGGTTATAAATATTTCTATTTAAACCTTTAACAGTCAATAAGACTATGGACCTTAACTCGTACTTAGGGGGATCAGCCCTTCGTACCATGTATTGTGCACCAACATCTTAACGCTATGCGTAGTAACCTCTCCTAATAAATAGGGTTGTTCAACTCAGTAATTTGAATTCAAGTCCGCACCAAAGAAAGTTTGGTTTGGATAAGCTTACAAGGGTAATTTAGAATTCACGTTCATCAACTAAGGATTAGTTGAATCGACTTCCAATAATTCAAAATAAAAGAATTATGAATTAACATATGTTTTAGAATCAACTTAAAGCATTTAAAATAATAATTGGATCTTACTTGAACAATAAGTTAAGACCATTTCAATTAAATAATCAATTGTCCAATACTGAAATGGAAAGGACATTCTCAACAATGAATATATGAATTCAAGAGATCATATAAAATCAATACAAGATTAGGGTTTAGAAAACTTGCGTAAAATTAACGAGTTTAGGGTTTAGAAGACTTTCCTCAAGCGCAAGCTACTTAATTCAATTCACGTACTTTAATACTTCCTACACATATATATTCAATCACAATAACCTAAATTAGTTAACACGTAACTAATTCACATAAGTGGTTAACCCTCATGGTTAACTCACATTCTGATTAAATAAACAATAATAATTAACTATCACATAGTTAATCACATAACACATATACTCGCATAATTAAATTAATTATGTATTTAACTCAATTATAATTCAAACACTTAATCAAATTTTAATTACTTAAATTATCATTACCTTTAAAATTATAAACAATTTATAATTTAAAATCAATTAAACCACATTCATGCATTTATAATTACACAATTTATAATTAATCATGTATTTATCAATAATTAATTAAACTATAACATGCATTATAATTACACAATTTATAATTAATCATGTAATTATCAATTTAATCCACAATTAAACATGCATTTATTAAATTATAATTACATAAATTATAATTTAAATTAGCATTTAATAAATCAACCTTTATTCATTATAATTTAACCAAATTATAATTTAAAATAAATATTTACTTTTGATTATAATTATTTAAATCAAATATCACATTTAAATAATAATTCAAATCATACATTAAGGTTTTCAAACCTCTTTTCTTTTCTAAATATAAATTTGTCAAATTTATGTTAACAACATATTGTAGCAACTAGATACATGCTCACTGTCATAGCATAATTAAAATAGGTTAGAAACAACACTGCACAAATGACTAGCATTCACTGCCTCTGAACAGAGCCTGGCGTAGCTGCGCAGCCAGCTGCCTTGAAACCGGCGCAGCTGCGCAGGGTGAGAATCTGGAAAAGACAAGCGGCGCAGCTGCGCTGCTCCTGGCCTTGCTGCCGGCGCAGCTGCGCAGCAACTCGGCCAGACGCAGACAGCCACGTTACTCTGCTTCACCGATTAACCCATACAAGCCAACAACGCCAAAAATACAGTACTATAGACTCTGTAAAACATATATACGCTATTACACATATATAAAGCATGCTTCCAAACTCAAAATCATTTAAACATTGATAATCACAATTTTTAAAAATCCAATTTGGCCATTTTCATGAAAACTCATATTTTCTCAAAAAATAATCTACTGTAACTATTTTTCTCCATCAATTCGAACTTATATACATGCATTACATACTAAGTTGAAGATAGCATTAAGTAATTACTTAATAAGCATATTAACACATACCAATTGCATGAAATTCTCAACTAAACTTAACCAAACTCATGAAATTCCATATGAACTCATATAAATATAAATCCTTTGTTAAAATATATTTCTACAGTAATTTGATTTCTGAAAATTCTTTCATACAATTACTACCAATAACACATGAACACAATCATATATATAAAATTCATGACTACAACTTTCATGAAAACTAAATTTTTGACAGAGAATAAAATATAAAGAATATGGAATTCTAACCTTTCTAGCTATGAGTGTAAAGAAAAGATTATTATGAGCTTTCGTTCTACAAATTCTTTCTCCTTCTTTTCTTCTCTGATATTCTCTGCTCTTTCTCTCCTTCTCTTTTCTTTGTTTAGACTTAGGATTATAACACTAACGTATATACAATATACATATAATAGAATAGGTAACTCCCATATCATAATTATACACTAACTACTACTAATTACGTAAGTTACAAAATTCAAAAGCCAATTTGGCTTGTTTGGCTACAAGAAAATTAGAAACTAGTTTTACTAACTTAGGCATGGTTTAGGTAAATTAGGTTTAAGCTAGTTTAAGGGCCCTGTTTGGCAACAGTCTTTTAAAACAAAAGCAAGGGCCTTGTTTGGTAAAAATCATTTAAAAGAAAAAATCCTTTTCTTTTATTTTAACAAATTATTTAATACATACTTTAATGTCACATTTTAATTAATTAAATATTAATCATCTAATTTAATCAATTAAAATCTAACATCAATTAATCACATAAAATTGCCACATAATTATAATTACTCGCTAATTATAATCCATGTAACACTTCATCACATAATTCATCTAATTCAATTATCTCAATTAAATTAGAATTATAATATAAAATTAATATACATTAATTAAATAAATATTACACATTTATTTAATTAATATATACACTTAATTAAATCACTCCATAAATCACATAATTTATTTATTTAACTCAATAAATAAATCACATAAAATATTTATTTAATTCAATAAATATTTAAAATTAAATATAAAATCACAATCGTTACAGTCATATTGGGGATGGACTGGTTGTTCAACCATGGGGCGATAATCGACTGTCAGAAGAATTCAGTAAACCTTACAACTACGTCGAAAGTTATGTTCTATAGTAGTAAATCGCCAAGACAAGCGAGTTGTCTGACGGTGATGCAAGCCAAGAAACTTTTGACGCAAGGCTGTGTAGGATATTTAGCCTACATAGTAGATACGCGTAAGGAGAGTCCGAAGGTAGAAGAGATATCGGTGGTTAAGGAGTTTGTGGACGTTTTTTCAAGCGATTTGCTAAGACTTCCGCCAGATAGGGAGATAGAGTTCGTAATCGACTTAGCGCCGTGAACTGCTCCAATTTTGAAGGCTCCGTACCGAATGGCTCCAGTTGAGATGAAGGAACTGATGGTTCAATTACAAGAATTGCTGGACAAAAAGTATATTCAACAGAGCGTTTTGCCGTGGGGAGCGCCAGTGTTATTCGTGAAGAAGAAGGATGGAACAATGCATCTTTGCATTGACTATAGAGAGTTGAATAAAGTTACGATTAAGAATAGGTATCCCTTACCTAGGATCGATGGCTTGTTCGACCAACTGAAGGGTGCTAAATACTTCTCAAAAATTAATTTGAGAAGAGAGTATCATCAATTCAAGGTGAGAAAGGAAGATATACCGAAAACGGCTTTTAGGACTCGATATGGTCATTACGAGTTCTTGGTAATGTCATTTGGTTAACGAATGCCCCAACTGCATTTATGGATCTAATGAACAGGGTGTTTAAGCCGTTCCTGGATAAGTTCGTAGTGGTGTTCATAGATGACGTCCTGATTTATTCCAAGACCGAGGAGGAACACGCTGAACACTTAAAGCTAACCTTAGAGTCGCTGAGACGAGAGAAGCTTTATGCAAAATTCTCGAAGTGCGAATTCTAGTTGGAACGTGTGCAATTTCTTGGCCACGTCATCGACAAGGATGGTATTTCGGTAGATCCGTCGAAGGTTGAAGCGGTAATGAATTGGGATCAGCAGAAAACACCGTCTAAAATGAGGAGTTTTTTGGGATTGGCAAGTTATTACCGGAGATTTATCCAAGATTTTTCCAAGATTGCAACTCCGTTAATGAATTTAACTTGTAAAATAGTTAAGTTTGTTTGGACAGAAAAGTGTGAGGAAAGTTTCCAGGAATTGAAGAAGAGGTTGAGTACCGTGCCTGTGTTATCCTTACCGGATAGTACGGGGAATTTTGTGGTATATAATGATGCCTCACATAAGGGTTTAGGCTGTGTGTTGATGCAGAGCGGCAAGGTATTGCTTATGCATCATGTCAGCTGAAGGATTACGAGAAGGGGTATCCAACCCATGACTTAGAATTCGCGGCAGTGGTGTTTGCTCTAAAGATTTAGAGACACTACATATATGGAGAGAAGTGTGAAATATACACAAATCATAAGAGTCTGAAGTATATCTTTACTCAGAAGGATTTGAACATGCGCCAAAGAAGATGGTTAGAACTGATCAAAGACTACGACTGCGAAATACTTTATCATCCGGGTAAAGCTAATGTTGTCGCCGACGCTTTGAGTAGAAAAGGTCGGGAGAAGCTGAATATGTTAACTTATCAGGATCAGTTGATAGAACAAATGGCTAGATTAGAGCTGGAAGTGAAGTTTTCGAAGGAATCAGATGAGAAGTTATTTCAAGTAACTACTGGTTCTACTCTGGTAGATAAAGTGAAAGAAGCACAACTTCACGACGGGGAATGTGAGAAGATTCGGAAGAGAATAGTCGATGGCGAAGAGTTTAAATTCAGAATCGACAGTGAAGGACTGCTACGATTTGAAGGCAGAATCTGGGTACCGCCAGTACCAGAAGTTAAATAGGAGATTTTGAGCGAAGCTCATATTTTGAAATATTCAATTCACCCTGGGAGTACAAAGATGTACCAGGATCTTAGGCATCATTTTTGGTGGTCAAATATTAAGAGGGATGTTGCTGAGTGCGTTGCGAAATGTCTAACTTGTCAAAAAGTCAAGGCAGAACACCAGAGACCTAGCGGATTGTTGCAACCGTTAGAATTTCCAGAATGGAAGTGAGAGCATATCATGATGGATTTCGTGGTTGGTCTTCCAGCGACTCAGAAGGGATTTGACGTAATTTGGGTGATTGTGGATCGACTGACGAAGTCAGCCCACTTTCTACCAATCAGGGTCAAGTACAACTTAGAACAGTTGGCGAAGCTGCACGTTAAGGAGATTATTTCTCGACACAGTGCTCCAGTGTCAATTATGTCGGACAGAGATCCGCGTTTTATGTCGAATTTTTGGAAACGTTTGCAAGAGTGTCTGGGAACGCAATTGCGAATGAGTACAATATACCATCCTCAAACCGATGGCCAGAGCGAGAGAATTATTCAAACGCTCGAAGATATGCTAAGAGCTTGCGTGATTAATTTCAAGGGAAGCTGGGATGATCATCTACCGCTGGTGGAGTTCGCCTAGAATAATAGTTACCACGCGAGTATCGGTATGCCACCTTATGAAGAGTTATATGGCAGGAAATGCAGAACTCCTTTGTGCTGGGATGAAGTCGGTGAACATCAATTGTTGGGACCGGAATTGGTGCAACAAACTGCTGAAATAGTGAAGATGATCAGAACAAGAATGGTTGCTACTCAGGACAGACAGAAGAAATATGCCGATCAACATCGACAGAACCGAGAATTCTTACTAAGGAGCTTCGTTTTCCTGAAAGTATCTCCCTGGAAGGGGAAGATTCGATTAGGCAAGAAGGGGAAGTTGAGTGCCCGATTTGTTGGACCTTTCGAGGTACTGCGAAAGGTGGGTGAGGTTGCTTACGAGGTGGCATTACCTCCGGAGCTCGAGAATATACATAACGTATTTCATATTTTGGTGTTACAACCTTACAAGTACGACTATAAACATGTAATAGAATATGAGCCTTTACAATTTGATAAAGACTTAACTTATGAAGAAGTTCCTATTCAAATAGTTGATAGGAAGGAACAAGTACTTAGGAATAAAGTGATACCTTCTGTTAAGGTAATTTGGAGGAACCACAATGCTGAAGAAGCCACGTGGGAACTCTAGGATGTGATGTGGAAATCGTATCCTCAATTATTTGCTTAATTGATTTGTGTAATCCCTTATATATCGATTCTGGGGACAGAATTCTTTTAAGGGGGGAAGAATGTAACAGATGAGAATTTTTATGAGAATTTTTTTTATGTTGTGATTCTGGGGACAGAATCCTTTTATGGAGCGAAGATTGTAACGATTGAGATTTTATATAATAATTTTAATATTTATTGAGTGAATAAATATTATATGTGATTTATTTATTAAATTAAATAAATAAATTATGTGATTGTGTGGATTGATTTAATTAAGAGTAATATTTAATTAAATTAATGTGTTAATAATGGTGTAACATAATTCTAATAGTTGAATTAGATTTAATGTTATGTGTTAAGTGTTAATAATAATTTGTTACATGAATTATGTTTAATACAGGAATTACAATTGTGTAATAATTTGGTATTATGTGCAACTTTAATTAATTAATGAATGTGAGTTTTTATTTAATTGAATTAGAATGTGGTAATTTAATTAAATAAGTGTAGTATTTAATCTATGGATTAAATAAAATATTAAAAGAATAGAAAAGGGTTTTAAAGTGGTTTTACCAAACGAGACCCTTGTATTTATTTAAATTTATTTGACCTAAACAAAGCTTTAGCTAATAAAAGAATTGTTTTTAAAAGGATTTTGTTTAGCCAAACATGGTCTTATACTTTTCAAATTCTTGTAACTTATATATTAAATAGTAGTTAGTGTATATATTTAATATATAGGAGTTACATATATTATATATTACTTTTATTATATATTATATGTATATAATACCAGTACGTTAGTTTTTCTAAAGCCTAAGTCTAATCTAAGAAAAGAAATAGAGAGAAAGGGTTAGACAAAGTTCTCAGAAAAGAAGAAAGGAAGAAGAAGAAGAAGAAGAGAAGCTTGAGAAAACAAGGGAATCATCATCTCTATCTCTTAATCCAAAACTAGTAAGGTTATAACCCTAACTCTTTTAATTGTAGAATCAATTTGTATACCTATTGTATTCTTTGTCAAATTAGGTTTTCATAGAAATTGTATAATCGTGGATTTTATATGTATATGTTGTATTCATATGTAATTGTATGCTATGAAAGGAGTTTCGTGTTCAATTGTCTCAAAAATAAGTTTTTTAAAGTTATGCTCTTCAATAGTTTTAGAATTTTCTGTAAAAATCTTTGTGTGAAAGTTCTTGATTTTGAGATATGTATAGGATGTGAACATATATATTTATATATAATTGTTTACATATGATTTTTATAGTTTTGTAAGTGTTTCAATATGCAAAGATATGATGAACACTATGAAATCATGTTCATAGTACTCTTTTATGAAGTTATTTTGAAAATAGTCCTTAAATTATCAAAGATATTGGTGTAAGCATGAAGTTATGTGTAATATGTGATATAACATGGTTATATATGAGTTATATGGTTGTGTTAGCAATTCAATCCATGTATTTTTGATAAACAAGAGGAATTGTGTTCATAAGGATTTTCTGTGAACTAATTTCTGAAAAATAGCTTTTAAAACTATCAAATTGATGTGTGATTATGGTTTATTGTTGAAATTGGTCATGTATTATGTTAGTATGTTAAGAATAGAGGTTATTACAATTGGAATCAATTGAATTGGTTTAAAAACGAATTCATAGCAACAATTTTCGTCAAGAACGCTTGATTTTGTAGTTTTCTTTGAAAATCATGAAAACTTTGGTTATGGATTTTATATGATATGATCATGTTAAAGAGTTTAAAATATAGTTTTTATCAAGTTTCATGTTTATCATGTTTGGAAAAATCGAATTCGGTTTGAAGGAATAAGCCAAATTGGTTTATTTCTTCACAAGTTCGCGAACCAAATCCTTCACAAGTGGGGCTTCTAGGCCTATAGGACCCGCCCCAGTGGGTTAGGTTACTATCCGAAAAAGTTAGTTTTTGGTTTTTGAATTTTCATGCCACGTTTGTTTAGCTAACTTATTTCTTTGACGTGATAAGTGAAATAGGTAATAAGATAACATGTTTTTGATGTATTTAAGATAGAGTGAAGTATTATATGAATGTGTTACATGTGTGTGGGTGTGTTAACTTCATAAGGTACACAACACGATTCATTGAGTTATAAGGTTATAAATGTATGCCGTGAGTATAGACTCACGTACTTGACTAGTTAGCAACCAATGTGGTAAATTAAATTGTGAGTTGGACTTGGATATGAAGTTCGATGGTTTAAATGTTGTAGTTGGATACTAATAGATGTTTTAAATGTAATGTAATATGTAGGGTAATTGTAGAAGTGACTGTAGTTATTAAAGTGTAGCTTGCGCTTGAGACAAGTTTCCTATCTCTAAACTTATTATTGAGCAAGTTTTATAATCCTTATTCTCTTACGTTAAGCAAGTTTCCATTTCGAACTTGTGGTTTACTTTGTACAAGCTTTGTTGTATTCTAATATTCTTATTGCACAAGTATTGGAAATATTATTGAAGCATTGTGATCTTGAGTTAGTTGTTCAAGCAAGATCTACTTATTCTTTCAGTTGCTTTGAGTTACTTCTAAAGCATGCCTATCGATTATGTAGATTTGTTCTATATCTTGCAATTGGTTCATGATTCTTATATTATCGAACTGTTAAAGTACTATAAGTCGATTCAACTACTCGTAGTTGATGATAGTTAAAACTCTAAAGTTCCTCTATCTATCCAAACCAAACTTTCTTTGGTACGGACTTGTATTCAAATACTGAGAATGAACAACCCTAATTACTAGGGGACATTTATGCAAAAACGTTAAGATGGTTGTGCACAATTCATGGTACAAAGGGTTGATCCCCCTGAGTACGAGTTAAAGGTCCATAGTCTTATTGACTGTTAAAGGTTTAAATAGAAATATTTATAACCTAGGACATAGTTCAAGGTCTTATGACCCTCAGATGATTCTATATTCGAATTCTACGTATTGATGAAAGAATTATAATTCAATTCTTTATATTGATGAAACTAAAGTTATTCAAACTCTTTTGAAACTATTCACTTATGTCATATCACTGTTGTATTTTCAAATGAGCTTTTATTTGCTCACTCTTGCATGTTTTATCACCACTTGCAGTTGAAATCAAGAATGTTGACATACCGTCAACAAGTAAAGAAAAAGGAAAGATGAACAAGTGAAGGCTTTTTATTTCAAGTTTTTATTGTAATAAGACTTACTTGGTTATGTTTTATTTTCCGCATTTATTTTGTTTGATGTTAAGGTTTAGTTAACCCTAGGATTTTATTTGGACAAGTTGTAATCCTTTATCAAGGAAGATTTTATTTAAGTATTCCGAAGGTTGTAATTTACTTTGCAATTCTTTATTATTGGGTAGATGTATGTTTTAGTTAGAAAGTGAACACCAATGTTGTGGAAACGAAGTACCCGGATTTGGGGGTGTCACATCCAATGCTTGAATAAATAATTGGGCTTATTTAAATTACTTACCCTCCTTAGTCCATTAAATCTATTATCACTAGAACTAATGCTCAATATTTTTGATATTTACATACTCTTAATTATCTTTATATTCAAAATAAATGTATGCACATTATATAATGTATATTTATTTAATCATATACATATTTCACATAAGTCATCAAATATTCTATTAGTTTATTAACTAAATAGCCATAATTGGCTTAATGAACTATGAACACTCACACAATCATACAAGATAATCTAATAGATTGATACATATTAAATAAATCTTTTAGATTAGGTCACTAGTATATAGTTCAAATACTAGGACAATTAAATAAAGATAACACTTGAGGTTATTTAATTCAAATACCTAATTTATCTATTAGGTCACCAAACTTTATAGGTATCGTAGTACCTTATCCTTAATATTCCTTCAAGTACATATAGATTCTTTTATAGGGTTTCGAAATTTTGTAAATATTTTCTCAATTCTCTTTTGATTAGTAAACCATATAAGTTTTTCTTAAAAAATTTAAATCATTCCTCTATTTTCACTCTAGGTTTTAGACTTTAACCATTAATTTAATAATTAAAAATCTTATATATTTTTGGGTTGTCACAAGGATGACCTTTGAGAGGGATCGGGCTAGAGTGCTGATGTTGACCGCTTTGTCTGGCAGAGATATAGCTTTGGCTGAGAGAGACACAGCTCGAGCTGCTCAGGATGCAGGATTGATTGAGCTAGAGGAGATTCGATCTGCTCTAAATGCAACTTTGGTTGAGATCGAGGAGACTTTGATCGCTAGGTATGCAATTTTTGTGGAAAGGGATGAGGCCATAGCCTCCCGGGATTTCCACATTGCCGACAGTACTGCTCTTCGATCTTATACTCATGGTCTGGTTACCGAGATGAATGCATATATTGATGACCACAGTGCCACACAGCAGATGATTGTGGATATTATGAGCCATATGGAGGCTGAAGGAATTTACACTTGCAGATGCTCCTCCATCTTCAAAGAGAGATGCCTTGTTAGCATTGTTGGGCCGTTTAACCTTTGGTCCATAAACTAGCTTTGTTTTTCCTGCACATACTAGATCAGCCATTTTTATCATGTACAGGACACTATGTATATAATAAACAGTTTTATATATTAGAGAAATATATTTTTGATTCACTTCCCTGTTTGGATATGTATTGTCATTGCTGAGTGATTACCACTTCTTTCAAGACTCGCTGTTGTTGATTTATCTTAAGCTTCTTCTTGATGGATTGACAGTTGAGATGTCAAAGAGTATCTCAGATGGGCATGTTGGCCAAGGAGGCTTGATAGGACATAGCTTTTATATGGTTTTGATGTCTTGGGATTTGTTTTTATTTGTTTTTTGTTGTTTTTTTCCTTGAAGGTCAAACCGCACCGTAAATGGCTGCCTACGTACTCCCTGGTGTAGGGAGATCAGGTTATTCTTAGTTTATTTTGTTGTGTGAGAGAGGTTTGCAAAGTATTTTTCTTGTTGAGTTTAGTTTGATGAGTTTTTGAATTTTTTGTTTGGTTTGACCGCACCAAAATTGCTGCCTACGTACTCCTGGGTGGAAGGAGATCAGGTCATTCGTAATTCCGGCTTCTAGTGAAAACCGAACCTGATTTGTTTTATAGGACACAGATACGGGTATGCATGTGTTTCAGGCATAGTACCTTTTTATGGTGTCTAAGTTGATGAGTTGGGAAAATTTGGTCCCGTCAATTTCTTGAAATCTGATAGCTCTTCCTGTCAACACCTCCTTGACATTGAAAGGGCCTTCCCAATTCGGGGCGAACTTTCCTTTGGCTTCGTCTTGATTGGCCAAAACTTTCTTCAGCACCAAGTCATTTTCTTTAAATTATCGTATTCGAACTTTCTTGTTGTAGGATCGAGCAATCCTTTGCTGATATAACTGTCTGTGGAAAATGGTTGTAGCCTTCTTTTCATGTACCAGGGATAATTGGTAATACCGGTCTTGCAACCACTGATCTTCGTCCATCTGAGCGTCGATTAACACTTGCAAGGACTCCATCTCTACTTCTATGGGAAGGACTGCTTCCGTGCTAATGACCAATGAATAGGGGGTAGCCCCAGTAGAGGTACACATTGACATCCTGTACGTTAATAGGGTTAGAGGCAGCAAGTCAGGCCATTCTTTGTGATTATCGGACATTTTCTGCATAATCTTTTTGATGTTTTTGTTAGCCGCCTCAACAACACCATTCATCTTGGGCCGATAGATGACGAAATTGAGATGCTTGATGTGGAACTTACTGCACAGTTCTCTCATCATCCGATTCTTCAGGTTTTTGGCGTTGTCTGATAAGATCACCTCCGGTTATCCATATCGACACACGACATTGTTTCTGATGAAACCAATGATGACCTCTTTGGTGACTTTGGGAAAGGAGGCAACGTTAACCCATTTGGTAAAGTAATTGATCATAGTGAAGATGAATCGATGACCATTGCTGGCTTTTGGTTCTACTGGGCAGATCACATCCATTCCCCACATGGAGAAAGGCCATGGTGAACTCATGTTGGGTAGCTCATTTGGATGAGCATGTATGACATTTCCATGTACTTGGCATTGAAAGTATCTCTTGACGTGATCATCACAGTCAGCTTTGAGCGAGATCCAATAATTTCCCGTTCTTAGTATCTTCTTGGCCAGAAGATGACCGTCATGTGGGGACCACAGACTCCACCGTGGATTTCATCCATCAGTCTCTAGGCTTGCTCTTTATCAAGGCATCTTAACATGCCTATTTCAGGATCTCTTTTATAGAGTGCATCTACGCTCAGATAAAAATTCATAGCCATTTTTTTAATCCGATTTCGCTCGGATTAGCTTTCCCCAGCGGGTGTAGATCCATCTCGGAGATATTCCTTGATGTCTTCATACTAAGGCTGATTGACAAGAGGTATTTCATCTGATACTTCTCCAATGTAATTCCCGTATGTCGGGGCTTTCTGAATTGTAAATTTGATGTCGGGAATCCCACTCCTATCGGATATGCGGATCAAGGATGTTAACATTTCCAATATATGAGCAAAGTCATTCCTAGCATGAGGAATATAGATGAAGGTTATGTCTTCAAACTCTAATGATATTTTGATGACCTACCGATGATAGGGCAGCAAATGCAGTTCTTTGGTGTGATATACCGAGTGGTTTGTCTGATGACCAACTCAGAGTCTCCAAAGACCAGTCGGTGTTTGATACTCATGGATTGGGCTAATTTTAACCCCATTATACAGCCTTCATACTCGGCTGTGTTGTTGGTGTTGCTATTTCCAAATTGAAGTTTGGTAGCTACAGGATATTGTTCTCATTGCCAGAGATAAGGACTGCCCCAGCTCTGGCACCTTCCATGTTTACTGCTCCATCGAAATACATTTTCTATGGTTGGACTGCATTCTCTTGCGGGAGTTGTTGAATGGTTATGATCCCATCATCCGGGAAATAGGTCTCCAGGGGCTCGAGTCCTCCTAAAGGTGCTTTAGCTAATTGATCTGCAATGCCTTGACCCTTGATTGATTTCTGAGTCACGTAGACAATGTCGAATTGTTGTAGGATCCATTGCCATTTGGACAGTCGATAATTAAACATTGCCTTGTTGAATACGTACTTCAGGGATCCATGCGGGATATGAGGTAGGTCGTCTGCCCATGCAAATAGTGTTGCAACCACATTGCGGCTGTGACACCCCCAAATCCGGGTTCTCTAACCCCGATTCGATCGTCACGATACAATACAAATATCCACCTTTAAACAACATACAATAACTAAATGCGAAATATAATAAACTTATGTCGTTCATTCAAAAGGTGTTACTAGTCCTAAGATTCGATAAACTTAATACAACATACAATCATACCCTAGAATAATCATTAAGGTTCATATTACATAATAGTAATTAAACTAATCATAATGCAAAGTCTGCGCCTTGCAAACTATTCATACTTCTTTCCTTTACCCTTGTCCTTCCCTGAAGTCTCGGGCTTAACTGCAATAGAAGTCATGATATAACAAGAATGAGCAATAAGTTTGCTCAGCAAGTTTAAATACAATAATAAGGATATATCATGATGAAAGGAATATATATCTGACAATGAATTCAACAATATGAATATCGGAAGCAAGAATAATAATTGCTTTTAGAATACTTGATAGTCAAGTAGACTTTGAACTATAAAACTCCAATGGAATCAATAGCTGATTGACCCTTTGGTTACTGGCTATAGAATAAGTACTTGAGGGGATCAGCCTCGCGTACGCCATGTATATGCATAACATTCAACTCTGCTGTTTGTATCTTTATACTTGAAACCTGGGGTACTCCCCTATTTATATAAAGGGTGTTCTTTTAGTCTAAGAATCCTTACCATCAATTGGTTTGGATAGCTTTTATAAAATTTCATACAATTGTCTGACCGAACAAGGGTTCAGACTCTATCTGACGCAGTTCAAGAATTATAGAACTTTAAATAATGTACAAGTCCAAGACTGTACGAACTCAAGTTCACCAAGTGCGAATATCAATAAGATCAATGTGGAATAATTGTAAAGTAATTAAACCACCTAAAGCATACTTGGAAATAAGGTCTAGGCGTCAATAAATAACTGGTAACACAATAATAACCTGCCCCATACAATATGAGAAGAATAAGAAACTTGCACAATAAAAAGTGAAGTTCAAAAACTTGCACAATATTCAAAGTTGTGTAAGATAGGGAACTTGCTTAAATATAACTTGAGTAAGATAGGGAACTTGCACAATCAAAGAGTGAAGTTCGGGAACTTGCTCAAATATAAATTGAGAACGAGTTCAAGAAAATTGCTCACAAGATTTATCGAATAAAGTAATGCAAGGTTTTAGAATACTTGCAACACAATAAAAGTAGGGTTCAGATACTTGCCTGATTGTTCAGCTACAAATAAGTTCTAGCTTTAATTAAACTACGTTGAAATGACCTAACATTAAGAAGTCGGTCTCTCAATTAGTATGTGTAAACTAATATGAGTCTACACTTAACAAACATCTACTTATCATATAATTCTAGCACATAGTTCACGTAAGTCAATCTAATCATGTCTTAGATTTAATAACTTTAGATTATCTAGTTACTATGCATCAATATAGGCTTGAACACATAGCACTTCAAGTTATAAATCAACACACATGCTTATAAGTTTTATAAACTCGAGTTCGAATCTGGCATGCTCATTCCAATTCAATTCAAAATCATATGTCTTCATGCCGGACATTCACATACTTTAAGCAAAACAAGTTCATGCTTCAAGGGTCAACTATTAAAGTCATATTAACACATAACGAAGCTTAAACAACGTTTAAGTAGTCATACTTATGTGTATACTACTCGTGTATACCTTAACCCATATTAGTTCATGCCTTAGAATTTCATTACTTGAGTACATGTGCATAGGTGAAAACTATGTTTAACAAACATGACACTTATGTCTACATTTCTAAAGGCATGATAAACTCTAATACACATGCTTGCATGATCAATACGTAATCCACATAGTAATCGATGATAAAAATCTTTCACATTCTAAGCTTTTCATTAAAAATACACTAAGTCAACAAAGGTCGTTTATTATCAACAAAGTGTTTTGTAATCATGTCTCACATGTACTAAAACACATTACTAAGCCATATAAACGCTCTCATATGGTTAGAAACTAAAAGACATTAACCTTCTCAAGTTCTACTTTGAAAACATCTTAACTTTCGATCAAGTATGCTAGTGTGTGATTAACACTTTAAACACGCATTTCATGTTAATATAAACTATACTATCATGTTCATAAAATCAGAATGTTCACATGATACGTCCATGACAAGGTTCACTTTTGAAATAACAAGTTTCCCTTTTTAAAACATATGGTTATGGCATATACGTGTAGCATCAAGGAATACATACTTATATCATGTCATTGTACTAATATCTACATTTAAATCATGTTCACAAGCTTGTTCCAATGGTATATCACATGTTAGTATATCACAGCACTTAACAAAAAATAGAATCTGGAAGCTGGTACTGGCGCAGCTGAGCCGCTGGCCAGTACAATACTGGCGCAGTTGCGCAGGGCTCCGGCCAGAGACAGTAGCTGCCCAGCAACAGCAGAACTTAGTCCAGCTCAGAAATTTTCATACGAAATTCATTTCTAACATAACACATTGGTAATCTAACATATTTAGAAGTTTGTATAACACTAAGTAACATATCCCAAATCAATTATCAACAAATACATGCTTAATTCAAAGAATCAAGAACTTAGCAATTTCACAAAATTTAAAGCACAAGAATGGAAATGTTAGAAGGTATACCTCTGCAAATGGAAACTGAACTTGCTGCTAAACTAATTCCTCACTGATAACTCTCACATAACTTACTCACTATAATACTATACTCAAGCTAGCCTTGCTTCACAGAATTCTCAGCAAAAGAAAATGAGAGGGAAGAAGTGCTCTTATATACGCAATTTGTATATCCGGTTCTTGACTTTGTTCATTAAATCAAAACAAAAGATTGCAAGAATTTACAATGGATAAGAAGAAGTTGGTGAGAGTTGGTAACTCTCATCATGAAATCCACATCTCCTATAATCATTAGCTAGAATTTATGAATTTGAGAGAGAAATGTAGAGTGTAGCTAGCTTTGTTTGTTCACATGAGAAGAATGAAATGAGCTCATATTATGGGACAAGACAAACTCAGCATCTAGCAACTAGCAATATAACTTACTAATGTTATATATGTATACATATAGTATATACTTGGTTTATATGTATTACTTCCTATTACATTTAAATGATTGCTACAATGTTATTTCTAATGAGCAAATAATGATGTAATGTATCAAGTAGTGTACATACATATAATCCATGTATATTTTCCTTAATACCAAATATAATTCAATTGGACATTATTATTATTCATTATCATAACTGTTATTATAATAATTATAATAACTTATTGAGATCATTATCAATCAACAATTGTTTATTAATATTAATATAAGGTAGGAGGGTATTCATTAAGTTTCACCCACACACATCATGTCATATAAGAAATATATTATTATGTGACTCTAGTAATGCAATTAATCTTACTATATAGTCTATATATATAATATATAGACATATTAATGTGTCACCTTGTACTATATATAATATATAGGTAACTACCATATATTAAAGGTTTACTTATCACATGCTTGTATAAAATAATAAATCAATTAAATATAATATAATTATATTTATTAATCTCTTACTCATTAGTTATTATTTATTCAGAATAATTATTAATCAACACATTATCAATTAATTACTCGTTAATCGTTTTATCCACTGTAATCACAATTAATCCTTTCACTATATTCAAACAATTTGATTATTTAGTTACTAACACTTCTATCAATTCTTTTGATATTAAAGTCTTAGGGTTAGTCCACTAATTTAAATAAACCATTTGTGATACCCTTTAATCATTTCATAAATTCACATAACCACATAAGGTTTAAATATGCTCACAAAACTAACTCATTAAAATTAAATCACATATTTAATTAATAAGGAGTTTAAAATTCATGGTCGTTACATCCCTCCCCCCTTATAAAAATTCCATCCTCGGAATTGTAAAAATAAGGTTACTCAAATAAAAACGGATAATTCGCTCTCTTTTTCTCTTCTAGCTCCCACGTAGCTTCTTCGACTGCGTGATTCCTCCAAAGAATCTTAACGGAATGAATGATCTTATTCCTCAGCTTCTATTCCTTCCTATCTAGTATCTGGACAGGAACTTCCTCGTATGATAAGTTTTCTCGACTTGGATTGGTTCATAGGAGATAACGTGCTTATAGTCCGGTTTATACAGCCGCAACACTGATACATGAAACAAGTTGTGAATGTGCTCAAGTTCAGGAGGTAACGCTACCTCATACGCCACTTCATCGACTCGCCTCAGAATCTCGAACGATCCTATGAACCTAGGGCTAAACTTACCCTTCTTCCCAAAATGAATCTTTCCTTTCTAGGGAGATACTTTAAAAATGCATAGCTTCCTAATTCAAAATATTTCTTCTTGCGATGCAAGTCCGCATACTTCTTCTAGCGATCTTGAGCTACTAGCAATCGGGCTCTTATCACCTTTATAATCTCTACTGTCTGCTGTACTAATTTTGGTCGCAACAGTTGACGTTCACCTACTTCGTCCCAACACAACGGTGTTCGACACTTTCTTCCATATAACACTTCATATGGTGGCATTCCAATACTAGCGTGATAGCTATTGTTGTACGCGAACTCTACTAAAGGAAGGTGATCCTCCCAACTACCCTTGAAGTCCATTACACAAGCTCGGAGCATGTATTCAAGTGTTTGAATCGTTCTCTCGCTTTGCCCATCGGTCTGCGGATGATACGCGGTGCTCATTCATAGTTGTGTCCCCATTCTTTCCTGAAGACTCTTCTAAGAGTTTGACGTGAATCGCAGATCTCTGTCTGATACAATAGATACCGGCACCCCATGTCTTGAGATAATTTCCTTGACATATAATTTGGCTAGCTGGTCCAAACTATACTTAATCTTAATTGGCAAAAAGTGAACTGACGTAGTAAGATGATCTACAATCACCCATATGGCGTCGTGCCCTTTCTGCGTTGCCGGAAGTCCCACCACAAAGTCCATTATGATGTGCTCCCACTTCTATTCTAGAATCTCTAATGGTTGTAATAACACGCTTGGTCGTTGGTGCTCTACCTTGACTCTCTAACAAGTTAGACATCTACTTACGCATTCTGCAACCTCCCTCTTCATGTTTGGCCACCACAAGTGGTGACGCGAATCTTGGTACATCTTCGTGCTTCCTAGGTGTATCGAATATCTCGTACTGTACGCTTCTTGCAAAATCTCCTCCCTTAGTTCTGCTACTAATGGTACCCAAATTCGTCCTTTGAATCTTAGCAGTCCAGTGCTATCAATCTTAAATTTCAATTCACCACCTTCAGCTAATCGCTTCTTGATGTTATTACAATCTTCGTCCATCTCTTGTGCCTCTTTAACCTTATCCAACAAAGTTGGACTCGCAGTTATAGTAAATAATTTCTCTTTGGTCTCCATCAGATACTTAACCTCTAAGTCTAGTCGTTCGAAATCTTTCACCAATTCTTCTTGAATGGTTAACTTCAATAACTTCTCTCTGCCTTTTCTTCTCAAGGCATCTGCGACTCCATTTGTTTTGCCTGGATGGTACAGAATCTCACAATCATAATCTTTGATCAATTCTAGCCATCGGCGCTACCTCATGTTTAGCTCCTTCTGCGTGAAGATATACTTCACACTCTTGTGATCCGTATATATCTCACATTTTTCGCCGTTTAAATAATGCTTCCAAATCTTCTAGGCAAAAACTACCGCTGCTAACTCTAGGTCATGAGTCGGATAGCCCTTTTTATAATCTTTCAGCTAACGTGAAGTGTACGCAATGACCCTACCGTGCTGCATCAGTACACAGCCAAGACCTTTGTGTGACACATCACTATACACTACAAACCCTCCCGTGTTGTCTGGTAAAGCTAACACAGGTGCTTGACTAAGCCTCTTCTTCAATTCTAGAAAACTCTCCTCACATTTCTCCGTCCAAACAAATTTAATTTCTTTTCTGGTAAGATTGGTCAATGGCAATGCTATCTTCAAAAAATCCTGAATGAATCTTTGATAGTATCCTGCTAATCCAAGGAAACTTCTGATCTCTGTTGGCGTCTTCGGCTGCTCCCAATTGATAACCGCTTCTACTTTTGCTAGATCCACCGAAACACCATTCTTGTCGATAACGTGCCCTAAAAACTGCACTCTCTGCAACCAAAACTCACACTTGGAGAATTTTGCATACAGCTTCTCCCTCCTTAATGTCTCCAACACTATCCTTAGATGCTCGGCGTGTTCTTCCTCCGTCTCTGAATACACCAGAATGTC
The DNA here is from genome assembly GCA_020205555.1 of Panax stipuleanatus. Classification (NCBI taxonomy): domain Eukaryota; kingdom Viridiplantae; phylum Streptophyta; class Magnoliopsida; order Apiales; family Araliaceae; genus Panax; species Panax stipuleanatus. The sequence goes on along the minus strand of CM035117.1, from coordinate 107,443,625 downwards.
ATCAATGAATACGACAACGAACTTATCCAAATACTGCTTGAACACTGTGTTCATCAAGTCCATAAATGCTGCTGGTGCGTTTGTCAATCCGAATGACAATACCAGAAACTCAAAGTGTCCATACTGAGTTCTGAATGCCATCTTTGGAATGTCCTCCGACCTCACTTTCAGTTGGTGATAACCGGTCCTTAAGTAAATCTTTGAAAAGTATTTCGCCCCCTTCAACTAATCAAATAGATCGTCGATCCTAGGTAACAGGTGCTTGTTCTTAATGGTGACCTTGTTTAACTCTTGGTAGTCGATACAAAGTCTTAAAGACCTATCTTTCTTCTTCACGAATAAGACTGGTGCTCCCCACGGTGATACGCTTGGTCGAATGTATCCATTATCTAACAATTCTTGTAATTGGGCCATCAGTTCTTTCTGTTGGGTTTGCCAGAAACATAAGCATGCAATCAAATTATATAAACGCAGCGGAAGGGATGAAAAATAGGTTTTTAAAAATTTATACAAACCTATAACCATGATCATTATTGTGCATTAATTATCAGCTAATACATAGAAGGATATGATGGAATTATACCTTTGAAGATCCAAGCTTCCTCAGGTACAAGTTCTACTCATTTGATTCCTTTGATTCCTCTGTAGTGGCTCCTTCCCTTGATCAATGTCAGCCACCCAAATGTTTGGCCTCTAACGGTGATCCACCAAAGAAGATGAAGAACTCAGGAAGATGGGTTATTGGCTTAACCCTTGTTTCTATCTCTATAGAATATGTGTACTCCCAACCTTTGGAAAAATTCACGTGACTTATTTCTGATATAAGACTCTCTTATATAGATATTAGGTTAACCCTCCTAATCCAATTAGAATAGGATTTTATTTAATTATCTAATTAAACACTTTTAATTAATTTGTATCCTAATCTTATTAGGATTGAGAGAGAGTACTGATATTATATTAATTCCTAAACTCCTTTAGAATTAAAATAATAATAATAATATTAATAAGACTCCTTTTATTAATTTATATTTAATATTTCCAAAATATTAAATACTAAACATTAAGCTATTTAATTTATTCTATCATCATAGATTAAATTAATTATACTTAATGCATTATTACTATTATGCCATTTTCTTCTTAAATAATTCTTTTTCCTTTTATGGTGTTACCCTTTAGGTTCTCCATATTAAACTGGTTGTGAATAAATCAATTAGAACAATTCTAATCTTATTTAAATAAATAAATTAAACTAATAATCTATTTAAATAAATAACATTTATTCTACAATAGGGATAAGCCTCCCTAGCGATCAACGACTTTCTAGATAATATAGATTTCAACATTAATCATAAAAGAACCTGTGAGTTAATATTTACCGTACAATTCAATCCTTCCACCATAAAATGTCCGAATTAAATATAAGACATGGATTTACTATCAAGTCTTATTTTATTTAATCATATTTATTTCAATTAGAAAATGCACAACTCCGATTAATGCAAATTAAAAACCTCTTTCTAATTTCATTCCACCTTGGCCAAGGATTCATGGGTTGTCATTTAACGAATCACATAGGACATATCTCATCTTTTACTAGAGGTGGTAGATTCTTTATTGATCATACATTATCTCCATATGCAACTCATTATACCCAAGCATACCCTATATATGCCTTAAAAGGCCTTAATGAATAAGTCAAAGTATAATTTGTTACATACAAGATACTATGATGATCTCAAGTCCAAGGATCACTTGTACTACTATCACATTAGAAATTCCTATCGACAGGCGAGTAAAACTCCATTAGGTATTCCATAGCGAGTCACGTTCAGTGAACTTATTCTCCAATAAGCACCTACATACTTGTTTTATGTCTCCACACAAATGACCATGAGATCAGTCATCCTCATCTAATGAACAAGCAACATATGTACCAATCTATCTGGATTTACTAATCCCCATTTTAGAAATCTCACGATTGAGAACTATTTTAGTTTTTAAGCTTTCTAAGAATTTAGATCTCATTAACATAATTTCATCATGATTCTAAAAGCATTGCTTAAAACTATGGGTTATTTACATATTATAAAAACAGCACCATGTAGATAATTAAATGCCTTAAATGAATATCTTATTAATAAATAAATAAGGTTGTTTATAAAGTATGTGCTTTATCATCATACATGATTGGCTTGTATGCACACTACTATCACTTTCATCTCTACCGGTGCCATACGATACAGCGCTTTGTATACCGGTGCTGTCCCTGGTGCCAAATCAATAACAAACTCTATCTCTCTATCCGGCGGCAATCCCGGAATCTCATCTGGAAAGACATCTACGAATTCCCTTACAATAGGTATCTGACCCAGTTCACCCTCGACTCTTCGAGTATCAACCACGTGAGCCAAATAACCTATACAACCCTTCTTAAGCAATCTCTGCGCTTGCATCATCGTCAGACAATGAGATTGTCTCGGTGATTTACTACCATAAAATACTTGTGACACCCCCGAATCCGGGTACTTCGTTTCCACATGATTTGGTATTCACTTTCTAATTATAACAAATATCTACCCAATATATCTCAAAATGAATTACATACTTTATATAAAATCTCCCTTAAAATAAAGGTTACAACCTTCTCAAAACTCAATCCCAGGGTTACTCTAACCTTGACATAACAATAAAGTGCAGAATAAAAAACATAACATTCAAGTCTTATTACAATCATTCTCAGTTAAATAAAAATCAAGCCCTCACTTGCTCTGCTTTCCCGTGCCCTTACTTGTGGACGGAGCATCAGCGTTATCAACCTTAACTGAAATTGTTATTTAACGCAAGAGCGAGCAAACCACAGCTCACTGGAGTTTAACAATAATATATACATGAAAGGATATCTTTCAAAGAATCTGAATAATATGATTTGCTTCAACAATAAAGAATTGAATAATAATTCTCTATCAAAATTGACATTTGAATATAAAACTTATCTGAGGGTCATAAGACCTTTGAACTCTTTTTGTCCTAGGTTATAAATATTTCTATTTAAACCTTTAACAGTTAATAAGACTATGGACCTTAACTCGTACTTAGGGGGATCCGCCCTTTGTACCATTATTGTCCACAAACATCTTAACGCTATGCGTAGTAACCTCTCCTAATAATTAGGGTTGTTCAACTCAGAAATTTGAATTCAAATCCGCACCAAAGAAAGTTTGGTTTGGATAAGCTTACAAGGGTAATTTAGAATTCACGTTCATCAACAAAAGATTAGTTGAATCGACTTTCAATAATTCATAAATAACAGAATTATGAACTAACATATGCTTTAGAATCAACGTAAAACATTTAAAATAATAACTGGATCTTACTTGAACGATAAGTTAAGATCATTTCAATTAAATAAATAATTGTCCAATACAGAAATGGAAAGGACATTCTCAACAATGAATATATGAATTCAAGAAATTATATATAATTAACAAGTTTAAGGTTTGAAGACTTGCATTAAGCGCAAGCTACTTAACTCAACCACGTACTTAAACACTTCCTATACACATTCAATTATAATAATCTAAATTAGTTAATACATAACTAATTCACATAAGTTGTTAACCCTAATGGTTAACTCACTCTAATTAAATAAATAATAAAAATCAACTATCATATAGTTAATTACAACACACTCATACTCACATAATTAAATTAATTATATATTTAATTAAATTAAAATTAAACAATTATAATTTAAAGAATTAATCAAATTATAATTACTTAAATTATAATTACCATTTAAATTATAAATAAGTATAATTTAAAATCAATTAAACTACATCATGCATTTATAATTACACAATTTATAATTAATCATGTAATTATCAATTTAAAATTCATAATTAAATATGCATTTATTAAATTATAATTACTTAAATTAACATCTAATTGATTAAAATAAATCGACTTCTATACATTATAATTTCACAGAATTATAATTTAAATTAAATATTTACTCTTAATTATAACTAATCAAATTATAATTAAGTAACTTATTTTACAATTAAACAATTATAGCTTATAATTTAAATACTATATTAGGTTTTCAAAACTTCTTTTTTCTCAAATTATGAAATTATCAACTTCATGTTAACACATGTTATAGCAGCTAGATACATGCTCATTATCTTAGCAATAATGTAATGGAAACATAAAAACACATTGTACACTTGATTAAAACTCACTGCCTCTGCCCAGGACACGGTGCAGCTACGCAGCCAGCTACCCTGAAACCGGTGCAGCTGCGCAGGTGATGGCTCTGTGATAGGCAAGCGGCGCAACTGCGTTGCTCCTGGCCTTGCTGCCGGCGCAACTGCGTAGCAACGCGGCCAGACGCAGACAATTTTGACCCTCTGCATTACCGAACATCCCGACAAGCCATCAAACGAAAATTCACAGTAACTTAAACATTATAAATCATACCTATACAATAATACATATATATAACATGTTTCTACAACATAATAACCATTAAAATAATGATAATCACAAGTTTTAAAAATCCAATTTCGCTATTTTCATGAAAACTCATATTTTTTCCAAAATAATCCACTGTAAGAAATTTTCTCCATCAATTCCACTCAATATGCATACATTATATACGTAATTGCATGTAATCATCAAATAATTTCCCAATAAGCATGCTAGTATATTCCAATTCATCAATTTCTCAAACCAAAATTGACAACAAAACTAAAACTCATATGAACATGAATTTTCTGTTAAAATATCTTTCTACACTAATTTGATTTCTGAAAATCGTTATGGCATACAATCACTATTAGTATAACATGAACACAATACATATATTAAATTCATGATTATACCACTTTCATGAAAATTTACTTTTATAGAGAATGAAAATATGAAGAACATAAAATTCAACTTCAAAACAATAAGTTCTAGAAATTGTACCGTTTTGATTTAGTAGAGAAAGGTGAAGATGGTGATGATTGTATGGTTGATTAAAAATTTTCTCCTCCTTCTTCTTACGTCTTCTTCTCTCTTTTCTTTTCTCTGCTCTCTTTTTCTCTCTATGTTCTTTAGCTTAGACGAACTTAGCGTAAATAAACTAACGTATAATATAATACGTAGTAATAGATATAGGATTAATTATATATAATATAAATGACAAAGCATTATAACTATATTAAGTCTAATATCAGTTACAAAATTTTGAATTTAAAACTTAAGGTCATGTTTGGCAACCCTTTATTTAAAACAGATTATTAGCTAAGGCCTTGTTTGGAAAATAGATTTAATTAACCAGCTTTTTGATAGTTAGGGCCCCGTTTGGTAGAAATAAGTTTAAAACAATTACAAGGGCCTTGTTTGGTTAAAATCATTTAAAATCCCTTTTCTTTATTTTAACAAATCATTTTAACACATACTTTAATGTCATATTTTAATCAATTAAATATTAAACAACTAATTTAATCAATTAAAATCTAATATCAATTAATCACATAAAATTGTCACATAATTATAATTACTTGCTAATTATAATTCATGTAACACTTCATCACATCTCATCTAATTTAATTATCTCAATTAAATTAGAACTATAGTATAAAATTAATATTAAACATTAATTAAATAAATATTACACATTCATTTAATTAATATATAACACTTAATTAAATCACTCCATAAATCACATAATTTATTTATTTAACTCAATAAATAAATCACATAAAATATTTATTTAACTCAATAAATATTTAAAATTAAATATAAAATCTCAATCGTTACAATCTTCCCTCCTTAAAAGGATTCTGTCCCCAGAATCAATATATAAGGGGTTACACAATAGTAATCAAATAAATACGGATAAGATTTCATCATAACATCTTCGAGTTCCCACGTAGCGTCTTCAGCACTGTGGTTCCTCCAGATTACCTTAACAGAAGGTATCACTTTATTCCTAAGTACTTGTTCCTTTCTATCAACTATTTGAACATGCATTTCTTCATATGTTAGGTCCTTATCAAATTGCAAAGGTTCATACTCTATCACATGTTTATAATCGTACTTGTAAGGTCTTAACACAGAAATATGAAAGACATTATGTATATTCTCGAGCTCTGAAAGTAATGCAATCTCGTAAGCAACCTCGCCCACCTTTCGTAGTACCTCAAAAGGTCCAATAAATCGGGGACTCAGCTTCCCCTTCTTACCGAATCGAATTTTCCCTTTCCAAGCAGATAACTTCAAGAAAACGAAACTTCCTGGTAAGAATTCTTGGTTCTATCGATGTAAATCGGCATACTTCTTCTGTCTGTCTTGAGTAGCAACTAATCTCGTTCTGATCAGCTTCACAATTTTAGCGGTTTATTGTAACAATTATGGTCCCAACAATTGACGTTCACCGACTTCATCCCAGCCCAAAGGAGTTCTGCATTTTCTTCCGTATAATGCTTCGTAAGGCGGCATGAATATACTCGCATGGTAACTATTGTTGTAAGAGAACTGCACCTATGGTAGATGATCCTCCCAGCTTCCTTTGAAGTCCATCACACAAGCTCTTAGTATATCCTCAAGCGTCTGAATCATTCTTTCGCTTTGGCCATCAGTCTAAGGATGATACGCTGTACTCATTCGCAATTGCGTTCCCATACATTCTTGCAAATGTTTCCAAAAATTCGACGTAAAACGTGGATCTCTATCGGACACAATCGACATCGGAACACCATGTCGAGAAATAATTTCCTTGACGTATAGCTCCGCTAGCTTATCCAGATTGTACTTAACCCTGATCGGCAGAAAGTGGGCTGACTTCGTCAGTTGATCCACTATAACCCATATCGCATCAAATCCCTTCTGAGTTGCTGGAAGAACCACCACGAAGTCCATCGTGATGTGCTCCCACTTCCACTCTGGAATTTCTAATGGTTGCAGCAATCCACTTGGTCTCTGGTGTTCTACTTTGACTTTCTGGCACGTTAAGCACTTCCCAACGCATTCAGCAACGTCCCTCTTCATATTTGGCCACCAAAAATGATGCCTGAGATTCTTGTACATCTTCGTACTCCCAGGGTGAATAGAATAGCTAGAACTACGAGCTTCGCTCAGAATCTCCTCTTTGACCTCTGGTACTGGCGGTACCCAGATTCTACCTTCAAATCGTAACAGGTCTTCATTATCGATCTTGAACTTGAACTCTTCGCCATTGGTTATCCTCCTCTGAATCTTCTTACATTCTTCATCATGAAGTTGTGCTTCTTTCACCTTGTCTACTAGAGCAGAACTAGTGGTTACTTGAAACAACATCTCATCCGATTCCTTCGAAAACTTTACTTCCAAATGCAATCTAGCCATCTGTTCTATTAGCCGATTCTGATCAGTTAACACGTTCAGCTTCTCCCAACCTTTCCTGCTCAAAGCGTCGGCGACAACGTTAGCTTTACCCGGATGGTAAAGTATCTTGCAATCATAGTCTTTAATCAGTTCCAACCATCTTCTTTGGCGCATGTTCAAATCATTCTGGGTAAATATATACTTCAGACTCTTGTGATCTATGTATATTTCACACTTTTCTCCATATAAGTAGTGCCTCCAAATCTTTAGGGCAAACACTACTGCCGTCAATTCTAGATCATGAGTCGGATACCCCTTCTCGTAATCCTTCAGTTGACGTGACGCATAGGCAATGACTTTGCCGTTCTGCATCCACACACAGCCTAATCCTTTATGTGAGGCATCACTATATGCCACGAAATTCCCCGAACTATCCGGTAGAGACAATATAGGTGCAGTACTCAGCCTCTTCTTCAGCTCTTGAAAACTTTCCTCATATTTCTCCGTCCAAACAAATTTAACCATTTTACGAGTCAAGTTCGTCAACGGAGTTGCGATTCTAGAAAAGTCTTGGATAAATCTACGGTAATAACCTGCCAATCCCAAGAAACTCCTCACTTCAGACGGCGTTTTCGGCTAATCCCAATTAATAACAGCTTCAACCTTCGAAGGATCTACCGAAATACCATCTTTGTCGATCACGTGGCCAAGAAATTGCACACGTTTCAACCCAAATTTGCATTTCGAGAATTTAGCGTAAAGCTTCTCTCGTCTCAGGGCTTCTAAGGTTAGTCGTAAGTGTTCAGCATGTTCCTCCTCTGTCTTGGAATAAATCAGGATGTCATCTATGAACACTACCACGAACTTGTCCAGAAATGGCTTGAACACCCTGTTTATTAAGTCCATAAATGCAGCTGGGGCATTCGTGAGACCAAATGACATCACCAGGAACTCGTAATGACCATATCAAGTCCTAAAAGCCGTTTTAGGTATATCTTCCTTCCTCAACTTCAATTGATGATACCCGCTTCTCAAGTCAATTTTTGAGAAGTACGTCGCACTCTTTAGTTGACTAAATAAGTCATAGATCCTAGGTAAAGGATACCTATTCTTGATCGTAACTTTATTCAACTCCCTATAATCAATGCAAAGACACATCGATCCATCCTTCTTCTTCACGAATAAAACAGGCGCTCCCCACGGCGAAACGCTTGGTTGAATATACTTCTTGTCTAGTAATTCTTGTAGTTGAACCATCAGTTCCTTCATCTCAACTGGAGCCATTCGGTACGGAGCCTTCGAAATCGGAGCAGTTCCCAGCGCTAAATCGATCATGAACTCTGTCTCCCTATCTGGCGGAAGTCATGGTAAATCGCTCAGAAAAACGTCCATAAACTCCTTAACAATCGATATCTCCTCCACCTTCAGGCTTTCCTTACGCATATCTACTATGTAGGCTAGATATCCCACACAGCCTTGCGTCAAAAGTTTCTTGGCTTGCAAAACCATCAGATAACTCGCTTGTCTAGGAGATTTGCTACCATAGAACACTAACTTCGACGGAGTCGTAAGGTTTGCCGACTTCTTCTGACAGTCGATTATCGCCCCATGGTTGAACAACCAATCCATACCTAGTATGACGTCGAATTCCCCAAGTTTAATCAGAATCAAATCTACTCTATGCTCCTGACCCTTAATGTCCAATCTACAGTTCTTATAAACACACCTAACAGGAATAACCTCCCTATTCGCAATCTCTATGTTCAAGGGTAAACTAACTCCTCTACAGGTAAGTCTAGGGTTTTAGCAAAATCATCAGATATGAATGAACAAGTAGCACCCGAATCAAATAATACATATGCATTTATACTATTGACCGGAATAATACCTGACACCACGTCTTTTGATTGCACAGCATCCTGCACCATCATATTCAATGTCCGTGTAGTGGGTCAAACAGCTTGCAATGGTGCAGCGATAGTAACGGTACTGCCACTTCCATTCCCTCCGCTCCTTGTTGACCCTGCTGTCAGCTTCTTCGGGCAGTTGCGAACCATGTGATCTTTGGATCCATATGTAAAACAAGTTCCCTTCTTCGGGTTTGGGCAATTAGGCACAATGTGGCCTTCCTGACCACAGTTGAAGCACACCCGCTTCCCCTTCATGCACACGCCAGTGTGATTCTTACCGTATATAGCACATGCTTTGAACTTCCTCTTCTGCTGGCTTCCTTGCTGACTCCCAGCAAAGGTATTATCAAACCACTTCCTCTTCTGGTTCACAGCGATGCTACCCCCAGTTTTGGTTTCTACCTCATTCTTCTTCTTCTTATCTTGGTTGAACCTCGTTACCGCTTCACTTCCTCCCTCAGCAAGTATGGCCTTCTCTAGCACCGCTGCAAATGTATTCAGCTTGTACATGGAAACCTTGCTGTAAAGCCAGGGCTTGTGTCCCTGCTCAAACCTCCTTGCTTTCCTAGCGTCAGTGCTGACCTGGTATGTAGCGAACCTGGCCAACTCGTTAAACTTAGCGGAATACTCCGACACCATCATCCCTCCTTGCTTAAGTTCTAGGAATTAGACCTCCATCTGGTTCTGCGAACTCACTGGAAAGTACATCTCGTAGAACATTTCCTTAAAACGTTCCCACGTGATGACTCCCTCCCCCTCTCCAGTCTTGTTAGCCTGCCACCAAAAACTAGCATCTGACTTCAACATGAAAGTCGCGAACGCTGTCTTCTGGTCTTCACCTACTCGGGCTACGTCGAAGACCTTCACCATTTCCATAACCCATGTCTGCGCTTCAATAGGATTAGTCGATCCTTTGAACTCAGGCAGTCCTACTGCCTTGAATTCGTTGAACGTAGTACCCTGCACTTGCGGCTGATTCGCAAGAGCTCCGGTCAACAGGTTCACCAACTGCTGAACCGAGTTGGATTCGTCCCATCGTTATTGTTGTTGTTCGTTGAACTCTCGGGGTTTTGACGTGTTATTCTTCTTCTAGGAGGCATTTTCTGTTAAGAAAATATTATTATTAGACCCTTTATTCAACTATTAAGTATTCAAGTTCATACTTAAACGTTTTAAACAATTCAGTTCATATAGAACACATAGCACGTCAATAAACTTCTTTTATTCATTAGTCGTAGTTTAAAAACATCAATCAGATAGCATTTCTGCCATTTCTATCATCCTTCCTGAACTAGAAAAGTTACAGGATTACATTATTAACTCATCCCATTCTTATCTCAAATTATGGGATTTACATTACTTATTACAAAAAGGAATACATAAACAAAACTCTACTACTGCTACTACTGCTACTACCTAGGCATATTAATACGTCGTACAACCTCTCTACATTCCTCTTTCAATACCCAAAATGCTGTTCTTTGGTCCACCACATACAACGGTAAACCTTGGAACTGAGCTGGGTAGTAGAAAATACGATCCTGAGCTCTCTCTATTGCTGTATGAAAAGCATACTCTGTTTCCCTCAGCTTGGCTCTCTTGGCTTCAGCTTCACCTTCACCTTCAGCTCGATCGACTCGTTGATTAGCCCTCAAGCTTGACTCTTCAGCTCTGGCACGCTTCCTCGACTCCTCTTGGATGTCTTACTTCAGCTTTGCCAGTTCAAACCAAGCAGCATCTCTATTAACCTCCGTATATATCAAGTTCCACTGTGCATCTCCTAGGTCACTTGCCATTTCCTCGATCGTCTCGTCTCGCTATTGGATAGTCTCCTTGAGATCTCCTACGCGTCCATGAAGCTCTACATTGCTGTCGTAGACTTCCTCGTACATCTCAGAACTATTATAGTGAGGTGGGAATTCCTCTTCGGGATCCTTTTCCTCCTCTTCCTCCTCTTCCTCCTCTTCAGACTCGTCCTTGTCCTCATCCTCTGGAATAGGTGTCAGCTCACGCTCACGACCAGCTACGGTGATCACTTGAGATGGCTCTCTCCTAACCAGCTGCTCCCAGACAACATGTATGTCACGGGGCTCCTCATCTCTAGGCACCTGAGGTACATCCTCTCTAGCCTGACTAGGTTCTCCAACGTTCGACATCCTGACAAAAGAGTTTTAAAGTTCATTATTACGTGATATCGAGTCGTCACTCATCGAATACTATAATGTAAACACATAGCACATAAGGTAGTTTATTATCTTTTACCTATCACATCTATCTTTTCGATCTTACCTATAAGGCTACTACCTAAGGTTTTTCCCCACCTAGGGTTTCATAACCTACAGCTCTGATACCAACCTGTGACACCCCCGAATCCGGGTACTTCGTTTCCACATGATTTGGTGTTCACTTTCTAATAATAACAAACATCTATCCAATATATCTCAAAATGAATTACATACTTTATATAAAATCTCCCTTAAAACAAGGGTTACAACCTTCTCAAAACTCAATCCCAGGGTTACTCTAACCTTGACATAACAATAAAGTGCGAAATAAAAAACATAACATTCAAGCCTTATTACAATCATTCTAAGTTAAATAAAAATCAAGTTTTCACATGCTCTGCTTTCCCTTGCCCTTACTTGTGGACGGAGCATCAACGTTATTAACCTTAACTGAAATTATTATTTAGCGCAAGAGTGAGCAAACCACAGCTCACTAGAGTTTAACAATAATATATACGTGAAAAGATATCTTTCAAAGAATCTGAATAATATGATTTGTTTCAACAATAAATAATTGAATTATAATTCTCTATCAACATTAACATTCGAATATAGAACTTATCTGAGGGTCATAAGACCTTTGAACTCTTCTTGTCCTAGGTTATAAATATTTCTATTTAAACCTTTAACAGTCAATAAGACTATGGACCTTAACTCGTACTTAGGGGGATCAGCCCTTTGTACCATGTATTGTGCACAAACATTTTAACGCTATGCGTAGTAACCTCCCCTAATAATTAGGGTTGTTCAACTCAGAAATTTGAATTTAAGTCCGCACCAAAGAAAATTTGGTTTGGATAAGCTTACAAGTGTAATTTAGAATTCACGTTCATCAACTAAGGAATAGTTGAATCGACTTTCAATAGTTCATAAATAACAGAATTATGAACTAACATATGCTTTAGAATCAACGTAAAGCATTTAAAATAATAACTGGATCTTACTTGAACGATAAGTTAAGGTCATTTCAAATAAATAAACAATTGTCCAATACAGAAATGGAAAGGACATTCTCAACAACGAATCTATGAATTCAAGAAATTATATATAACTAACAAGTTTAAGGTTAGAAGACTTGCCTTAAGCGCAAGCTACTTAACTCAACCACATACTTAAACACTTCCTATACACATTCAATTATAATAATCTAAATTAGTTAATACATAACTAATTCACATAAGTGGTTAACCCTCATGGTTAACTCACTCTAATTAAATAAATAATAAAAATCAACTATCACATAGTTAATTACATCACACACATACTCACATAATTAAATTAATTATGTATTTAACTAAATTATAATTAAACAATTATAATTCAAAGACTTAATCAAATTATAATTACCATTAAATTATAAATAATTATAATTTAAAATCAATTAAACTACATCATGCATTTATAATTACACAATTTATAATTAATCATGTAATTATCAATTTAAAATCCACAATTAAACATGCATTTTTAAAATTATAATTACTTAAATTATAATTTAAATTAACATCTAATTGATTAAAATAAATCGACTTCTATACATTATAATTTCACAGAATTATAATTTAAATTAAATATTTACTCTTAATTATAATTAATCAAATTATAATTAAGTAACTTATTTTACAATTAAACAATTATAGCTTATAATTTAAATAGTATATTTGGTTTTCAAAACTTTCTTTTTCTCAAATCATGAAATTATCAACTTCATGTTAACACATGTTATAGCAGCTAGATACATGCTCATTATCTTAGCAATAATATAATGGAAACATAAAAACACACTGCACACTTGATTAAAACTCACTGCCTCTGCCCAGGACACGGCGCAGCTGCGCAGCCAGTTTCCCTGAAACCGGCGCAGCTGCGCAAGGGATGGTTCTGTGATAGGCAAGCGGCGCAACTGCGCTGCTCCTGGCCTTGCTGCCGGCGCAGCTGCGCAGCAACGCGGCCAGACGCAGACAGTTTCGACCCTCTGCTTTACCAAACATCCCAGACAAGCCATCAAACAGAAATTCACAGTAACTTAAACATTGTAAATCATACCTATACAATAATACATATATATAACATGTTTCTACAACATAATAACCATTAAAATAATGATAATCACAAGTTTTAAAAATACAATTTGGCCATTTTCATGAAAACTCATATTTTTTCCAAAATAATCCACTGTAAGAAATTTTCTCCATCAATTCCACTCGATATACATACATTATATACGTAATTGCATGTAATTATCAAATAATTTCCCAATAAGCATGCTAGCATATTCCAATTCATCAATTTCTCAAACCAAAATTGACAACAAAACTAAAACTCATATGAACATGAATTTTCTATTAAAATATCTTTCTACACTAATTTGATTTCTGAAAATTGTTATGGCATACAATCACTATTAGTATAACATGAACACAATACATATATTAAATTCATGATTATACCACTTTCTTGAAAATTACTTTTATAGAGAATAAAAATATGAAGAACATAAAATTCAACTTCAAAACAATAAGTTCTAGAAATTGTACCGTTTTGATTTAGTAGAGAAAGGTGAAGATGGTGATGATTGTATGCTTGATTAAAAATTTTCTCCTCCTTCTTCTTACGTCTTCTTCTCTCTTTTCTTTTCTCTGCTATCTTTTTCTCTCTATATTCTTTAGCTTAGACTAACTTAGCGTAAATAAACTAACGTACAATATAATACGTAGTAATAGATATAGGATTAATTATATATAATATAACTGACAAAGCATTATAACTATACTAAGTCTAATATCAGTTACAAAATTTTGAATTTAAAACTTAAGGTCATGTTTGGCAACCCTTTATATAAAAACAGATTATTACCTAAGGCCTTGTTTGGAAAATAGATTTAATTAAAATAGCTTTTTGATAGTTAGGGCCCCGTTTGGTAGAAATAAGTTTAAAACAATTACAAGGGCCTTGTTTAGTTAAAATCATTTAAAATCCTTTTTCTTTATTTTAACAAATCATTTTAACACATACTTTAATGTCATATTTTAATTAATTAAATATTAAACAACTAATTTACTCAATTAAAATCTAACATCAATTAATCACATAAAATTGCCACATAATTATAATTACTTGCTAATTATAATTCATGTAACACTTCATCACATCTCATCTAATTTAATTATCTCAATTAAATTAGAACTATAGTATAAAATTAATATTAAACATTAATTAAATAAATATTGCACATTCATTTAATTAATATATAACACTTAATTAAATCACTCCATAAATCACATAATTTATTTATTTAACTTAATAAATAAATCACATAAAATATTTATTTAACTCAATAAATATTTAAAATTAAATATAAAATCTCAATCGTTACAATACCACCTTCGACTTATTCGGAGTCTTAAGGTGTACACACTTCTTTTTACAGTCGATAACTGCTCCGTGAATCGATAACCAATCCATTCCAAGGATTACATCGAACTCCCCCAAACGAATCGGTATCAAATCCACTTTGAGCTTAAATCCTTTCAAAATGGTATAACAGTTTCTATGAATATATTCTATGGGGATAATTTCCTTGTTTGCTACTTCTACGTTCATAGGGTGTTCTAATCTTTCACGGGGTAAGTCTAACTGCTTAGCAAATTCTTCGAAAACAAAAGGGCAGGTAGCACCCGAATCAAATAACACATAGGCATCTATATCATTAATTGGGATGATACCTGACACCACGTCCTTGGACTCCACTGCATCCTGTACGGTTATGTTGAACGTGCGTGCCATTGGTCTGTTGGCTTGACTGACTGGCCCTCCGATGCTTAGCCCATTGTTGTTGTTGTTTCGAATACCGCTAGCTGCATCGCCCTTTCTCTTCGGGCAGTTCTTGATCTAGTGATCTGGGGCTTCACACGAGAAACATCCTCCTTTCTGCTTGTTTGGACACTGAGGAGCCACGTGCCCAGGTTGTCCACAACGATAACAAACACTATTTCCCATCATGCACTCCCCTGAGTGATTCCTCCTACAGTTGCTGCACTTCACACTTTTCTTGGCCTCTCCCCCAGACTTGTTACCTCCAAAGGATTGGCTCTCCATCCATTTATGCTTGTTGGGGTTACTGCCTCTGCTGCTTCCCCCTTTCTGTCCTTCATGTCCGGTCTTCTTTTCTTGTTTAAATCGAGCAATGGCTTTATTGCCTCCTTCTACAATGATAGCCCTTTCCAGTAGATCAGGGTAAGTCTTAATCTTTAACACAACTACTTCTTTCTGTACCCATGGTTTCAGTCCTAATTAGAACCTCCTTGCCTTCCTGGCCTCCGTGTCAACCTGATGTGAAGTGAATCGGGCTAACTCGTTAAATTTTGCCGCGTACTCTGCGACAGACATACTACCTTGTTTTAATTCCAGAAACTTAACCTCCATATCCTGTTGCGTATTCTCTGAGAAGTAATTCTCGAGGAATAGCTCCTTAAATTTATCCCAAAGAATAACTCCTTTGCCTGCTCTTCCCTGATTGGCTCTCCACCAATAATTAGCTTCGCCCTTCATTATGAAAGTGGCAAAACTCGTCTTCTGTTCTTCGGCCACCCGTGCGACCTCAAACACTTTCCCCATCTCTTCTATCTAGGTTTGGGCTTCGATTGGGTCTAAGGTTCCCCGAAACTTTGGTGGTTCTACTAATTTAAAATCCTTGAAGCTAGCTAAGTGATGTCCCGGCTGCCATATTGGCGGGGGTCTGTTTTGCATTGCTTCTGTTAATAGGTCAACGAAGTTTTGCATCGGATCTGCATTTCCCCCTCCGCCATTGTTAACGGATCCTTCCTCCCTCTGGTTTCGTGGTAGTCTCCTAGGCGGCATGATATGAGGAAAGGAAGAAAATATTAGGTTTTACGTGATATGCTATTCATGTTAGCATTAAGAAGTTTAAGACTTCTATCAATCATATTTGATTCAAATAAACAACTTCAGTATCACAATAAAACTCAATGGATCTTCTCAACCCATAACTTACATACTCTACTTGAGTTTTCTACTAAGGTTATAACCTAGTTTCGCATTCGTAATGTTTATAACCTACTGCTTTGATACCAACCTGTGACACCCCCAAATTCGAATTCTCTAACCCCGATTCGGTCGTCACGATTCAATACAAATATCCACCTCTAAATAACATACAATAACTTAATATGGAATATAATAAACGTATATCAATAATTCAAAGGGTGTTATTAGTCCCAAGATTCGATAACCTTAATACAACATACAAACGTACCCTAGAATAATCATTAGGGTTCATATTACATAACAGTAATTAAACTAATCATAAAGCAAAGTCTGCTCCTTGCAAACTATTCCTACATCTTTCCTTTACCTTTATCCTTCCCTGAAGTCTCGGGCTTAACTGCAATAGAAGTCATGGTATAGCAAGAATGAGCAACAAGTTTGGTCAGCAAGTTTAACTACAACAATAAGGATATATCATGATGAAAGGAATATATATCTATGAATATCGGAAGCAAGAATAATAATTGTTTTTAGAATAACTGATAGTCAAGTAGACTTTGAACTATAAAACTCCATAGGAATCAATAGCTGATTGACCCTTTGGTTACTGGCTACAGAATAAGTACTTGAGGGGATTAGACTCGCGTACGCCATGTATATGCATAACATTCAACTCTGCTGTTTATATCTTTATACTAAATACCTGGGGTACCCTCCTATTTATGTAAGGGGTGTTCTTTCACTCTAAGAATCCTTACCATCAATTGGTTTGGATAGCTTTTATAAAATTTCATACAATTGTCTGACCGAACAAGGGTTCGGACTCCACTTGACGCAGTTCAAGAATTATAGAACTTTAATTAATGTACAAGTCTAAGACTGTACGAACTCAAGTGCACCAAGTGCGAATATCAATAAGATAGATGTGGAATAATTGCAAAGTAATTAAACCGCCTAAAGCATACTTGGAAATAAGGCCTAGGCGTCAATAAATAACTAGCAACACAATAATAACCTGCTCCATACAATATGAGAAGAATAGGAAACTTGCACAATAAAAAGTGAAGTTCAAAAACTTGCACAATATTCAAAGTTGTGTAAGATAGGGAACTTGCTTAATTATAACTTGAGTAAGATAGGGAACTTGCACAATCAAAGAGTGAAGTTCGGGAACTTGCTCAAATATAACTTGAGAACGAGTTCAAGAAACTTGCTCACAAGATTTATCGAATAAAGTAATGCAAGATTTTAGAATACTTGCAACACAATAAAAGTAGGGTTCGAAAACTTGCCTGATTGCTCAGCTACAAATAAGTTCTAGCTTTAATTAAACTGCGTTGAAATGACCTAACATTAATAAGTCCGTCTCTCAATTAGTATGTGTAAACTAATATGAGTCTACACTTAACAAACATCTACTTATCATATAATTCTAGCACACAGTTCATGTAAGTCAATCTAATCATGTCTTAGATTTAATAACTTTAGATTATCTAGTTACTATGCATCAATATAGGCTTGAACACATAGCACTTCAAGTTATAAATCAACACACATGCTTATAAGTTTTATAAACTCGAGTTCGAATCTAGCATGCTCATTCCAATTCAATTCAAAATCATATGTCTTCATGTCGGACATTCACATACTTTAAGCAAAACAAGTTCATGCTTCAAGGGTCAACTATTAAAGTCATATTAACACATAACGAAGCTTAAACAACGTTTAAGTAGTCATGCTTATGTGTATACTACTCGTGTATACCTTAACCCACATTAGTTCATGCCTTAGAATTTCATTACATGAGTACATGTGCATAGGTGAAAACTATATTTAACAAGCATGACACTCATGTCGATATTTCTAAAGGCTTGATAAACTCTAATACACATGCTTGCATGATCAATACGTAATCCACATGGTGATCGATGATAAAAATCTTTCACATTCTAAGTTTTTCATTAAAAATCACACTAAGTCAACAAAGGTCGTTTATTATCAACAAAGTGTTTTGTAATGATGTCTCACATGTACTAAAACACATTACTAAGCCATATAAACGCTCTCATATGGTCAGAAACTAAAAGACATTAACCTTGTCAAGTTTACTTTAAAAAGTTCTCAAGTTCTACTTTGAAAACATTTTAACTTTCAATCAAGTATGCTAGTGTGTGATTAACACTTTAAACACACATTTCATATTAATATAAACTATATTATCATGTTCATAAAATTAGAATGTTCACATGATACGTCCATGACAAGGTTCACTTTTGAAATTACAAGTTTCCCTTTTTAAAACATATGGTCATGTCATTGTACTAATATCTACATTTAAATCATGTTCACAAGCTTGTTTCAATGGTATATCACATGTTAGTATATCACAGCTCTTAACAAAAAATAGAATTTGGAAGTTGTTACTGGCGCAGCTGCGCCGCTGGCCAGTACAATATTGGCGCAGCTGCTCAGGGCTCCGCCAGAGACAGTAGCTGCCCAGCAACGGCAGAACTTAGCCCAACTCAGAAATTTTCATACGAAATTCGTTTATAACATAACACATTACTAATCTAACATATTTAGAAGTTTGTATAACACTAAGTAACGTATCCCAAATAAATTATCAACAAATACATGCTTAATTCAAAGAATCAAAAACTTAGCAATTTCACAAAATTTGAAGAACAAGAATGGAAATGGTAGAAGGTATACCTCTGCAAATGGAAACTGAACTTGCTACTAAACTAATTCCTCACTGATAACTCTCACAGAACTTGCTCACTATAATACTATACTCAAGTTACCCTTGCTTCACAGAATTCTCAACAAAAGAAAATAAGAGGGAAGAAGTGCTCTTATATAGGTAATTTGTATATCCGGTTCTTGACTTTGTTCATTAAATCAAAACAAAGGATTGCAAGAATTTACAATGGATAAGAAGAAGTTGGTGAGAGTTGGTAACTCTCATCATGAAATCCACATCTCCTATAATCATTAGCTAGAATTTATGAATTTGAGAGAAAAATATAGGGTGTAGCTAGCTTTGTTTGTTCACGTGAGAAGAATGAAATGAGCTCATATTATGGGACAAGCCAAACTCAGCATCTAGCAACTAGCAATATAAGTTACTAATGTTATATATGTATACATATAGTATATACTTGGGTTATATGTATTACTTCCATATACATGTAAATGAGTGCTGCAATGTTATTTCTAATGAGCAAATAATAATATAATGTATCAAGTAGTGCACATACATATAATCCATGTACATTTTCTTTTATACCAAATATAATTCAATTGGACATTATTATTATTCGTTATCATAACTATTATTATAATAATTATAATAACTTATTGAGATCATTATCAATCAACAATTGTTTATTGATATTAATATAAGGTAGGAGGGTATTCATTAAGTTTCACCCACACACATCATGTCACATCAGAAATATATTATTATTTGACTCTAGTAATGCAATTAATCTTACTATATAGTCTATATATATAATATATAGACATATTAATGTGTCACCTTGTACTATATATAATATATAGGTAACTACCATATATTAAAGGTTTACTTATCAATGCTTGTATAAAACAATAAATCAATTAAATATAATACTATTATATTTATTAATCTCTTACTCATTAATTATTATTTATTCATAATAATTATTAATTAACACATTATCAATTAATTACTCGTTAATCATTTTATCCACTGTAATCACAATTAATCCTTTCACTATATTCAAATAATTTGAATATTTAGTTACTAACACTTCTATCAATTCTTTTAATATTAAAGTCTTAGGGTTAGTCCACTAATTTAAATAAACCATTAGTGATACCCTTTAATCATTTCATAAATTCACACAACCACATAAGGTTTAAATATGCTCACAAAACTAACTCATTAAAATTAAATCACATATTTAATTAATAAGGAGTTTAAATTTCATGGTCGTTACAACGACCCATGCTAACGCACAATATGTTTTCTCGATCAGGATGTACTTCTGTTCACCACTGCTGAATCTTTTACTGATGTAGTAGATGGCTATTTCATTGCTACTATCATCCTTCTGTCCTAACATGCAGCCCATTGCATTGGCATTGACGAATAGGTACATGAATAAGGGAACTCCATCCTTCGGAGGCACCAAGACTGATGCTTCGATCAACTGTTTCTTGACGGCAAGGAAGGCTTTCTGACAATCCTCATTCCATTTGGTGGAGGAATTCTTTCTTAGTAGCTTGAAGATGGGTTCACAGGTTGCTGTGAGCTGGGAAATGAATCGTCTTATGAAGTTGATTCTCCCCAGAAACCCACGTATCTCCTTCTCTGTTCGAGGTACTAGCATGTTAGTGATGGCTTTGATCTTGGCAGGGTCTAGCTCGATGCCTTGATTACTCACCAAGAATCCTAACAGCTTGCTCGCTTTGACGCCAAAAGCATATTTGGTGGTATTCAGGTTGAGGTTGTAATTACGCAACCTATTGAACAGCTTCCTGAGATGGTCTAGGTGATCATCTTCCCTCCGGGATTTGATGCTGATGTCGTCCACATAAACCTCTATCTCTTTGTGTATTATATCATGAAACAGGGTTATCATGGCTCGCTAATATGTAGCTCCGGCATTAATGAGGCCGAAGGATAGTCTCCTGCAGCAGAAGGTTCCCAGGGAGTGATGAAAGCTATTTTCTCCCGGTCCTCTTCATCAACCATGATTTGATGGTAACCAGCAAAGCAATCTACAAAGGAATACATGTCATACTGCGCCGTATTGTCGATCAGGATGTGGATAAAAGGTACTGGGAAATTATATTTGAGTCGGGCTTTGTTCAAATCCTGGTAATCCACGCATACTCATACTTTCCCTCCGGGTTTAGGTACTGAAACTATGTTTGACATCCACTCTGGGTATGTTGATACCATGATGATTCTGGCTTTAAATTGTTTAACGACTTCCTCTTTGACTTTTAGACTCTATTCAGGTTTCAATCGCCTGAGCTTTTGTTTGACTGGCTTAAATCCATCTTTGATGGGCATTCGATGAATGACAATGTCAGTAGACAGGCCAATCATATCTTCATATGACCATACAAATACATCCTGGAACTGTGTTCGAAGTTCGATCAGGTCGGCTTGTTGTTCTTGGGTGAGGTCTATGCCTTTCTGGATTTCTTTGATGTTTTCGGAGGTTCCTATGTTGATAGTGGTGTTTTGGTCGAGGTTTGGTTTTGGTTTGTCTTTTACCCATTCTTTGATCTCCTCGGGCACCTAATAGTCATCATCCTCCTCTTGATCAATATCCATCAAGTCAAAGTTCAGTTCTACATCAAAGTTGTAGTCATTTTGACAGGTTGGCATCTCATCAGCAGAGACAAACACATCCAATGCTTTAGTCCTGAAAACAAAAATGCTTTCAGTTTAATATATAAAATTGGTTAAATATATACAAAGCATTTGGCAAAGCATGACAAAATTTACTGCTATAGATGTGCAATCAAAAGTAAGCAGTAAATGAAAGCATTTTTAAAGGGCAGACGGACTCTCTGACCCTATACCCTTTTCGACTGAGGCAAGGGACACTGTTCCAGTTATCTAGGGTGAGATCCTCATGAATAGGGAGGATTAAGGATTTGTGATCATCTGCTTTATCTAGGATGATGACTAAGACATCCTTCAAAATAGGGCCAATGTTTTTCTTTGAACTGCCCCTTTTTTCTCTCTTGATACGAGAAATTTGAATCTGATCCTCATCGTCGCGGTCAGGGATCTCATCATTCATACCCTCGTAGTATATGATAACCCACATGTTAGCAAATGGGTCTCGTCCTTTGTACATGATCTTTTTTTCCCTTTTTACTATCCATCTCGGATCTGGAAGTTGTTCTCTCACTTGTTGGTATAACAGGGGGAAATAACATGGTCGATATCACAGCTGGGATTTTCCTCATGGGGTTCACCCATCCGACACCCGTAAGGTTTGGCAGCAAAATGGAAGAAGCATGAGCCTTAGGATGCTTATGTGAGTTCCAGCGGCTTGACCCGGATGAATATCCCAATCCGGCTTTCTCAGTCTGACTCGGGATTTGTACTGGACTCTTGATACCTTGCTGATTTTTTCCTAACCCTTCTTCAGGTTAGAAACCCAAAGATATCATCTCTTGGCCCACTGTCATCACTTCAGGAGAGGCATTAGGCTTCAATGATGGTGCTCCGATAGGTAGATACTGAGTATCGCTCACTGTAATGACCGTAAATTTTAAACTCCATCATTAATTAAATATATATGATTTAATTTTAATGAGTTAGTTTTGTATGCTATTTAAACCTTGTGTGGTTATGTGAATTGAGCCTATGCCAAAAATTGCTAGGATATATTAAGGGAGTCACTAATGGTTTATTAAATTAGTGGACCAACCCTAAGGTTTTATATCAGAAGAATCGATAGAATTGTTAGTAATTAAATATTCAAATTACTTGAATATAGTGAAAGGATTTAACGTGCTGATTAATTGTTATTGTGAATAAATAGTATATTAACGAGTAAAGGATTAATAAATATAATAAGATTATATTTACTCGATTAATTATTTTATGCATGCATGCGATAATTAAACCTATAATGTATGGTAGTTATCTCTATATTGTGTAAAGTGCAACGTGACGCATTAATATGGCTATATATTATACATATAGACTATATAGTAAGATTAATTGCATTATGTGAGTTACATAATAATAGTGCTTATATGTGTGTGGGTGGACATTAATGTATACCCTATTAACATGTAGTAATATCAATAACAATTGTTAATTGATAATGATTTCAATAGTTATTAAAATTAAAATAATAACCTTTAGGATAATGAGTAATAATAATACCCAATTGTATTATATTCGATATTAATGAGATGTACATGGATTATATGTTAATACATATGTGTACCTCTACTTGATACATTGTAATTAGAAATTTCATTTGTGACTCTATTTATAACCTAAGTATTTATTATACTACATTTGCAAGTTACTGAGTTCTGTAGTCTAGTCCCAATATTAGAGTCACTCTTCTTCTTCTTCTTTTTCACGTCAACACCACGTGGCTAGCTACTCTATAGCTTTTCTCTCAAATTCAACAATTGTAGCTAATGATTATGAGGGGAGTGGGTTTCATGATAAGTTTGCCAACTACTCAAGTACCATTCCTTAACCATTATACAAACATACATTCCTTTGGTTTAAGTTGAGGTAGAATTGAAATGTCTGTGTAAACATTTACCTATAAATGAGCTCTTCTCCTTCTATATTACAGTTGCTGAGATTTTCATTAAGTGTAGAATTGATAGCAAGTTTATTAAGAGAGATATTAGTGACGGAGAATTTGATATAGCAGCAATTACAATTCTATATTAGCAGAGGTAATCTCTCACTTCATGTTCTTTATCTTTTTCATCATCTTCATTTTCCTAACTGTTTGATTCCATAAATAGTATGAATCCTATGATTATTGAATTCGAATATGATTGTTAAGTGTTATTTGGGTTAGTAAGCATGATAGAACTGATTTATAGCTGATTTACAATTGAATTCATTGTGAAATGTTAAGTTGGGTTTGTAACTACTGAAGCAGAAACTGCTTCTAGTATGGCCGAGCCCGGGCGTAGCTACGCCAGGCCCTTGATCTGGTTTCCTGCTTCTATTAAGTTTATGTTATGTGCTTACATAAGATATCACTTTAGGCAAGCATGTGAACTAGATTAACATGCATATATGAGTATCTTGGCGTAACATGATGCATGTATAACCATGTTAGTATATATTATGGAAGGAAGATTTATAGTTACAATATGAACTTAGAATTGTTAAAGTGAACTTTAACATATACATAATCTATGTACATTCTGACTTTGTGAGCATGATCGTATGGTCTAAATAGGCACGAAATGCAAGTCTAAATTATTGAGCACACACTAGCATACATGATTCAAGGTTAAGACAATTTCAAAAGAAAAACTTAAGAACTTTGAAAGCAAACTTGACAAACTTGTGTCTGTTAAGTTCTGACATTTAAGTATGTATATGTGACTTAGATATATGTTTCAAATGCATGTGAGTTATGATTTCGAGATGTCTTGCATGTACTAAGTTGACTTAGTGTAATTTTTGATGAAAACTTAGACTTTGAGAACTAATATCATCAATTGTTTTGTGAGCTACGTTATGAGCATGCAAGCATGAATATTAGGATTCATTATGCTTATAAACATGTTGACATGAGCATCATTTGATTAAACGTGGAATTCACCTATGCACACATGTTCATGAAATGGAAAATTCCAACTATAAATATATGGTTAAGGTATACATGTGTGGTATACACACGAGCATGCAAATTAAGTATTGTTTAGTCTCGTTATGTGGTAATAAGACTTTAGTAATTGAGCATTAGTAACATAGGCTTGATTAGCTTAAGGTTTACCGGCATATGACTTTGAATTGGACTTGGAATGAGCATGCTATGTTTTGAACTTGAATTTATAAACTTAAAGCATGTGTATTGATTAATGTCAGTAGTCTGAATGCTAGAGAATATGCTCGAAGTTTCAGCAAGATGAAATCTCATTTATGGTCTGACCAATGAGTGGCGCAGCTGCGCCACTCCTAAGGAAAATACCAGCGCAGCTGCGCCAGTATATTTTCAGGATTGGTTCAATCTGTTTGTTTTCTATTTTTTCCAACAGACTTGCAAGAATACCTAGACTGTTAAGCAGAGTCTGATCCCTACTGATATATGATTATATGAAATGATGATGTAGTATGATGATTAGATTTTTGTAAGTGTGGACTAATATCAGTTTACATAATACTAATTGAGAGACCGACTTGTTAATGTTAGGTCGTTTCAACGCAATTTAATTAAAGCGAGATTATTTGTAGCTGAGCAAACAGGCAAGTTCCCTGACTTACACTCTTTATTGTGCAAGTTCCCTATCTTACACAACTTTGAATATTGTGCAAAGTTTCTAAACTTCACTCTTTATTGTGCAAGTTTCCTATCCTTCTCATATTGTATTGAGTAGGTTATTATTGTGTTGCTAGTTATTTACTGACGCTTCTTATTTCCAACCATGTATTAGGTGGTTTAATTACTTTACAATTATTTCACATCAATCTTATTGATATTCGCACTTGGTGCATTTGAGTTCGTACAGTCTTGGACTTATACATTATTTAAAGTTCTATAATTCTTGAACTGCGCCAGATAGAGTGTGAAACCTTGTTCGGTCAGACAATTGAATGAAACTTTTATAAAAGCTATCCAGACCAATTGATGGTAGGGATTCTTAGACAGAAGAGAACACCCCTTATATTATAGGGGAGTACCCCAAGTATCTAATATAAAATAAAAACAGCAGAGTTGAATGTTATGCATATACATGGCATACGCGAGGCTAATCCCCTTTGGTACTTATTTTGTAGCCAGTAACCAAAGGGTCAATCCGCTATTGATTGTATTGGACGTTTATAGTTTAAAGTCTACTTGACTATCAGTTATTCTAAAAGCAATTGTTCTCCTTGCTTCTGATATTTATATTGTTCAATTCCTCTTGTATATATTCCTTTAATCATGATATATCCTTTATTGCAGTATTTAAACTTGTTGAGTAAACTAGTTGCTCACCCTTGCTATATAATGACTTTTATTGCAGTTAAACCGGAGACTTCAAGGAAGGACAAAGGTAAAGAAAAGATGAAGTAATAGACTTCAAGTAGCTGACTTTGTTTTATGCTTTGTTTAATTATGGTTTATGTAAATTGAAACCTAATGGTTATTCTAGGGTATGATTGTAAGGTTGTATTAACATTATCGAATCTTGGGATTAGTAACACCTTTTGAATGAACGACATACGTTTATTTTATTCCGTATTTAGTTATTGTATGTTTTTTAGAGGTGGTTATTTGTATTGGATCATGATGACCTAATCTTGGGATAGAGAACCCGAATTTGAGGGCGTCACAGGTTGGTATCAGAGCCGTAGGTTGTAAATGTTAGGAATGCAAAACCTAGGTTATAACCTTAGTGGAAAACTTAATTAGAGTATGTAGGTGATGGGTTGAGGAGATCCATCGAGTTTTCTTGTAATACTGAAGTTGTTTATTTGAATCAAAATGATTGATAGACGTACTAACTTCTTAATGCTAACATGAATAATATATCACATAAAGCCTAAAGTTTTTGCCTAGAAGACAACCACGAAACCAAAGGGTGGAAGGATCCGTAACAATGAAAGAGGGAATGCCAATCCGATGCAGAACATTATTAATTTGTTAACAGAGGCGATGCAAAATAAACCCCCGCCAGCAGCAGGGCAGCCCGGGCATCACTTGGTTAGCTTCAAAGATTTGAAGTTGGTAGGACCTCCAGAATTCCCAGGAACCTTAGACCCAATCGAAGCCCAAACATGGGTAAAAGAGATGTAGAAGGTGTTTGAGGTCACACAGGTGGCCGAAGCATAGAAGACGGGTTTTGCCACCCTCATGATGAAAGGCGAAGCTAACTATTGGTGGAAAGCCAATATGGGACGAGCAGGTAAAGGAGTTATTCTGTGGGACAGATTTAAGGAGCTATTCTTCGAGAATTACTTCCCGGAGAATACGCAGCAGGATATAGAAGTTAAGTTTCTGTAACTACAACAGGGAGGTATGTCTGTCGCAGAGTACGTGATAAAATTTAACGAGTTGGCCCGATTCGCTCCACATCAGGTGGACACAGAGGCCAGGAAGGAAAGAAGATTCAAATTAGGATTGAAGCCATGGGTGTAAAAAGCAGTAGCTGTGTTAAAGATTAAGAATTTCTCTGAACTACTGGAAAGGGCTATCATTTTAGAAAGAGGCAATGAAGCCATAGCACGATTCAACTAGGACAAAAAGAAGACCGGTCAGGAAGGGCCGAAGGGGGGAAGCAGCGGAGGCAGCAACCCCAACAAGCATAAATGGATGGAGAGCCAATCCTCCTGAGGCAACAAGTCCGGGGGAGAGGTCAAAAAAAGTGGAAAGTGTAGTAACTGCGGAAGGAACCACTCTAGGGAGTGTATGAAGGGGAGAAGGGTTTGTTATCGATGTGGACAACCGGGGAAAATAGCTCCTCAGTGTCTGATTAAACAGAAAGGAGGATATTTCTCGTGTGGAGCCCAAGATCACCAGATCAAGGATTGCATGAAGAGAAAGGGTGATGCAGCCAACGGCAACCGCTACAACACCAACAATGGGCTGAGCTTTGGGGGGCCAGCTAGTCAAGACAACAGACCAGCGGCATGATCGTTCAACATGATCGTACAGGATGTGGTGGAGTCCAAGGACGTGGTGTCAGGTATCATCCCAATCAATAATATAAATGCATATGTGTTATTTGATTCGGGTGCTACCTGCTCTTTTGTTTTCGAAGAATTTGGTAAACAGTTAGACTTACCCTGTGAGAAATTAGAACACCCTATGAATATAGAAGTAGCAAACAAGGAAATTATCCCCGTAAAATGCATTCATAGGAACTGTTATGCCGAATTACGAGGATTTAAGCTCAAGGTGGATTTGATACCGATTCGTTTGGTGGAGTTCGATGTAATCCTTGGAATGGATTGGTTATCACTTTACGGAGCAGTCATCGACTTTAAGAAGAAGTGTGTACACCTTAAGACTCCGAATAAGTCAAAGGTGGTGTTCTATGGTAGTAAATCGCCGAGACACTCTTGTTGTCTGACGATGATGTAAGTAAAGAGATTGCATAGGAAGGGTTGTATAGTTTATTTGGCTCATGTGGTTGATACTCGATATGTCAAGGGCGAACTGAGTCAGATACCTATCGTTAGGGAATTCGCTGATGTCTTCCCAGATGAAATTACGGGATTGCCGCCGAATAGAGAGATAAAATTCAAAATTGACTTGGTACCGGGAACTGTACCGATATCCAAGGCACCATATCGAATGACACCATTAGAGATGAAAGAGCTGATTGTTCAATTACAGAAACTGTTAGACAAGGGTAATATCAGACCGAGCGTGTCACCATGGGGAGTGCTAGTTCTGTTCGTAAAGAAGAAGGATGGTTCGATGAGACTTTGTATCGACTATCGCAAGTTAAACAAAGTCACGATTAAGAATAGGTATTCACTGCCCAGGATAGACGATCTGTTTGATCAACTCAAGGGAGCGAAATACTTTTTAAAGATTGATTTGAGAACGGGCTATCATCAACTAAAGGTGAGACAAGAGGATATCCCGAAGACGGTGTTCAGGACTCGTTATGGACATTTCTAGTTTCTAGTAATGTTGTTTGGACTGACGAATGCACCAGTAGCATTCATAGATACGATGAACAGAGTGTTCAAGCAGTACTTGGACAAGTTTGTAGTCATATTCATCGATGACATCTTGGTGTATTCAGTAACAGAGGAAGAAAATGTTGAACATCTAAGGATTTCTTTGGAGGCGTTAAGAAGGGAGAAGCTGTATGCAAAATTTTTGAAGTGTGAATTTTGGTTGCAGAGGGTGCAGTTTCTAGGGCACATCATTGACAAGGATGGTGTTTTGGTAAATCTAGCAAAGGTGGAAGCCGTTATCAATTGGGAATAGCCGAAGACGTCGACGGAGATCAGGAGTTTCCTAGGGTTAGCGGGATACTATCGGAGATTCATCTAGGATTTTTTTAAGATAGTGTCGCCGTTGACCAATCTAACCAGAAAGACGGTAAAGTTCGTTTGGACAAAAAAGTGCGAGGAAAGTTTTATGGAGCAGAAGAAAAGACTTAGCAAAGCACCGGTGTTGGCTTTACCGGACAACACTGGAGGTTTTGTAGTGTACAGTGATGCGTCACACAAAGGTTTTGGTTGTGCACTAATACAGCACCACAAGGTCATTGCGTACGCGTCACGTCAGCTGAATGACTATCAGAAGGGTTACCCAACTCATGATCTGGAGTTGGCCGCAGTAGTTTTTGCCTTTAAGATTTGGAGGCATTATTTATATGGAGAGAGGTGCGAGATATATACAGATCACAAAAGTCTGAAATATATCTTTACTTAGAAGGAGCTGAACATGAGGCAGCGCCGATGGTTAGAATTAATAAAGGATTACGACTGTGAGATTGTGTACCATCCGGTCAAAGCAAATGTAGTGGCGGATGCCTTGTGCATAAAAGGCAGAGAAAAGTTATTGAAGTTGACCATTCAAGAAGAATTGGTGAAAGATTTTGAACGACTAGACTTGGAGGTTAAGTATACGATGGAGACCAACGAACAATTATTTATAGTGACAGCGAGCCCGACTTTATTGGATAAGGTTAAAGAGGCACAAGAGAAGGACGAAGATTGCAATAACATCAAGAAACGATTGACTGAAGGTGGTGAATTGAAATACAAGATTGATAGCACTGGACTACTGAGATTTGAAGGACGAATCTGGGTACCGTTAGTACCAGAACTAAGGGAGGAGATTTTGCAAGAAGCGCACAACACGAATTACTCGATACACCCAGGAAGCACAAAAATGTATTAGGATTTGCGGCAGTATTTTTGGTGGCCGAATATGAAGAGGGAGGTAGCAGAGTGCGTCAGCAGGTGTCTAACATGCCAGCGGTTTAAAGCAAAACACCAGCGACCGAGCGGACTGCTTCAACCATTTGAGATTCTAGAGTGGAAGTGGGAGCACATCACAATGGACTTTTAGGTGGGCCTGCCACCGACACAAAAGGGTTTAGAGGCCATCTGGGTAATCGTGGAACGTCTGACCAAGTCTGCTCATTTTCTACGAATTAGGATATGATACAATCTGGAGCAATTAGCGAAGCTCTATGTGAAAGAGATAGTGTCACGACATGGAGTGCCGGTATCAATTGCATCTGACAGAGATTCGCGATTCACATCAAATTTTTGGAAAAGTCAACAAGAAAGATTGGGAACGCAGTTGAGGTTGAGTACGGCGTACCATCCTCAAACTGATGGCCAGAGCGAGCGAACGATTCAAACCTTAGAAGATATGCTTCGAGTAGTCGTGATGGATTTAAAGGGTAGCTGGGATGACCATTTGCCACTAGTAGAGTTCACTTACAACAATAGTTATCACGCTAGTATCGGAATGCCACCGTACAAAGCGCTATATGGGAGAAAGTGTCGAACACCATTGTGTTGGAACGTGGTTAGAGAACGAAGATTGCTAGGACCTGAATGGGTGCAGCAGACAGCAGATACAGTGAAGCTAATCAGAGATCGACTGGCAGCAGCCCAAGATCGTTAGAAGAAGTACGCTGACCTACATCGTCAAAAGCGGGACTTCGTAGTGGGTACTTTTGTATTTTTAAAGGTATCTCCCGGGAAAAGGAAGATTCATTTTGGTAAAAAGGTCAAGTTAAGCCCTAGGTTCATAAGATCGTTCGAGATTTTGAGATGAGTCGGTGAAGTGGCGTACGAGGTAGCGTTACCTCCTGAACTTGAGCACATTCACAACGTGTTTCATGTGTCAGTGTTGCGGCCGTATAAACCGGATTACAAGCACGTTATCTCCTATGAACTGATCGAAGTCGAGAAGGACTTATTGTACGAGGAAGTTCCTGTCCAGATACTCGATAGGAAGAAACAGAAGCTAAGGAATAAGATCATCTATTCGTCAAGGTCCTCTGGAGGAATCACGTAGTCGAAGAAGCTACGTGGGAATTAGAAAAGAAGATGAAAGCAAATTATCCATTTTTATTTGAGTAACCTTGTTTTTACAAAAGGACGGAATTTTTATAAGGAGCGGAGGATGTAATGACCGTGAATTTTAAACTCCAATATTAATTAAATATATATGATTTAATTTTAATGAGTTAGTTTTGTATGCTTATTTAAACCTTGTGTGGTTATGTGAATTGAGCCTATGCCAAAAATTGCTAGGATATATTAAGGGAGGCACTAATGGTTTATTAAATTAGTGGACCAACCCTAAGGTTTTACATCAGAAGAATTGATATAATTGTTAGTAATTAATTATTCAAATTACTTGAATATAGTGAAAGGATTTAACGTGTTGATTAATTGTTATTGTGAATAAATAGTATATTAACGAGTAAAGGATTAAAATATAGTAAGATTATATTTACTCGATTAATTATTTTATGCAGGCTTGCGATAATTAAACCTATAATGTATGGTAGTTATCTCTATATTGTGTAAAGTGCAACGTGACGCATTAATATGGCTATATATTATACATATAGACTATATAGTAAGATTAATTGCATTATGTGAGTTACATAATAATAGTGCTTATATGTGTGTGGGTGGACATTAATGTATACCCTATTAACATGTAGTAATATCAATAACAATTGTTAATTGATAATGATTTCAATAGTTATTAAAATTAAAATAATAACCTTTAGGATAATGAGTAATAATAATACCCAATTGTATTATATTCGATATTAATGAGATGTACATGGATTATATGTTAATACATGTGTACCTCTACTTGATACATTGTAATTAGAAATTTCATTTGTGACTCTATTTATAACCTAAGTATTTATTATACTATATTTGCAAGTTGCTGAGTTCTGTAGTCTTGTCCCAATTTTAGAGTCACACTTCTTCTTCTTCTTCTTCTTCTTCTTCACGTGAACACCGCATGGCTAGCTACTCTATACCTTTTCTCTCAAATTCAACAATTGTAGCTAATGATTATGAGCGGAGTGGGTTTTATGATGAGTTTACCAACTACTCAACTACCATTCCTTAACCATTATACAAACATACATTCCTTTGGTTTAAGTTGAGGTAGAATTGAAATGTCTGTGTAAACATTTGCTTATTAATGAGCTCTTCTCCTTCTATATTACAATTGCTGAGATTTTCATTAAGTGTAGAATTGATAGAAAGTTTATTAAGAGAGATATTAGTGAGGGAGAATTTGATATAGCAGCAAGTACAATTCTATATTAGCATAGGTAATCTCTCACTTCATATTCTTCATCTTCTTCATTTTGCTAACTGCTTGATTCCATAAATAGCATGAATCCTATAATTATTGAATTGGAATATGATTGTTAAGTGTTATTTGGGTTAGCAAGCATGATAGAACTGATTTATAGATGATTTACAACTGAATTCATTGTGAAATGTTAAGTTGGGTTTGTAATTGCCATAGCAGAAACTGCTTCTGGTCTGGCCGAGCCCCGGCGCAGCTGCGCCAGGCCCTGGATATGGTTTCCTGCTTTTGTTAAGTTTATGTTATGTGCTTAAATAAGGTATCACTTTAGGCAAGCATGTGAACTAGATTAACATGTATATATAAGTATCTTGGTGTAGCATGATGCATGTAAAACCATGTTAGTATATATTATGGAAGGAAGATTTATAGTTACAAAATAAACTTAGAATTGTTAAAGTGAACTTTGACATATACGTAACCTATGTACATTCTGACTTTGTGAGTATGATCGTATGGTCTAAATATGAATGAAATGGAAGTCTAAAGTGTTGATCACACACTAGCATACATGATTGAAGGTTAAGACGATTTCAAAAGAAAAACTTAAGAACTTTGAAAGCAAACTTGACAAACCTGTGTCTTTTAAGTTCTGACTTTTAAGTATGTATATGTGGCTTAGATATGTGTTTCAAATACATGTGAGTTATGATTTCGTGATGCCTTGCATGTACTAAGTTGACTTAGTGTAATTTTTTATGAAAACTTGGATTTTAAGAACTAATATCATTAATTATTTTGTGAGCTACGTTCTAAGCATGCAAGCATGAATATTAGGATTCATTATGCCTATAGATATGTTGACATGAGCATCATTTGATTAAACGTTGAATTCACCTATGCACACATGTTCATGAAAAGGAAAATTCCAAGTGTAAACATGTGGTTAAGGTATACATCTGTGGTATACGCACGAGCA
Source organism: Panax stipuleanatus (assembly GCA_020205555.1). Taxonomy (NCBI): domain Eukaryota; kingdom Viridiplantae; phylum Streptophyta; class Magnoliopsida; order Apiales; family Araliaceae; genus Panax; species Panax stipuleanatus. The sequence goes on along the minus strand of CM035117.1, from coordinate 107,410,102 downwards.
TGCAAATTAAGTATTGTTTAGTCTCGTTATGTGGTAATAAGACTTTAGTAATTGACCATGAGTAAAATGGGCTTGATTAGCTTAAGGTTTACCGGCATATGACTTTGAATTGGACTTGGAATGAGCATGCTAGGTTTCGAACTTGAATTTATAACCTTAAAGCATGTGTATTGATTAATGTCAGTAGTCTGAATGCTAGAGAATATGCTCGGAGTTTCAGCAGGATGAAATCTTATTTATGGTCTGAGCAGTGAGTGGCGCAGCTGCGCCACTCTAAAGGCAAATATCAGCGCAGCTGCGCCAGTATGTTTTCAGGATTGGTGCAGTTTGTTTGTTTTCTATTTTTGCCAACTGACTTGCAAGGCTACCTAGACTGTTAAGCAGAGTCTGATCCCTACTGATATATGATTTTATGAAATGATGATGTAGTATGAAGATTAGATTTATGTAAGTGAGGACTCATATCAGTTTACACAATACTAATTGAGAGACCGACTTGTTAATGTTAGGTCATTTCAACGCAATTTAATTAAAGCTAGATTATTTGTAGCTGAGCAAACAGGCATGTTCCTTGACTTACACTCTTTATTGTGCAAATTCCCTATCTTACACAACTTTAAATATTGTGCAAGTTTCTGAACTTCACTTTTTATTGTGCAAGTTTCCTATCCTTCTCATATTGTATTGAGTAGGTTATTATTGTGTTGCTAGTTATTTATTGACGCTTCGACCTTATTTGCAAGCATGCTTGAGGTGGTTTAATTACTTTATAATTATTCCACGTCGATCTTATTGATATTCGCACTTGGTGAATTTGAGTTCGTACAGTTTTGGACTTGTACATTATTTAAAGTTCTATAATTCTTGAACTACGTCAGATAGAATGTGAACCCTTATTCGGTCAAACAACTGTATGAAATTTTTATAAAAGCTATCCAGACTAATTGATGGTAGGAATTCTTAGACTAAAGAGAACACCCCTAATATTATAGGGGAGTACCCTAGGTATCTAATATAAGATACAAACAGCAGAGTTGAATGTTATGCATATACATGGCGTACGCGAGGCTGATCCCCTCAAGTACTTATTATGTAGCCAGTAACCAAAGGGTCAATCAGCTATTGATTCGATTGGACGTTTATAGTTCAAAGTCTACTTGACTATCAGTTATTCTAAAAGCAATTATTCTCCTTGCTTTCGATATTCATATTGTTGAATTCCTCTTGTATATATTCCTTTAATCATGATATATCCTCTATTGTAGTATTTAAACTTGTTGGGCAAACTAGTTGTTCACCCTTGCTATATCATGACTTTTATTGTAGTTAAACCCGAAACTTCAGGGAAGGATAAGGGTAAAGAAAAGATGAAGTAATAGATTTCAAGTAGCTGACTTTGTTTTATGCTTTGTTTAATTACGGTTTATGTAATTTGAACCCTAATGGTTATTCTAGGGTATGATTGTAAGGTTGTATTAATGTTATCGAATCTTGAGGTTAGTAACACCTTTCGAATGAACGACATACGTTTATTTTATTTCGTATTTAGTTATTGTATGTTGTTTAGAGGTGGTTATTTGTATTGGATCGTGATGACCGAATACGGGGTTAAAGAACCTGAATTTGGGGGCGTCACACTCACCTCCATGGCTTAAAAACTTGCAGGTTCAATCCCTGCATCCAGGCTAATCACTGGCATGTCTCCCTGTATGCAGACAGGGTATTCTGGTTCGGCGTTGACCGTAATAAGATTGTCATTGATAATGTATTTGAGCTGCTGATGGAGGGTGGATGGCACTGCCCCTGCCATGTGGATCCACTGCCTGCCCAACAATAAGTTTTATCCAGTGGCGATGTTTAGCACCTAAAAGGACACATAGAAAGTGTGTGGGCCAATCTCTAATGGAAGCACTTTTTCTCCCATAGCTTGTCGGCGAGATCCATCGAAAGCCCGGATGACCACATGACTGGTTTTAATCCGATTCGAGTTGATCTTCATTCTCTTCTAGGTATTGTAGGGACAGATGTTAAGGGTTGATCCTCCATCTATGAGTACACCTCCGATCACATACACGAAAGACATCACTGCTATATGTAGGGACTTACGATGGCTCATCCCTTCTGCAGGGATATCATCATTAGTGAAAGATATCACATTGTTGTTGAAAATATGTTCTACCACATGACAGAATTTCTCGGTATCTACGGTATATGGCAAATGGGCTTCTTCCAGTACTTTCACCAGAATGTCGCGATGATCCACCGAGGATAGAACTAAGTCTAGGATGGACATTTGCTTGGGGGCGTCTTTCAGGCTTTTCACCACTTTGATTTCATTGTGTCCCATTTTGTTGAGGAACTCTTTGATTTTATCTTCAGCCACCTTTTCTTTGGCTTTGATGACTAGTTTGATCACCCGCTGAGGCAGGTATAATGGATTATCCTTTGGTACAATGGCAATGTTATTTGAAGTGGAACCTTCATCATTCCCATAGTTCTAGGAGACCCTATTCAGACTAGTAATTGGATACTGAGGTCTGAAGGGCAAGATTAAAGGCTCGGGTGCGGCCACCTTCACAGGATATTATATTTCTTTGACCCCCTTCCCTGGCAGTACTAAGGGTATAAGGGTTGGCTCCTTATCACAGAAAACTATAGCCACTGTATCCTGATTCCATGTAGTGGGGATAAAGAGATTTTCTTTGTCTGGGAGGCCATAATCCCGATTCCCTCTTATCAAGTCACCATTTTCAATCATATTTTGAATCAGGTAATGAAGTGCCCAGCAATCTTCAATATCATGGCCGGGTGCATTGGAGTGGAACTGACATATTTGGTCAGGCTTGAATTTTCTGGATCGAGGGTTTAGTGGTGGTAATAAGTCTGCAACCATTCCCTCATTGATTAACATCTAGAGAATTTCCTTGATTGGATGGTTCAGATTAGTGAAATTCCTTTAAAATAAGAATTTCCTACCAGTTTGTACACTATCCTCTTCGGTCACCTTGTCGGCTTAGGGTTCATGCTCATGAGACCGGTTATGATCCCTCCTAGGATTGATCTCCGGTGTTGGAGGATGATCGACATCAGATTGGTTGGCCTGTTTCACCATCTGTCTGGTGATCTGATGCTGGTAGACGACCAGTTCTGCTAACTGCTCGATTTATTCCTTGATAGACTTTATTGCTTGCTCTATCAGGAATCTCCTTTCTGAGACTTCCCAACTGTCTGGGTTGTTGCTGCTAGATGGAGTTGATTCTCCGATATATCCGAGGTATTTGGATCCTTCTCCATTTGTGATCCTGATCATATTGACATTCTCCTCTTTATGTTGCGAGGATTGTCCTGTACTTGCAGTTGCTCGGGTTTTGTTACCACAATATCTCCGTTGTCAATCATATCTTGAATTTTGTGCTTGAGAGACTAACAGTCTTGAGTGTCATGGCCCGGAGATCCAGAATGGTAAGCACACTTCTTGCTTTGGTCGAAATTTCGTCCACCAGTGTTGGTTGGTGGAAGGAGTTGTACAATTTTCTTCTGTGCCATCAAAAACTTTAGCACATTCTCGAGTGACTCCCTTAGAGGGGTGAAAGTTCTTCGACGCATAACCTCCATATTTTTCTAAAATGGAGGGTTTGATGGTTGTGCAGGAGTTTGAAAAGGGGTATAGTTCCTCCTTTGAATGGGCATACTGTTTGACTTGCCTCTTTGATTTTGTCCTTGTAATACTAAGGACACTTCTTCATCTTTCTTTTTGTGTACCCTCCGGGGATTACTCCTGTAATTTCCTGACTGGATGTGTTCAGCAACAACTTCGAGGGAGGTCAGGTCCTTTATCTTCCCGGACTTAAGCCCCATTTTGGCCATTTCACCGTGTTTGATCATTTCAGATAATGGTTATCCTATGCCTTCTAGGACCCTCTCATAATATGGAGCTTGTTGTATGTCAATGAAGGTCATGACTATCTCAGACTCAGTCATGGCTGGGGTGACTTGTGCTGCAACCCGCCTCCAGTGTTGTGCATATTCTCTGAATGATTCAGTATTTTGTTTCTTGATTTTGGTTATTTGGTATCTGTCTGGAGCCAGCTGAGATTGCAATATATATTGTCTGAGGAAGGCATGGGTTAACTCTTCCCAACTGTGAATTTTAGAGTTTTCCAAAAGGGCATACCAAGCTCTGGCCTCTCCGGTCAGACTTTTCTAGAATAACTACATTTGAAGTTTCTCGTCCTCTACATAGGATCCGAGTTCTGCAATGGATACTTTCAGATGTGTATAGGGGTCTCCCAAACCATCGTATTTCTCAAAATCGGGGACTTGAAATTTCTCAGGATAACGAGCCCCAGGGAGAATACATAGGTCAGAGTAATTGACACTGCCAAAGGCCCTAGTCCCTTTGATAGACCGGAGAGTTTCTTCCATCTGCTGTATTTTCTTCACAATGTCACCATTTTCCTGCTCTTTGTTGAGGATGGTGATTTCAGGGGTTTTGTTGGTTGTGTCCTGGTTTTATAGTTTAGGAATCTTAGTCTCAGGTTTTTCAGTCTCTTGACTGTCACCACTACCACCAGGTGTTCCTGGTTCTGTATGAGCTTGGGTTTATTTCCCTTTAAGGGCCTTGCTTTGTTCTCTCAGAAAATTGGCCAATTCGGCTATCTGATTCTTTAGTCCTTCAAACTCTTCCATAGATACAGGGGTGGATTCTAGTTGGGCACTGGAAGTCATATCCGTGGATGGACTTAGTGCTTTCTTAGACTTAGATCTAGTGACAAGACAAATTTTTCACCTACAATAAAACGTAGGCGTGTTAATTTCTTGATGTAGGTAAGGATAGGATGCATGCCATGATGTGTTTTTGTGATTTTTTAATCTTATCCTGCAAAACAGAGGTCAGTTGTTTTGATGACAGGATGACAAGATGTATTATAACAGGAAATGTAAATCTTTCATTATTTACATTGTACTCCTTTACATTTGGAATTGAAAACTTGACATTGAATTAAAAGAGGAAGGTATGAAGAAGTTTCCCTTTGGATTTGGTTAATCAGAGGCTGACCTATCTTAGGCTATCTAGCGGCTTTTTGGCATGAAGGTTCCCAGATCATCGCAATCTACTAGATGGAAAATTAATCCGATCTTTCAACTAGAATGAATCTGGGTGGTGCATTTTCATGAGCCCCAGAGACATAGCCATCCCCAGAGACATTACTTATCACCGACGGGTTTTGCCTCCCAGAGGAGGAATCACACAACATACATTCACATACATCGTGCCTTACCGTTATGCATATGATGAAATTGGTGTGAAGCACTAATATGGGTGCGAAGCACTAAAAAAGCAAAAAAGCATTCATTCACATGCATTCAATGTAAATACGCAGCATTCATACATTCATTCAATGTAAAGATGCAGCATTCACACACACGTAGTTTTGAAAGGGAAATGTTTGAAAAGATTGGAGTGCGGCCTAAGCCCTCTACTGTCCCCAGCAGAGTCACCACCTGTCGACGTCGAGAAAAAATCCGCGGGTCGGGTCACAACCCGGATCTTTCTCTCTTCCTAAGTTATCTCTACCCTCACTCTTTTTATTGCGAAAAAGGTTTTGAAGGGTTTTTTAGGAAAAGGCAATCATGTATCATGTCGACGATTTGATCGTTTTACAGAGTCGCAAGTTGGTAGATTTGAAATGGTTGTACCAACTCAACTGAGTTTTATTTGAAGGAGGCCCAATTGCTGGACACTATCCAAACTTGATCTTTAAAAATAATGTTTGAGTTCGGGGGCTTTGTTAAGTGTGGGAAAGGTGTTAGGCACCCCACAACTCCCGTGTAAACACGATACCACATCTTTTCAATATTTCCCTTAAAGAACTAAAGTGTGTGTGTGAATTCTATTTTGAAAATTGGGCTTATGTTTGATGGAAAGCATGTCTTATGCATCGTTGAACCTATACACGAAGGGTTTGATTTGATTTGCAAAAAGTCTTTGATTTAATTTGCGAAAGTGTTTTGATTCGATTTGCAAAAGCTTCTCTTTTCGAAAAGATTGTTGAAATGATGTTTTGAAAGAATGTTTTCAAACCCTTACGCTATCATAGGAATTGAAGCATATCGTTACTTCAATTTTATCTTTTTCAAACTTAAGGAACAATTTGAATGGTGATTGTCAGGCTGCGAAGCATCCTCGACCACAACATATATACAAATGTCGTCTACTCATGGGCATAATAGCCATCGGAGGGACTCTGACACGACAAACCACAATTCTCATTATTTTGAGACCTTAAACTCGGATAACCCTTTTAAGGTCTTTTGTTTGTACATTTTATAGAAAAACTAGCAGGGTACAATTGTAAAGTGGAGTTTTTCCATCGTGGGAATCAGATTCTAATCAGTTTGATCATGAATCCCACGATTCCTAAGCTCACATATGAGTACCTAATAAACCTGCACGGCTCAAATTTGTACAAAAATAAATATATATCCAAATGTTCCCAAAACCGAGGATTCATTCATTCAGTAAATCCAAAGTTGTCAACCAAGACTGGGAAGATAACCCAGTGGTGGTGAAAGTTGCTTATATATGCATATTTATATATAAAAGCAGTAAAAAAGGACACAGAATAATCCAGGCCGAACTGAAATATAAATATATATATATAGAGAGAGAGAGACAGAAAAGTAGTCAACCAAGAATGGGAAGATAACCAGTGGTGGTGAAAGTTACTTATATATGCATATTTATATATAAAAGCACTAAACTACCGCAGATTTGACATCCGGGCTTGACAGAATTTAAAAGTTAGTATATACGCAGTTAAATATATACAAAAAAAGCCAAACCCGGACTGGGAAGATAACCCAGTCTGGCGAAGTTGCTCAAATCGTAGATACTAGTATTTAAAAGCTGCTGGAAGCGACGGATCGTCAATCCGAGTTGCAGAAATGCCAGAAAATGCATTTATGTACAAAAATCTACCAAAAGTTGACAAAAACGGCCACGGAACTGAGTTCCGGGCATATTTAGAAAACGAAACTTGATGTGCAAATGTAAAACAGTACAAAGAAGTATTGATTTGCTTATCGTAAAAATAGTCACAATGGACTGCTACACGGGTTTTTTGCCAAATTGTAGGCTTTAAACGTCCGAATATACTAGTTAGTTTCTGATATGTGGTAGTATGTGGGTATATCTATGTGTTAGAGTGAAAAAATTTTGGTTTGGAAGATAAGAAATTGGACAGAAAACCAAACGAGCAGATGTTCGAAGCATTTTTTGATTTCTTGAAATGAGATGGGGTGGCCTCTTATTTATAGACCAGAAAGCCTCCACTCTACCTGCTGCTGTGGCAGGTAGAGGTGTAGCTCCATGTGGTAGGGCCCACGTAGAGAATTTTGTTATCTCGAAGTACGTGCACTCCGAGCAACGCGAGGTTGAAGTTAAAACTTTCTAACTTCTGATCTGAGCTTCCATTTGAGGCGTGCGATACCTTTTTGAAAATCCCTCGCCAAGAGTGGCACAATGATATGGGATAAAACATTTTTCGGGTCCAAGAAGACCGGTTCATCACCAGGTCTTTGATTCCCCGCAGTTTATCCGTTGAGTTGTCTTGCGCTGTTTGCACTCGGGATCATTATTATGGTTCATTCTGACCTTGGTGGCATCAATTTGGCTTGAGTTTAACCGAATCGGCTTAGCATTGGTAAAATAACTATTTTACCCCTCCCGGGGTTGCCTTCAGTGTCGACATGGCCTTCGGTTGACTTCCTAGGGTTGTTTCTAAGACTTGAATCCCATTTGAGTCTGTTTGTCCTCAGTGTTGTCTCTGAGGTTGACTTGGTCGCTCCAGGTTTTCCTTTGGAGATGTTGTGATGGTTAAGGTTTGTTTCTAAAGTTGACCTGACTTCCCGGGTTGAGACCGTGGATGACATGTACTTCCCAGGTTGAGACCGGGGCTGACCTGTACCTCCTTAGTTGAGACCGGGGCTGATCTATACCTCCCGAGTTGAGACCGGGGCTGACCTGCACCTCCCGGGTTGAGACTGGGGCTGACATGTACTTCCCAAGTTGAGACCGGGGCTAACCTGTACTTCCCGGGTTGAGATCGGGGCTGACCTGTGTAATAGACGAGATTATTTTTATTTTTTTTTGTGATTCTGATGACAGAATCCTTTTAAGGAGGGAAGATTGTAACGATTGAGATTTTATATATTAAATTTTAAATATTTATTGAGTAAATAAATATTTTATGTGATTTATTTACTAAGTTGAATAAATAAATTATGAGATTGTGGAGTGATTTAATTAAGTGTTATATATTAAGTAAATGAATACTTAATATCTAATTTAATTGATATGTATTGATTTTATAGTATAGTTCTAATTTAATTGAGGTAATTAAATTAGATGAGTTATGTGATGAGTGTTACATAAATTATAATTAGCGAGTAATTATAATTATGTGGTAATTTTTATGTGATTAATTTATGTTGGATTTTAATTAATTAAATAGGAATGTTAAAGATTTAATTAATTAGAGTGTAACATTAAAGTATGTGTTAAAAGGATTTATTTAAATAAAGAAAAAGAGCTTTTAAATTGTTTTAACCAAACAAGACCCTTGAAAAGGCTTTCGCCAAACAGGGCGCTTGCATTGTTTTAAACCTATTCTAATTAAACAATGGCTTAATACTAAAATATATTTTTAAAAATAAAGGTTTGCCAAACATGGCCATAAACTTTTCAAATGCTTGTAACCTATGTAATTAGTAATAGTTAATATGGTAATTAGTATTATACTTATTACTTATATTAATAATATAGGTTACATATATATTATATATGTAAATGTATATTATATACGTTAGATAAGTAAGTTATGTTAGTTTTACAAAGAAAGAAAGAAAGTAGAGAAGAGGGTTAGAGAGAATTCTCATAAAAGAAGAAGAAGAAGAAGAGAAGCTTTGAGAAAGCAAAAGGATAACTTTACACCATCATCATTTTCTTCTTCAATTATCAAAACAAAAAGGGTATAATCACTATCTTATAGTTTTAAAATTTTAATTGATTGTTCTTCCTTATTTCAAGTTCTATGTGAATATGAAATTTTTGTGAGATTGTGTAAACATGAATTGTATATATATATATATATTGTGTTTATATACTGTTTATAATTGAATTGTATGCTATAAACGATTTTCAAAAATTCAATTTGTTGTAAAATAAGTTTTAATTGAGAATTTGTGTTCTTATGAATTTTCATATTTTTGTTGAATTAGAACTAAAGATTAATGTAAACATAAAATTTATGTGTAATATGTGTTATAACATGTTTATATATGAGTTGTATAGTTGTCTTAGCGATTCAATCCACGTAATTAAGATGAACATGAAGAAATCATGTTCATAGTAATTTACTGTGAACTAATTTTTAAAGAATAGCCTTTGAAACTATCAAATTGGTGTTTGATTATGGATTATTGTTTAAATTGATCATGGTTTATGTTAATATGTTAGGAATTAGAGTTATTGCAATTGGAATTACATGAATTGATTGAAAAATAAATTCGTAATAGCAAATTTTGTCAAGAACACTTAATATTTTATTTTCTTCAAAAATTATGAAAACTTGGTTTTTGATCATGTGTTGCAAGGATTTTATATGTTATAATCATGTTAAAGAGTTCAAAATATTGTTGTCTTTAAGTTTCATGTTCATCATGTTGAGAAAAATCAGATTTTGGTGTGAAAAAATAAGCCAAATTGGCTTATTTCTCTACCGTTCGCGAGCTGGGAGAACCCACCAGTAGTGGGCCCCACCCCAACGGTGCTTTTAGCCTTTGGGGACTCGCCCCAGCGGGTTAACATGCTGTCCGGGATATTTGTTTTCCCTTCGTTGAGTTTTCATGCCGCTTTTGTTTAGCTAACTTATTTTTATGACTTGTTAAGTGTAATAAGTAATGAGATAACATATTTTTGATGTGTTTAAGATAGATTGAAGTCTTATATGACTGTATTACATGTGTATGGGTGTATTACTTTCATAAGGTACACATAATGATTTAAAGCGTTATAAGCTTGTGAAATGTATGTCGTGAGTATAGACTCACGTATATGGCTAGTTAGCAACCTATGTTGTAAACAACGTTGTGAGTTGGACTTGAGTATGAAGTTCGACCGCTTAAATGTTATAGTTAAGTACTAATAGACGTTTTAAACGTAATGTAATGTGTAGGGTAATTGTGGAAGTGATTGTAATTATTAACGTGTAGCTTGCGCTTGAGGCAAGTTCTCTAATCCTTATTCTTTTACGTTAAGCAAGTTTCTATTTCTAAACTTGTTATTTATTTTGTGCAAGCTTTCTAAACCATTCTTGTACGCTATGCAAGCCCTATCATTGTATCTTTTCATTGTGCAAGTTCTCTAACCCTTGCTCAATATATCATGAAAGTTTACTTCCGTTTATTAACTTGTTATGTGTTGTACAAGTTATTCTATATTCAAATATTCATAAAGCATAAGTATTGGAGTATTATTTAAGTAATGTGATCTTGACTTAGTTGTTCAAGCAAGATCTACGTGATCTATCGAATGTTTTAAGTTATCTCTAAAGCATGCCTAGTTATCATGAAATCTATTGTTGCATCTTACATTGATTCGTAATTCTTATATTATCGAACTGTTAAGCATTGTGAGTCGATTCAACTACTCCATAGATGATGATAGTTGAAATTCCAAAGCTCCTTTATCTATCCAAACCAAACTTTCTTTGGGGCAGACTTGTATTCAATTAATGAGAATGAACAACCCTATTTGTTAGGGGACATTTATGCGAAAGCGTTAAGATGGTTGTGCACAGTACATGGTACGAAGGGCTGATCCCCCTAAGTACGAGTTGAAGGTCCATAGTCTTAATGATTGTTAAAGGTTTTTAATAGAAATATTTATAACCTAGGACATAGTTCAAGGTCGTATGACCCTCAAATAAATTCTATAATCGAATTTTAAAGATGATGAAAGAATTATTATTCAATTCTTTATTTTGATGAAAGTAAAGTCATTCAAATCTTTCGAAGTTATTCAGTTATGCCATATCACTGTTGTATTTCAAGTGAGCTTTTGTTTGCTCACTCTTGCATATTTTACCACTCCTTGCAGTTGAAGCCAAGAATGTTGATGTATCGTCAACAAGTAAAGGAAAAGGAAAGATGAGCAAGTAAAGGCTTGTTGTCTTCAATATCTGATTATAATATGACTTAGTGATTACGTTATTTTATTTTCGCACTTATGAAATTGATTTTAAGGTTGAGTTAACCCTGGGATTTATTTTGGATAGAGTGTAATACTTTTACAAGAAAGATTTGGTTGAAGTTTTTATGAAGGTTGTAATTTGTTTTTCAATTCTTTATTATTGGGTAGATGTATATTTTAATTAGAAAGTGAACACCAAATCATGTGGAAACAAAGTACCCGGATTTAGGGGTGTCACAACCTATTCTTCCTAGGTTAAGACCAGGGCTGACCTGTACTTCCCGGGTTGAGACCGCGGCTGACTTGTACTTCCCGGGTTGAGAGCGGGGCTGATCTGTACCTCCCGGGTTGAGACCGAAGCTGATTTGACTGCCCTGTATTGAGACCGGGGTTGAGTTGATAGACCGATATTGAGATCGGAGTTGATTTAATGGCCCAGTATTAAGATCGGGGTTGATTTGACTGCCTGGTATTGAGACCGGGGTTGATTTGATGGCCCGATATTGAGACCGGGGTTGAGTTGACTGCCCAATATTGAGACCAGAGTTGATTTGATGGCCCAGTATTAAGATTGAGGTTGATTTGATTTCTCGGTATTGAGACCGGGGTTGATTTGATGGCTCGATATTGAGACTGGGGTTGATTTGATTGCCCGGTATTGAGACCGGGGTTGAGTTGCTTTCCTGGTATTGAGATCAGGGTTGATTTGATTTCCCTGTATTGAGACTGGGGTTGATTAGATGGCCCAGTATTGAGGCCGGGGTTGAGTTACTTTCCCGGTATTGAGACCAGGGTTGATTTGATTTCCCTGTATTGAGACCGGGGTTGATTTGAAAAGATAATTTTGCCCTCCTACAGTGTTAGTGGCAGGGAAAGAAAATTTCAAGTATCTACAATAACACCGAATGAATGTAAAGGTTATGCAGAACTTGGGAAGGAACTATTATAATGAAATGTTTGGTCAACTTATATAGGTTATTAAAGTATTCAATTAAATATATGAATAGATAGTAGTACCGTGTAGCACCATATTCAAGATTTGAAGGTACCCGAATTTGGGGGTGTCACAGTTCGCTTACAATAACAATTTTTATACAAGTATAGGTATGACGCCTTAGGAAGCATTGTAAGGGATAAAGTGCAGGACGTCACTGTGCTGGGATGAAGTAGGTGAACGTCGAATGTTAGGACCTGAGATGGTACAACAAACGACATACGTGGTGAAGTTGATACGTACCCGACTGGTAGCGACTCGAGACAGACAGAATAAGTATGCGGATCCTCACCGTGAGAAGGGGGAGTTTGAAGTTGGTTCGTATGTCTTGCTAAAGGTGTCGCCTTGGAAAGTAAAGATACGCTTTGGGAAGAAGGAAAAATTGAGTCTATGGTTTATTTAACCTTTTATGATTCAAAGGAGAGTAGTAGAGGTAGCTTATGAGATAGCCTTACCTCCAGAGTTAGAGCATATTCATAATGTGTTTCACGTGTCAGTATTGCATCCTTATAAATCAAACTATAAGTGTTTATGTCGGGAAAATTTTGGGTTTCCTTTTCCTAAATGTTTCTACCCTTTATGTTTTCTATTTGGTTTTTTTTGATCAGAAAAGGTAAATTTTCAAGAAAAGTTTGATTTTATTGGACCGAATTAGATAGAGCCGCCAGTTGGTATGAGTAAAATAGTTGTACCAACTCAATCGAGTTTTGAAAGATTTTGCAATATGGTCTTGGAAACCGAGTTTTCATAGAGTTCGGGGGCTTGATTAAGCGGGGGGAAGGTGTTAGGAACGGACTTCTGTGAAACACGGTTATCGCGCTTTTCATTCCCTAATTTTTGTGTGTGTGTGTGTGTGTATTAAAGTAATTAGGCATAAGTGCTTTATTTGAAAGTAGTGTTGTGTTTTGTTGGACCTATATACAAAGGGTTTGATTTTTTTGAATAGTCCATTTTAGACAAGATATGAAAGTGATGTTTTGAAAGGTGGTTTTCAAACCCTTTCGCTCGTATAGGAATTGAAGCCTTTTGATACTTTTATTTTATTCCATATTTAGCTTGATTCAATTTTAATTCTCGGGATGCAAAGCATCCTCGACAAAATAATATATATATATATATATATATATATATATATATATATATAAGTGTCGGGCTCCTTATGGGCATAGAAGCCATCGAAGTGACCCGAACACCATAATCAATGCTTTTACTATGTTGAGACCTTAAATCCTGATAACCATTTTAAGGTCCCTCTTATTTACATTTACAAAGGGATGCAAGCTAAGTTTACAACTTGAACATGTCCATTATGGGAATCGGACCTAGATTCATGGATTTAACTGTAAATCCTGTGATTCCTAGGCTCACAAAAAATTATTTACAAGCTTGCACAATATATAACTTCAAATAAAATGCATGTTTAATTCTAGACGTCACAAAATAAGAGATTCATTAGTTAAATACCTTCATGCGCATAGCCGTGGCTTTACGTTTCCTCTAGATACATATCTAGGGTCCCGTAATTACCAAATATTTATAAACTAGAAAGAAAACTAGATTTAAATAAATCTTAGCCATTTTAGCTTAATGGTTCTAATTTGGCAACTTTTGAACCGATTAAAAGGTAGTCAACACACGTTAAATATTACAAATTTACATCATATAAACGTTTACAATTAATATTTAATCACAATAATTAACTATATATATAATAAATCAACAAATTATATATATATATATACAATTATATAAAGATTAACTATATAAATTATATATATATATATATAATAAAGCAAGAAAAGCCACACATTTGAAATCTAGGCAAATTGAACTATATATATATATATATATATATATATATATATATACTTATATGTATAATAAAGTAATAAAAAGCCACGAATTTGAAATCTAGACCCAACTACTATATATAGAGCTAAATATATATATATATATATATATATATATATATAGTAACGCAAAGAAAAGCTAAAAATTGATATTTAAACGTTAAAACTAACTAATATTCAAATATATTACTCATATATATCTATATTAGTAAGAAAAAATGAAAATTTGAAGAAACCTTACGGTCTTGCACGAGACTGGCTATCGAACGGCTTTAAACGCCCTTAAACTTGATTTTCACTAGTTAAATCGTGATATGTTGCAATAGATGCGTATGTGAAAGCTTACAAGTGGGGTTTTATGTTAGGTTTGTAAGATTCATGGATACAATCAACTTACATAAAATAAGCGGAAGCATATTAAATCAAGGTTTTAAAATTTTACAAACCATATACCCAGATCATTTTTTATGCAAAATTATTAATTAAACAAAAAGATGGAGATTAGTATTCATACCCTTGAAGATTCTAGCTTCCGCAGGTACGAGTTCAACTCCAAATTCTTTTCGCGTTCTACTTGTATTCACCAGGTTGATTCCTTCTGTTGATCAACATTAGCCACCCAAGTGTTTGGCCTCTAGAGGTGATCCACCAAGAAAGAATAATAATTCAAGAAGAAGGGTGTTTGGCTAAACCCTAGTCTCTTTCTCTCTAGAAAAGGAGTGCTCTCCCAACTCTTGAATTAAAAATGTCTAACCTTGTTCCATAATAAGACTTTCTTATTTATAGATGTAGGCAACCCTCCTAAACAATTTAGGATTTGGGTTTTATATTAATTAATTAAACTCATTTAATTAATTAGGCTTCTCAATCCTATTGGAAATAATTAAACTCTTTTAATTAATTAGCCTCCTAATCTTATTAGGAATATATATGACAGAGAGAGATATATAATATCTTATTAATTAATTTCCAAACTCTTTTAGGAATTAAATAATAATAACAATAGTAATAATAATAATAAGACTCCTCTTCTTAATTTATATTTAATATTTTTAAAATATTAAATAATAAATATTAAGTTATATAATTTATTATATCACCATAGATTAAATTAAATATACTTAACTTATTATTACGATTATGTCATTTGTTTCTTTAATAAATATTCTTTCTTTTATGGTGTGACCCTTTAGGTCCTCCATATTAAACATATTGTGAATAAATCAATTAGAACAATTCTAATCTTATTTAAATAAATAAATAAAACTAATAATTCATTTAAATAAATAACATTTATTCTACAATAAGGATAAGCTTCCTTAGTGATCAACGACTTTTCAGATAATATAAATTTCAACATTAATCATAAAAGAACCTATGAGTTAATAGTTACCGTACAATTCAATCCTTTCACCATACAATGTGCCAATTAAATATAAGATATAGAATTACTAGCAAGTCTTATTTTATTTAATTATATGTATTTCGATTCTAAAATAAACAACTCCAAATAATGTAAATTAGAAACTCCTTTCTAATTTCATTCCACCTTGGCCAAGGATTCTTGGGTTGTCATTTATCAAATCACATAGGATATATCTCTTCTTTTACTAGAAGTGCTAGATTCTTTATTGACCATTCATTATCTCTATATATAACTTATTACATCCAAGCATACCCTTTGATATACCCTAAGTGTCTTAAGGAATAAGTCAAAATATAATTTATTATACACAAGATAATATGATGATCTCAAGTCTGATGATCACTTGCACTACTATCACATTAGGAATTTCTATTGACAGGCGAGGAAAACTCCATTAGGTATTCCTTAGCGAGTTACGTTCAGTGTACTTATTCTCAAATAATTACCTACATACTTGCTTTAGTGTCTCCACATAAATGAATATGAGATCAATCATTCTCATCAAATGAGCAAGTAATATATGTACCAATCTATCCGGATTCACTAATCCCCTTTTTAATAATCCAACAATTGAGAACAATTTTAGTTTTTAAGCTATTTAAGAATTTAGATCTCATTAGCATGATTATCATCATGATTCTAAAAGCATTGCTTAAAACTATGGGTTTATCACATATTATAAAAACAACACTATGTAGATAAATAAATTCCTTTAATTAAATGATACTTTTATTAATAAATGAATAAGATTGTTACAAAGTATATGCTTTATCATCAAAAATGATTGGCTTGTATGCATACTACTTTCAATCTCCCACTTGCAGTAAAGCCAATCGACATGGTATCTCATACCCTTCTTCTCTAAGTGACGATCATACTGCCGTTGGATAGCTTTAGTAAATAGATATGCAATGTCATTTTTGAGAGTTCACTATCTCTATAGTGACTTCTCCTCTTTTAATGATTTCTTTAATCAAACGAAAGTGTTATAACACATGTTTGGATCCAAGATGAGACTTAGGAACTATTCCTAGTTCTGTAATAAACTTTTCATCCGAAACATCAACTTGTAGCTTCATTTACAGCTATTTACTTTATCTTTGTCACTAAACCAACAACTCTTTGCTGTTTAGAACCTTTCCAATTCACTGCACCACCATTCAAGGTAACGCTTCACCCTAAAGTGGATTTGTTGTCATCTTGGTCAGTCCAAAAACTTGAGTCTTTTAGTCCTCTAGTTTTATTTAGACCCACCATGAATTATTCTAACATCTTTAATGTTGGTTAAGTACTTTAAGATGTTTTTCACGTCTCGTAGTGAACTTCTCCAGAATATAACTGATCAACATCAAGTCTCGTATATTTTATTGCATACATGATAGTAACTCATGCGATCTCTCTTTTATTGAGGACAATTTTAGAGAGATTCACTCCATGGCTCATCATCATGAGATATCTCTTGGAGTTTGCCATGCTAAATACCTTTAACATCAAATGAATATACGTTCATTGGGTTAAGCTGAGCATCCTTTTAAATCTATTTATATAGATTTAAATCCCTAATTTAGGATGTTCTAACCAAATCATTCATAGAGAAATGTTTAGACAACTTTATCTTTACTGATTATAACATTGGTATGTCATTCTTTATTAGTAGTATATCAACATATAATACTAAGATGTCACAGCGCTCTTACTGACCCTTTTGTACTCACTAGAATCATTCTAATTTTTTATAAAATCAAACTCTTTTGATGTACTTATCAAAATGAATGTTTCATCTTTGAAAAGCTTGCTTCAATCCAGAAATGGATTGTTGTAGCTCATATACATGATTTATTTTAACCATTGAGACATATCCATCTGGCTGTATCATACATACATTTTTCTCTAATAATTTATATTTGAGGAAGGGTGTCTCCACGTCCATTTGCCAAATTTAGTAATCAGCTGCAATCGCAAGTAAAATCAGAATGGTCTTGAGCATTGCTTCAAAGATCCATTTTAGATTTTATGGTCATCTACCATTTCTCTGAGTGTCTAAAACTCTTAGCCTTATCGTATATAATTGGATCAGCATCTTCTATGATGCTTACCTCATCATCATCATCTTTAATGAATCCATACCTCCCATGCATCTTCGGTACTATTCCAAATTTACGATTCGGTTGTGGTACAATAGGTCTATCTACATGTTTCTCCTTTTGACTAATAGTGATTTGTGGTTCTTGAACTCCTTCAAGATCTATTATCCTCCCACTATCCCTTCAATGATAAACATCTTTACCTTAGAAGGCAGCGTGTTTCTCGAAAAACACATTTTGCGAAGTAGGATTATAGAACATTTACCCTGAACTAACTTTAGGATGCCTCACAAATCTGTATTTGTCTAATCTTTTCCCAAACTTATCTTTTTGAAACCTTTTCACATAAGCTGGATAACCCTTTATCTTAACATACTTAAGATTAGGAATCCTCCCTGTCCATAACTCTTATAAAGTCTTGGGGACGGATTTTGAGGTTATCTTATTTTGTAGATATGCAGCCGTTTCCATGGCATTACCCTAGAAGGATATTGGAATGTCAGAAAAATTATTATGGACCGCACCATATCCAACAAGGTGCTATTTTTCCTTTTAGATACACCAATCAATTATTGTGTATCAGGAAGTGTCCTTTGTGAGAAAACCATTTAAGATGATCCTAAAATTTATTGCAAAAGTATTTAATCCTCGATCCAATCGAAGAATCATAATACGTTGCCAATTAGTTTTACTTCTGAATTCTTTGAACCTTTCAAATGATTCAGACTTGTATTTCACTAAATACAAATATTCAACTCTTTGAATGATCATCTCCTTTTTCTTTTACTAGTTTGTTCAATTTAAAATTATTTTTCATGTAAGTCAAGTATGTAAAATCCATTCAGTAAATTGTTAATTATTTAAACTATTGGACTTTCCCATAGACGACATTAAACAATAAGTTCTTGCAGTTAATGGAACAACCTTTGCTCCATTTCCACACGCAGGAAGACTTCCCCTTGTTTAGCTTTCTACTTCTGCTTGGTCCTTTTATAAATCTGTATTTATGAGAACTATAGCTGGTATCCAATACTCAATTAGAAATTTTACTTAGTCAAAGCTTTATTTAAATTATGAACAAACCTTTATTTGTAATCGAAGCTTCACTAAGCTTCTTCTGGTTAGCCTCTGCAAGATACTTCTTGTAGTTTATATTCCAGTGTCCAAGCTTATTGCAGTAAAAGCAAACTCCTTTGCTATCCGTATCAGTTTTGTTCTTATTATCCTTTGTATTTTGTCTTTCCTTTTACCTTCTTTGAAATTTTCTTCTTCTAGATCAAAAGAGCTTCTTAGATATCTAATATCTATTAGTACTACTTTCCTCACCATTCAACTCCTTGAATTGTAGGAATATAGTAGGAGCATCCATAGTTTCATGATGACGCTGAAGCTCATTACTCATGGATGCGAGCATAATGTATTGAGCCAACTATGCATCATATTGATACTTTCTAAAAGTATCAATCTCTTCCTTAGAGGCATTGTCTACAACCATTGCAGGGATAGGCGTATTAAGGAAATAAGATAACTTTTCAGCCTTGAGAACTATTCTCAAATTTTTTAACCAATCCGTTCGGTTAGGTTAATTAGCATCTAATATGTTACGCAGTGATAGTAATTTAGACATTGTAAAATTCTTTAAATGAATTTGTAATTAACAACATTATAGCATACATTCATTTATTAATTACAAAGATAAATTAGGTCTTATATTAAATTGGTATCTCCCACTATTTTCTTCAAACTATATTACCCTCACAATATATAGTTAGACAAATTTAATTAAAGATTTTCTAGTGAGAATACGGATGCTATTTCAAATGTATATAGTCTTGTAGATAACACAACAAACCATATATAAATAAAGAAGTAGACAACTCTTTGTCATTTACATCAATATCTAACTCTTTTTAATTTTTCCTCTTAGATCATAATGGTCAAGTGTGTGCACATCCGAACTAAAATAATTTAAGTTAAGTCCAACCTTGCACTTCTATATATTCAAAAAAGAAAAATATTGTCCTTGTGGATAGCACAACAAAACAATATTGTTCAATTTTCTTTATAATCATTAAATGTAATTAAATTAACATCTTAAATACTCAATACTTGCCTTGTGGATAGCACAACAAACTCATATTAAATATTTAATACTCTATTAATTTTATCATGCTAGAAGACGACGTTAGATATTCCAAATATCTTTGAACGCTTTAGACTTAATATAATTTCTTTGAGGGGTTTGTTAATATTAGTCTCATCTTGTTTAGTGCGCACGCACATATATATATAAAATACGCATCATATTAATTAACATGCAAAGCATGTTTTATAATATATAATATATATAATAAGCATGCACATATAGAATACTATATTCTACCCGGATTGATTAAGGACTTTTATTCTAGTTTGGTTCGCTAGAGCAACAAAGTAAACCAAAAGGACAAACCTAGAGGTGCAAGAATTAAATTTAAATATAACTATTACATTTAAATCCCGGGCTCCATTACAAATGGGTCTTCACACGCTCCTTGCTCCTTAGTCTCCAATTCTTCAAAAGTTAATTCTAACTATTCCTATTACACAAACTATTTACTATAAATAAAAATCTTGATCAGTAGTCAAGGAAAAGTACATATGAGGGAGATAAAAATTACATTAAGAAAAATTAGAGAAGACGAGGTACGCAGACCCCATTAATAAAACCCATACATTCAAACATCCAACTAAAATAAAATCCAATCACATTGGTCAATAGTGTTAGGTTTGTAAGATTAATGGATACAATCAAATTGCATAAAATAAGCGGAAGCATGGTAAATCAGAGTTTTAAATTTTTACAAACTATATACCCGGATCATTCTTTATGCACAAGTATTAATTAAACAAAAAGATGGAGATTAGTATTCATACCCTTGAAGATTATAGCTTCCTCAGGTACGAGTTCAACCCCAAATCCTTTTCGCGTTCTACTTTAATCCACCGGGTTAATTCCTTCTTTTGATCAATATTAGCCACCCAAGTGTTTGGCCTCTAGAGGTGATCCACCAAAAAAAAAATCAATAAGAAGGGTGTTTAGATAAACCCTAGTTTCCTTCTCTTTATAAAAAAAAGTGATTTCCAACTCTTGGAATTAAAAATGTCTAACCTTGTTCCATAATAAGACTTTCTTATTTATACATGTAGGCAACCCTCTTAAATAATTTAGGATTAGGGTTTTATATTAATTAATTAAACTCCTTTAATTAATTAGGCTTCCCAATCCTATTGGGAATAATTAAACTCTTTTAATTAATTATCCTTCTAATCTTATTAGGAATATATATATATATATATATATATATATATATATATATATATATGAGAGAGAGAGAGTATTTTATTAATTAATTTTGAAACTCCTTTAGTAATTAAATAATAGTAATAATAATAAGACTCCTCTTATTAATTTATATTTAATATTTCTAAAATATTAAATAATAAATATTAGCTATTTAATTTATTCTATCACCATAGATTAAACTAAATATACTAAACTTATTATTACGATTATGCCATTTGTTTCTTTAATAAATATTCTTCCTTTTATGGTATGACCCTTTAGGTTCTCCATATTAAACCGGTTGTGAATAAATTAATTAGAATAATTCTAATATTAGTTAAATAAATAAATTAAACTAATAATTTATTTAAATAAATAATATTTATTCTACAATAAGGATAAGCCTCCTTAGCGATCAACAACTTTCAAGATAATATAGATTTCAACATTAATCATAAAAGAACATGTGAGTTAATAGTTACCATAAAATTCAATCCTTCCACCATACAATGTCACAATTAAATATAAGATATGAAATTACTGTCAAGTCTTATTTTATTTAATTATATGTATTTCGATTCCAAAATGCACAACTCCAAATAATGCAAATTAAAAACTCCTTTCTAATTTTATTCCACCTTGTCCAAGGATTCCTGGGTTGTCATTTATCGAATCACATATAATATATCTCTTCTTTTACTAGAAGTGATAGATTCTTTATTGACCATTCATTATCTCAAACTAACGACCGAGAAATTCCACATAGTTTAAAATTTAAGTTTTGAAAATTATTTGTTTGTTTGTTTAGATTTCGTTTTATGACCTATGATGGTGATAATATTGTAGTATTTTTGTTGCGTGCAATAATAAATAATTAAGAATTTTGAAGATGAAAATAAAAATTTTTCGAGAAAGTTTGCGTAAAAACACTATTCACGTAAAGAACGATCCGAGTTAGGTTTTGACCCTAGGTTCTTTTGAGAGATCTGTACGTCATATTGAATTTCCATTTCAAGATCTACCGGTAATACGTCATGAAAAAATTTATTGTCCAATAAAAATTTCTCCATAAAACGTTGTGCTTAAAAATTTTCTTCCGTTTTTGGACATTTCGGTATATTCATTTTGACAAGTTGCTTTGTCGTGCTTACACTGACAAAATGCTTTGTCGTACTTACACTGACAAAATGCATTGTTGAGCTTGGTAGATATTTTTGGTTATAAGCTGCATTATCGAGCTTGGTTGCAAGCTGCATTGTTGAGCTTGGTAGATATTTTTTGTGGCAAGCTGCATTGTCGAGCTTGGTTGCAAGCTGCATTGTCGAGCTTGGTAGATATTTTTAGTGGCAAGCTGCATTGTCGAGCTTGGTTGCAACCTTCATTGTCGAGATAGGTAGATATTTTTGGTGGCAAGCTGTAGTGTCGAGCTTGGTTGCAAGCTGTATTGTCGAGCATGGTTGCAAGCCGCATTGTCGAGCTTGGTTGCAAGCTGATAGATATTTGTGGCTTAAAGTCCAAAATATCCTAACTTAGGAAATCCTATAAATAGGCCATTCCTGTTTCACTTAGAACTACCAATTCACAAAGTTAAAATCTCAAGTTGCAAAGAAATAGTTAAAGCTTTCAACTATAAGAGGTAATATCTCTAGTCGTTGTTATGTTCGATTTTATTTCAATTTATAGTCTATAATGCTCAAGAACATAAGTCGTGGCCATGTTCGAATATTTCAACTTTGTGTCCTTCATAATTTCTTGAGCAAGATGTTATTGTGTTCAATTTTATGTAATTGTATTGTAGAAATGTCAAGAACACAAGTCGTTACCATGTTCGGATTTTCCAACTCCGTGTTTCTTCATGTGTTCTTGAGCAAATTTAGTATTATTTAAGTTTATATTATTTCATTTATAAAATGTTATAATCATATATGCAAACCATTATAATGCCCAAATTATTTGAATTATGAAAATCAAAAGCTCAAGAACATAAGTCGTTACCATGTTCAATTTCGCGTTCTTCGCGTTCTTCACGTTCTTCACGTTCTTCGTGTGTTCTTGAGCTAAAGTCATAAATTTTACATAAGTAGGTTTATGATATTATTATTTTTATGTTATGATGTGTTATTAACTGTTAGAACATGTTATCATAGAAAATTAATGCTTGTGGTATCATGTTTTACCAAATAAAATGAAGAATTGTGAACAAAATCACAATTGTGACCTTTCTGACCATTTTTTGAAATTTCAAAATAGAAATTTGCTACTAAAATGAATAATAAAGTTATAAAGACAGAAGTTAAGAGCATGTAGGCACAAGAATCAACCAAAAATATTTTAAAACGAAAATGTTATGACAGCTTTCGTAAAGGACGTCAAAGCTGAAAATTTCTTGGAGGCTCTCTGATATAAGGGCTTAAAAGTGTGATGTTTAGATAGGGTGTTAAGATTATTATATTGTTGGGTTTGTACGAAATCGTGATGCAATCAAATTATAAAAAATAGCGAAACCATGGTATATCAGAGTTTAAAAAAATTATACAAAACCATTACCCAGATCATCCTTTATGCAAATTATTAATTTTAAAAAAAATAAATAAGAAGTTATAGAATCATACCCTTGTAGAATGAAGATTCCACAGGTACGAGTTCAATTCCTTATTCTTCGTGATCTCCTTGAATTTCCAGGTTAGATTCCTTCCTTTAATCAACGTTTGCCACTCAAGTGTTTGGCCTATAGAGGTGATCCACCAAGGAAGATGAATTATCAAGAAGGAGGGTGATTGGCTTAGTTTTCTATCCTCTATAGAAAAGGAGTACTCTCCAACAATTGGAATTGCATCAACTGATATCTATTATAAGACTTCACTTATATAGATATTGGTCAACCATTCTAATCCTATTAGACATGGGATTTCATTTAATTAATTAAACTCTTTTAATTAATTTAGGCTTCCCACCACATTGGGAATAATTAATTAAATTCATTTAATAAATTTGCCTCCTAATCTTATTAGGAATAAATGAGAGTACTAATATTAAATTAATTACTAAACTCCTTTAGAAATTAAAATAATAATAATTATAATAATATTAATAAGTCTCCTTTTATTAATTTATATTTAATATTTTCAAAATATTAAATAATAAATATTAAGCAATTTAATTTATTCTATCATTATAGATTAAATTAATTATACTTAATGCATTATTACGATTATGTCATTATCTTCTTAAATAATTATTCTTCCTTTTATAGTGTGACCCTTTAGGTTATCCATATTAAACCGGTTGTGAATAAATCAATTAAAATAATTCTAATCTTATTTAAATAAATAAATTAAACTAATAATCTATTTAAATAAGTAATATTTATTCTATAATAGGGATAAGCCTCCCTAGCGATCAACGACTTTTCAGATAATATAGATTTTAACATTAATCATAAAAGAACCTGTGAGTAAATAGTTACTGTACAATTCAATCCTTCCACCATACAATGTCCCAATTAAATATAAGACATGGATTTACTGTCAAGTCTTATTTTATTTAATCATATGTATTTCGATTAGAAAATGAACAACTCCGATTAATGCAAATTAGAAACCTCTTTCTAATTTCATTCCACCTTGGCCAAAGATTCATGGGTTGTCATTTAACGAATCACATAGGACATATCTCCTCTTTTACTAAAGATGGTAGATTCTTTATTGATCATTCATTATCTCTATATATAACTCATTATACCCAAGCATACCTTATATATGCCTTAAAAGGTCTTAAGGAATAAGTCAAAGTATAATTTGTTACATACAAGATACTATGATGATCTTAAGTCCAAGGATCACTTGTACTACTATAACATTAGGAATTTCTATTGACATGAGAGTAAAACTCCATTAGGTATTCTATAGCGAGTCACGTTCAGTGAACTTATTCTCCAATAAGCACCTACATACTTGCTTTAGTGTCTCCACACAAATGATTATGAGATCAATCATCATCATCCAATGAGCAAGCAACATATGTACCAATCTATCCGGATTTACTAATCCTCTTTTTAGTAATCCCACGATTGGGAACTATTTTAGTTTTAGAGCTTTCTAAGAATTTAGATCTCATTAGCATGATCATCATCATGATTCTAAAAGCATTGCTTAAAACTATGGGTTATTTACATATTATAAAAATAGCACCATATAGATAATTAAATGCCTTTAATAAATGATTATTTTATTAATAAATAAATAAGATTGTTTACAAAGTATGTGCTTTATCATCATACATGATTGGCTTGTATGCACACTACTATCATATGTCACCTATGAACATAGCTAAGTTATGTTATTACATGACATATAAAGTTATACAATACGATGAATCTAACTGCTTATGCACTATATGATTGTGTAGGATTATTTTAACAAGGTTACACTTATTGTTTATTATACTAAACACCAAGGCAAGTTTTTCTGCACTGTGTGCAAACTTTCTATTTTCTGTCACTGAATCAGCAACTGTTTGCTGCTTGGAACTCTTCCAACTAACTGCGCCTCCGTTGAAGGTAAACACATACCGTGAAAATAGATTTACTGTCATCTTGGTCTGTTTGAAAACTTGAGTCCGTGAATCCCTTGAGTTTTAATTCAGACCCACCGTAGACAAGAAAAATATCTTTAGTCCTTCTCAAGTACTTTAGGATATTCTTCACTGCCTTCCAGTGCTCTTCTCCAGTATTCGACTAGTATATGCTCGTTACACTAAGTGCATGAGCAATATCCGGTCTAGTACATATCATACCGTACATGATAGATCCTATTGCAAAAGCATAACTGATCTTACTCATATGGTCTC
This sequence comes from Panax stipuleanatus, assembly GCA_020205555.1. NCBI lineage: Eukaryota > Viridiplantae > Streptophyta > Magnoliopsida > Apiales > Araliaceae > Panax > Panax stipuleanatus. The sequence continues at coordinate 107,384,321 of CM035117.1, read as the reverse complement.
TCTCCTCAGGTGTCTTTGGGGCCTGTTTCTTGGAGAGATGTATTCAATGGCTCACTGGCATGAGACCTCTTTTGGAATCTTTCATGGTAAACCTCTTTAGCATCGCATCAATGTATGTTCCTTGGGATAAACCAAGCATCCTTTTATATCTATCTCTATAGATCTTTATCCCCAAAATATAGGATGCTTCTCCCAAGTCCTTCATGGAGAAGTGTTCAGATAACCAGATTTTAATCGATTGTAGCATAGGAATGTCATTCCCTATCAGTAATATATCATCAACATATAATACAAGGAATGAAACTGCGCTCCCACTAACTTTCTTGTACACACATGGTTCATCGTCATTTTTGATAAAATCAAACTCTTTGATTGTCTCATCAAAATGAATGTCCCATCTACGAGAAGCTTGCTTCAATCCATAAATGGATTGTTGCAGCTTACAGATTTGATTTGTTCCAACCTTTGAAACAAATCCCTCTGGCTATGTCATATACACATTCTCCTCAAGTTTCCCATTGAGGAAGGCCGTTTTCACGTCCATCTGCCAGATCTCATTATCGTTATAAGCTGCAATCGCAAGAAAAATCCGAAGGGACTTGAGCATAGCTACTGGTGAGAAGGTTTCATCATAGTCAACTCCTTGTCTTTATTTGAAACCTTTTGCAACCAGTCGGGCCTTATAGGTCTCTACCTTGCCGTCCGCTCCCATCTTTCTTTTAAAGACCCATTTACACCCAATAGGCTTAATGCCTTCAGGTGGTGAAACCAAAGTCCATATTTTGTTTTCATACATAGAGTCCATTTCGGATTTCATGGCTTCAAGTCATTTCCCTGAGTCTTTATTACTCATAGTCTGTTCGTAATTCAATAGATCATCATCATTCATGATGTGTACCTCATCGTCATGCTCTATAACGAATCCATACCTCTCAGGTATCTTCGGTAATTTTCCAGATTTACGAACAGGGTGTGGTATAGTAGGTTCTTCTATTTGGTCAGGTACCTGACTTTGATCCGTGGTAATTTGTGGTTCTTGAACTTCTTCAAGATATATCTTACTCCCACTGACCCCTTCATGGATAAACTCCTTTTTCAAGAGGGCAACATGTTTCGTAACAAACATCTTTTGATCAGTTGGATGATAGAAATAATACCCTAAAGTTTCTTTAGGGTATCCCATAAATCTACACTTATCGGATTTAGTCTGTAGCTTATCATTTTCAAACTTTTTAACATAAGCTGGACAACCCCAAGTCTTAACATGCTTAAGATTTGGTTTTCTCTCCTTCCACATCTCATATGGAGTCTTTGGGGCGGATTTGGTAGGTACCTTGTTAAGTAGGTATGCAGCCGTTTGTAGGGCATATCCCCAGAAGGAAATTAGAAGCTCGGTAAAACTCATCATGGATCAAACCATATCCAACAGTGTTCGATTTCTCCTTTTAGATACTCCAGTTAACTGTGGTGTACCTGGAGGAGTCTATTGTGAGATTATATCATTTTCTTTGAGACAACTGAGAAACTCACTGCGTAAGTATTCTCCACCTCGATCTGATCAAAGTATCATTATACTCTTGCCCGTTTGTTTCTCTACTTCACTTCTAAACTCTTTGAACTTCTCAAGTGATTCTGACTTGTATTTCATTAAATACACATATCCAAATCTTGAGTGATCATCAGTGAAAGTAATAAAATAAGAATACCCACCCCGTGCACTTGTTGTCATAGGTCCACAAACGTCTGTGTGAATCAATGCCGACAACTCTGTAACTCTTTCTCCTTTTTCACTAAAAGGTGATTTAGTCATTTTACCTATGAGACAAGATTCACAAGTTAGATATGATTCATAATCGGATAGCTCTAGGAGCCCATCTTTATGCAACTTGGATAATCTTGTTTCATTGATATGACCGAGTCTACAGTGCCACATGTAGGTATAATTAATATCATCTCTTTTCCTTTTCTTAGTTTGTTCAATTTGAAATATATTTTCTTGTAAGTCAAGTGTATAAAGTCCATTTTGCAAATTTCCAATACCATATAAAACATCGTCTTTATAAATAGAACAACCATTGTTCTTTATAACAACGTTAAATCCTTCCATATCCAATACAGAAATTGAAATAATGTTTTTAATAATATTCGGAACATAATAACAATTATTAAGATAAATGAACTTGCCCGAATGCATTGCTAAACAATAAGTTTCTACAGCTAATGTAGCAACCTTTGTTCCATTCCCCACTCGTAGGATCACCTCATCATTGTTCAACTTTCTACTTCTGACCAGTCCCTGCACAGTATTACATATGTGAGAACCACAGCCGGTATCCAATACCCAAGTAGAATTATGACTTTCAGACAAATTAATTTCAATCATAAACAAACCTTGATTGGAAGTCGAAACTTCTCCAAGCTTCTTCTCTGCTAGATACTTCTTGTAGTTCCTTTTTCAATGTCCCGGCTCGTTGCAATGAAAGCACATTCCTTTAGTTGGTTCAGGTTTCTTTTGTTCCTTTTCTTTCCCCTTTCCCTTAGCCTTTTTGGATTTCTTCTTTTCAGAAGATACCTTGGGCCTCTTCCTTTTATTGGAAGAATCCACCATCAAGATTTGGTTCTTCTTGGATGGGAAGTGACCTTCTGCAGTTTTCAGCTTTTTAAGCAGCTCAGGCAAGCTGACATCTAGCTTATTCATGTGAAAATTAATCACAAACTGTGAGAAGGTCGTCTCAGGGAGTGACTACAAGACCAAGTCTTGACTCAACTCCCCATCCATGACAAACCCAAGCTGTCCAAGGCGTTTAATCAAATTGATCACTTTCAGAACATGAGTCTCGACGGCAGTACCCTCGGTCATCCGAGATCGGAAGAGCTCCTTAGATATCTCATATCTAGCAGTCCTACTCTGTTCACCATACAACTCCTTGAGGTGAAGCAGCATAGCAGGAGAATCCATTTTTTCATGCTGACGCTGAAGCTCGTTATTCATGGATGCGAGCATGATACATTGAGCCACAGATGCATCATCTTGCCACTTATTAAAAGTGGCAATCTCTTCCTCAGAGGCAGTTCCCGAAATAGATTCAGGGACAGTTGAATTTAGGACATAAGAAATCTTTTCAGCAGTGAGAACAATTCTCAGATTTCTTAACCAATCCTCATAATTCGGCCCGATAAGCTTATTTGCATCAAGTATGCTTCGTAGTGAGATTAGTGATTTAGACATTTTTAAAATTCTGCATGTGAAAGAAAATAACATTTCAGCAAACATTCATTTTATTAACTTTGCATACCAAAATAAATTTAGGTCTTTATTTTAAATTGGTATCTCCCACTATTTTCATCAAACTATATTACCCTCACTTATATAGTTCGGCAACATCTAATTAAAGATTTGCTAGTGAGAATAAGGATCTCATTTCAAATGTATATAACCTTGTGGATAGCACAACAAGCGATATACAAATAAATAGGTAGACAACTCTTGTCAATTACATCACCATGTAATTCTTTTTATTTTGCCTCTTAAATCATAATGGTCAAGTGTGTGCACATCCGAATTAAAATGATTTAAGTTAAGTCCAGCCTAGTACTTCCAGAAATTCAAAAAAGAAAAATGTTCATCCTTGTGGATAGCACAACAAGACTAGATCGTTCAATTTTTTTGATAAGCATCAAATGTGATTAATTAACATCTTAAATATTCAATACTCGCCTTGTGGATAACACAACAAGCTTATATTAAATATTTAATACTCTATCAATTAATCATGCTAGAAGGCGACGTTCGATATTCCAAATATCATTTGAACGCTTCAGACTTAATATTATTTCTTTGAGGGGTTCGTTATTATTTGTCTCATCTTGTTTAGCGCGCATGCACATATATATATAAAATACGCGTCATTTTATTAAACATGCGAAGCATGTTTGCATAAAATATAATATATATAATATTTAGCATGCTATATAGAATACTATATTCTACCCGGATTGATTATGGACTTTTATTCTAGTTTGGTTCACTAGAGCCACCAAGTGAACCAAAAGGTCAAACCTAGGAGTGTAAGAATTTAAATTCAAACGTAACTATTACATTTAAACCCGGGCTCCATACAAACGGGTCTTCACGTGCTCCTTGTTCCTAGGTTTCCAATTTCTTCAAGATAATTCTAACTATTTCTATTACATTAAACTATTTAATTTAAATAGAAACCTTGATCAGCAGTCAAGGGGAAGTACATAGGAGGGAGATAGAATTTTACATCAAGAAAAAAATTAGAGAAGACGAGGTACGTAGACCCCATTTAATAAAACCCATTCATTCAAGCATTCAACTAAAATAAAATCCAATCACATTGGTCAAATAGTCCATAATCAATCCCCATTTATTATCATACATATCACCATATATATCAATAAATATTTATCTCATGAATTAAAACATTCCATATATATATGAGTATCATTTAATGGGCAATTTTAAGTTGCATGAAATCCAATTTCAAGATTAAAATAAACTCTTTATTTTAATTATAAAATTATTAAGAATAATATATATATATATATATATATATAGTAAAGTGAATGCATGGACACAATCTTGTATGTTTTTCCACTTTTAAATCATTTAACCTTTATATATATATAATATAATATATATTTAGTAACGTGAATGCATGGACACAATCGTACAGGTTTTTCCACTTTTGAAAGAATCAAATTCGCTCTTTAATTGATCACGTCAATTCGGTTGCATTTGTTACCTTTTTTAATTGATGACATTAGTATAAAAAAATCACAGCGGAAGAAATCCGATTTTTTTTCTTTCTTTCAAAAAATAAAAATAAAATAATGTTATACAACTAATTATGTCCAATAAATTATTCTAAATACATACCCATATAATATAATATCAAAATAATTAATAATTACATAATGGTTTGGCTCTGATACAACTGTTGGGTTTGTAAAAAATCGTGACGCAATCAAATTGCAAAAATTAGCGGAAGTATGGTATATCAGAGTTTAAAAAATTTCTACAAAACCATTACCCGGATCATCCTTTATGCAAATTATTAATTTAAAACGATAAATAAGAAGTTATGGAATCATACCCTTGTAGAACGAAGCTTCCACAGGTACGAGTTTAACTCCTTGTTCTTCGTGATCTCCTTGAATTTCCGAGTTAGATTCCTTCCTTTGATCAACGTTAGCCACTCAAGTGTTTGGCCTCTAGAGGTGATCCACCAAAGAAGATGAATTATCAAGAAGGAGGGAGGTTGTGTAAGACCCCAACTTTTATGAATAAAGATTTAATTTTTTTCATATATTATTTCGAAATAGTAAAGTGTTGATTTGATAAATGTGAAAAATTATAAGTGAAATGTGCAAATATTTCAAAATGAGCAAGTGGTTATAAAATATTCATTGTTGTCAGGGAGTATTCGTTTGGTCGTGGAATATTCTTGTTGTCGGGGAATATTCGTACGACGGCACAGCTATTTGTGGGCCCCACAACGGAATAACTGTCGGATATAGAAAGCGACAGAAATAACCTTTTTATAAAATAACGGCGTAGTTGTTACCGTTAGTACTGTTGAAATACCCGGTGGTTAAAATACATTAATACGCGGTGTTGCACAGTAGCACACGGTATTGCACAGTATTTTAAATTATTGATTCTTACGTAAGAAGTCACTACTTAATTATTGTTACAGTAATTACTGTTCAATATTTTATATTATTGATTCAATAATTGCATGATATTTTATTGATTCAATAATTGCTACGTTGATATTTTATATCAATAATTGCTACGTTGCTATTTTATATGATTGATTCAATAATTGTTACCGTTGATATTTTGTATTATTGATTCAATAATTGTCACTGCACAGTATTTCACATTATCAACTCAATAATTGATATTATTTGAATAATATTATTAGATAGCATTATTGACAATGTCTAAGGAAGTTCTGTCTAGGAGGGGTTACTTAATTGCGCGCCAGTAAAGAGAAATCCTTATCGGAAGGTCCCCTCTTTCTTGGGAACGACCTATTTGTCAATATTGTAGTTCTGTAATATTATTTGTGAATAATTAATTATTAATTTATATGATAAGAAAATATTTATTTTATGGATATAAAAGAAGGAATTAGTGCTGATGTGTTTTTATCAGTATTTTGGTTTGAAAAATTATCCGTTTATGGATTTCGGATAATTTATGTTTGGAATTTGAAAAAACGTATTTCTACAAAGTTGTAGAGAATTAAATTTCCTATAGAAAGACATAGAATTTGTATTTTTCTGATAAAAGATCTACTTATTATGAATTATTGAAGTTTCAGAAAATAAATATTTTTTTTATAAAATGGTGGGCCCCACTTTTGTTTGGTGAATGCTGATGGCTTTCTTTGGAGGCGGCTGGAATTTTTTTTTTTAAAAATATTATTTTATTCAAAAGTCTACTTTGACATCCTAAGCTTTTCATATAAATAGGGTGCTTAGGTTAGAATTGAAAATCACACCAGAATCAGAAGTTTTCTCTCTCTATAATATCGAGCGTATTTTTGTGAGTATTTAGATACTTTGAGTGTTACTATTCAGTGCAAGTTTCCTTCAGCCTTATATCCGATATTTTAGTCAGAAGTTCTATTCTTTTGAGGTAAGGGATGTTATTTTCTTTCATAAATAATGTTATTCTTTTCAATATCATTATACCAAAATATTATCATGGATTTTATTATGAAATTCTTACTATTTCCGTCAGGGTTACTATTCACGTATACGGCACTATTCACGTATACGGCACACTATTTACGAAAAAAATTAAATTTTCTTCTATATGTCCAAATTGTTTGTTAAAGTTCTTATCTTTGATTGGATCTAAGTTTTGAGCTTTATTCTTGAATTTTGCTCCACAAAGTATTATTATGGAGTATTCTTGAACTTGGATAAATTAGATTACGAATCCTTAATCTTTGTCTTTTATCTCACTGGATTCGTTATTTATATGATTTTTCATCATCCTCAGTCCTAAAAGGTGATATAACTGAATATTTGTGGCCTGTAGAGCAAAAATGAATGATTACCTGATGAATATCTTTGACCCGTAGTGCAAAGATGAATAGGTGTTGAGATGAACATGACCACTGGTGATACAAATGAATATCTTTGGCCGTACTGCAAAGATGAATATTTGATTCGAGATGTATATTGATTGATGTTACAGGGATAAAATATTGATGATGAACTTTTAAATCATAGAAGATAGTAGATTTTATTTTCTACTTAGCTCTTCTAATGAATTGTTATTTCCGCTGCGAATATTGATCTAAAACTTGTTGTCAATAATATTTTATCTGAATTGTTGAAGACTAACGATAATTTATTTTCCATTATCTTAGTCATAATATTCTTTACTGGGCTAGTTGAGCTCACCCTTTTCATCTATTGTCCTCTTCAGGAAATGAGAATGTTGCGGGAACTAGTCGGGGGACAGAGTAATGGTCCGAGTTAGGGCAGTAGTAGTCTTCACTATTTCTGATAAATAGTGTGACCTTATTACATTACGCAAGTATGCAATAGAGTAATTGTATTATGCAAGTATTTTATCTGTAACCTTATTACATTACACAAGTATTCTATCCGTAACCTTATTACCTTACCCAAATTTTCTATACTTAATCGTATGATGTTACTTAAATACCTTTCGATATCTTATACCGAACTAGGTTATTACCCATTTATTGAGAAAGTTACTGCTATTGTTTCAGCATAACTTAAGAAATTAATCACTTATTCATATGATATTTAATTGTTGTTGATTAAGCATAAACTGTTAGTCAAACCAAATTATTTTGGTAAGACATCCTATACTGAGTTGAATTTACCCTAAATTGAATTTTCTAAATGTGTGTCTATGAATAAATAATAGAAGTAGGATGATATGCATACTCCTAGGATATTGAATAGGCTGATCCCCTATCTCAGATCTGAATACGCAGATTTCTAAGTCTGTGTGACTGATAGAAATGGTTGAGTGAAATAAAAATTCCAGAAATGGTCGTCAACCCTCAGTGAAGTGTAAATTATTGAACTATCGTTTGTTCAAAAATCAAACATTTTGTTATATAAACTTGCTGAGTATGTCATAGCTCATTCTTGTAAATTATTTCCTTTGCAATTTTAGATGGTAATCCCTGCACTTCTGGCACACATAATAGAAAAAGACCTTGCTTAGATTAGCTTTATATTTTTTTCTTTATTAAATGTAAGTCTTATAAGACTTTTTGTTTTAATAAGAACTCAATGTTGAGAACCATGTAACAGAACTTATTATATGAAATATATATTATCATCTTTTTGTTTCCGCAATTGTGTATTGATACATTCTTAGATGATTAGTAATATGATTTTAAACGATATAGTATCCTTAGGGATTATACATCTGATTGAGGATATTGGCAATATAGACTGATCATGTTATTGCTGATACTCTAGATTTCGGATTGATATGAACTGCTGATATGAAAGAAATATTCATAAGATACAGTCTATACATCCAAGTCAGGGTATCCAAATACATCAATAGTTCTGACGAGAATTTTTATCTGTTTATGGGATACTGTGAACCTTGGATAGATAGGAATTGTATCTTATTGAATATTTATAGTTATTTGAATATTCGTGAACTCCAGATTGGATACCACGGGTGTATAGATTTATGGGCATCACAAGTTGGTATCAGAGCTTTAGTCTATAGCTCTAAGGAAGAAGTAAAGTATCTTAGGATATAGTCTTTGAATCTGTAAAAAATATTTAATTACATATAAAATAACCTAAAATTCTTATTTTTTTTTGTGTAAACCTTCTATCATATATATATTAAATATCTGAACTAATGATTGTGACACCACCAAATCTGAGTATTTCAATTACACGGGATTTGGTGCTCACTATCTAAATTAAACATAACTACTGCCCATAAATAAGGAATGTAAAATAAATTACAACCTTTACAATCAAATAAAAATCTTCTTTATAAAAGGATTACAACTTATTCAAAAATATTCTCAAGGTTATCTAACCTTAACATCGTCAATGCGGAAATAAAACATCATATAATAAAATTAAGTCTTATTACAATTCATAAACAATATATATAAACAAGTCTTTACTTGTTCATCTTGCTCTTGCCTTTGCTAGTTGAAGGTTCGTCAACTTTATCAACTCTAGCTGTAAGAGTGAGCAAATAAAAGCTAAGTTGAAATAACAAACAATAGTGATGGCATAGTATTGAATAGCTTCAACTGAATAGATAGTATTTCATTCATCGATAATAAAAAATAAGATTAATAATTCATTTGAGGGTCACAAGACCTTGAACTATGTCCTAGGTTATAAATATTTCTATTGAAAATCTTTAACAGTTGTTAGACTATATGGACTCTTAACTCGTACTTAGTGGGATCAGTCCTTTGTACCATGTATTGGGCACAAATATCTTAACGCTTTCACATGGTATTCCCCTATTAAATAGGGTTGTTTATCTCAGTATTTTAATAACAAGTCCGCACCAAAGAAAGTATGGTTTGGATAAGCTTAAAGGTAATTTAGAGTTCGACTATCATCAACTAAAGAGTAGTTGAATCAACTTACAGTAAATAATAATTCAAAAATAAAGAATTTCTAAATGACTTATGTGACGCCCCCAAATCCGGCTCCCCCGAACCTCGGACCTGGTACGTTAAGATACATCATTTCTATAACTAATGTGGAAGATATAAACATAAATTATTTATACAATAAACTTTTACAAATAATCCCCAATGTATGTAACCTTAACTTAAAACTTGCATTCAATAACCTAGGCGACATACAATGTCATTTGCGTTCAATACTATTACAATTTTAACCGTACAATAATTCCATCCTGGAACTTGTCTTTGCCTTTGCCGGTGTCCGAAGTTTCGTCTTAATCTGAAATGTTTATCATGATATAGCAAGGGTGAGCAACAAGTTTGCCCAGAAAGTTTAAGTTCAAATGAAGATATATCATGATTGAAAAGAATAATAAGTTGACAAACATTCAACAATATACATAATTGTGAAATGATATAAATCAATTTTCATAACTGAATGACCGAGTCAATAATAAAGAATGACCAATAATAAACATGAACAAATTTAACTGAACCAAATGGTAATGAAGGTGATCAGCCTTTCATACCTGATGAACATATGCAACATGCACTAAGTGCGAATCAATAATCAGTATAGATGTGAATAATTAAAAATAATTATTCACGAAAATGCTTTGAAATATAACTCAAAGTTGAGTTAGAGAAAAATTTGTCTGTATTGTCGATTACTGCTACGCAATATAATTTAATCGCTTCATTGTAAAGACCTATCAGTTATAAGATTGATCTTTCAATTAGTATAACATACTTTATTTCATCAGTCTATTACTTTCAAAGTAAACTATCTAACACTTAACCATATAGTCAAATATTAGATAACCTTAACACTAAACATATTCACAAGTCTAAACCTAGTATAAATCGAGTCTTTAATAGTATTCAATACAGTATACTGAGTGGTTTTTCACAAACAACTAACAAATTAGTTTTCGTCTCGTCTACACTGTTTTCACAGTGAGTTAGATCGGTTACTAATTCGTATATACCTTCCCCATATGAAGGAGTCGTTTAGCCCAGCTACTATACATCAACTATTAAAGGGTACGATTGCACTACCTTAGACTTAACACTTACTAGTTCATTTATAAGTTATTATTATAACTCAGTAAACTATTTACTATTTCAACAAATCAACTTCTTCATTTTAGTAAACTAAAATCAATCTATCTTCTCTTCCTATCCTTATCAGTTTTCATTTCAGCAAGCTGAAACCAAACTGCCTTCCTAACATTTCAGTTTCCATTTCAGCAACCCATAATGTTCATTTCAGGAAGCTGAAATTTATTTTTCACGAAAATATCAAAACAGCATATTATTTTCCTATCTTTTGGCCAATCATATATACATATAATCCATACACAAAAATAATTTTTCTGAAAATTTTCAACTCCCTTAAATATTTTTCAAAAATCCGTTTCTAGTTAATTCCTTATGAAAATAGCTACCTCACGCTTAACTCCAGAAATTCCTAACTCTTAGCGGGATCTTATACATGTTAACGTGAGCCTCCAGTTTAAATTTGTGGCCATCGGAGTTATACAACTCCGGTTATAGCAATTTCCGTCGAAAAAATACAAATATTGAAATGGTCATAACTTGCTCAATTTAAGTCAGAATGAGCTCATTTTTGGACACAAGCTAGTTTTATAACATATATTTTAATGTCCCAAAAGTCTTGATTTTATTTCATAACTTAAGTGGCCAAAATATCTTCTTAAATTTTCGGACAGCCTACTCTTTGGCATTTTCAATTTTGGCGTCCTTTGCTAAAAACAGTCCACACGGAAATCTATAATTCTTTTTTCAGTTATTCCAATTGAAAAAGTTAGAATACTTCTATATCTATCTCTAGAAATTGACCACACTCTAAAATTCAAAATATACTAGGAGATATGGTAGTTTGAATTTCATACTTCATTTTTACAAAAATCTAATTTTTCGTACTTGATGATTTTTAAGAAAACTTTTATATTCTCACCTAATAACCAACATAATCCATCATCAAACATTATAACACAAACTAATACCAAATATATTCATGGATCTATCATGATCCATGATCTATTTCAACAATCTATCACAAAATCCAAACAAAACACAAGTAAAGTTAAGAAATATTAGGTTTTCTACGTTTGAAAAACTTATTTCCTATTTCATGCTTTAGATCTAACTTTTGATCCTTAAAAGGGTTAGATCCAAACATGAAACACTAATAAACATATAGATCTAAAGTTTTAAACCTTAATATCATAGTTTTATAAAAATGAAAACTTAAATCAATCAAAGAAGAAAATAGATTATATAAGTAGAAATTCTTTATACCTTCTCTTGATATTTCCTTCTTCTTCTTCCTAAGATTGATTAGTAAGCTAAGAAACTAAAAAAAACTATCCCTCTCTTTCTTCCATCTCTTGACCGAACCCACATTGCTCCCTTTCTCTCTTGGTTACTTTTCTAAATTAAGAAATGAATAAGATAAAAGAGAAAATAAATTGAAGTATACTTAGTTGTGGTCGGTTTGTAGATATGTTTGATATATCTAATCTATCTCCCATCCACTCTCTCTCTCTCTCTTATTATTACTAGATTACTTGCACTCCTTGGTTACTTATAGGTTTGGAGAAATGATAAGGATAAACCAATGCTTGCCACCTAGCTAAAGTTGTTCACCAACTAAAGCTACTATCATCATAACATGCCTCCCCCTTATTCCTCCCTCATAATACCAGCCCTAAGGCCTTCTTGGGCCCTAATTGGTTTTATTTTAAAGGCTCAAATAGCTTACCTAAGGTCTAATAGGTCCTCACTCTATTGGGCCACCAATTGGGCTACTAAAATATATCTTTGGGCTTGCACTTTTCTTAGTTTACTTACTAATAAAATGAGCTTTGGATTCCTTCATTAATTAAATTGGATCACCACTATACTTTCCCTATACCTAATATATTGGGCTACTTATCAACTTTAATTGCTATTAAACCAAATTAGCTACCAGTCCAATCCTTAAATAAATAATTGGGCTACTTATACAATTTCTTGGGCCATACAATCATCTTAGTCCATTAAATCTATTATCACTAGAACTAATGCTCAACATTTTTGATATATACATATTCTTAATTATCTCTATATACAAAATAAATATATACACATTATATAATGTATATTTATTTAATCAAACACATGATCCACATAATAAATCACATATTCTAATAGTTTATTAACTAAATAACCATATTTGGCTTAATAAGTTATAAACACTCACACTCACATAATCATACAAGATAACCCTTGAAGTCATTTGATTCAAATACCTAATTTATATATTAGGTCACCAAACTTTATAGGTATCGTAGTACCTTATCCTCAATATTTTATCAAACACATATAGATTCATCTCTAGGGTTTAGAAATTTTGTAACCCATAATTCCTCTATTCTCAATCAAATATAAACCATTTAGGTTCTTCTTTAAAATTTTTAATTAAATTCTCAAATTTCCATCTAGGTTTTATTCCTTAACCTTTATTTAATCATTTAAAATCTTATAAATTCTAGGGTTGTCACATTCACCCCTTCTTCTAAGAATTTAGTCCCCGAAATTTACCTTACACCTTACACCTTTCATACTCATCATCACATACTACCCAAAACATCACTCACCAGAGTTAAATTTTTCAAATCATGCTGAGGAGTCATATAGCTTTTGTTTTCAAAAAGGTTATACATAAATTCATTCGCTAACCGTCATGACTTACGGACACAGAGGGTAATTAACCCGTTATGCCCTGTACTTATTAAGTACTGCTGGTCGGAACAATTTTTCCCCGTTCCTTTTATCTGCGTTAGGCGCACAAAATTTTCCCAAATTTTGGGATGCTTACCTCAGTCTTATCGGATTCCGCACCAAAACCATTTGGTTCGGGAAAATTTTCAAAGAACGCTCAGAATTGTAATAAACGTTGGTCTAGTTGAATCAAATAGCTTAGAATCATACCAATAATTCAATTTCAATCCAAATATTTATGTATAGCCAAACCCTGTTGGCAATTAATTATAAAAAAATATTTTGAAAATGACGTCATGTACTATATTTACAGCCCGTTTGAGGATTCCGTCATTGTGTGACTTTGTTATAACACATCATACAATAGTGGGGCAACGATTTTTAGATCGAATTCTAACTAAGTAATTTTGCATTGATAACTCCATTAATTTTTATCATCTCTGCACCAGGTTCAATGATGCATTAATGATATATAAGATACATTTTGATATTTCAAATAATATTTGTCTAGCCGAAATAATTAGCGTAGACTCTTCTTTAAACAGTTCAAAAATCATTGTAAATCAGTTTTATCATCTCAACAGGTAACGATGTGTCAGTGTCCCGAAGTCCACACATACACACTAGTCACCGGGATTTGAGAATAAAAATTCATTTTTAAAAGGCACATAATGCTTATTTATCTTGATGTCATAAATTTTGAAGTCTAGCATAGCTAGAAGATTTAGAATACCCACGCTTCCACTAATGATCCATTGCTTAATCAGTCTATCTATTCCTATTATCCTTAATACTCCATTGACACTTAATTATACCCAGTTCATCAAACTTACTACACTTTATGAGTTCAGGAACTTTCCATAATCATATGAGTTTAAGAACTTGTCCTAGACAGACCATTGGCGTCAATTCGCTCAGGGGTTGAAAACATTTCATATAATTATGAGTCACGAACTTACCATAAGTATGAGTTTTAAGAACTCACAACTTAACCTTATATCCTCTACCTATACTCTATCTATCTGTTATACACATGAGAAAAGAATCACCTTCTCAACATATATATAGCAAATAGAACGACACAAATATTACAATGATTATCACTATCAGAAATTTAGTGGTCGTCAAACCAAACACAATCTCCTGCCCATACAAAGAATTGGTCAACTCGGCCTCTAATCAATATAGGAAGTTAAGCGATTTTTACACTAAGGACAAATTCCTTGCCCATACAAAGAATTGTTCAACTTACCCACTATATTGATCAGGAAGCTAAGCAGTTCTAAAACCAAGTACAAATTCCCTGCCCATACAAAGAATCATACAACTCAGCTACTGACATGAGTCCTTAATTGAAATCCCCACTTAATATCCTAGCCCTATTCTTTCTCCATACGAATTGTGTTCAATCCGTATTAAATCAACCCCAACCCTTTTTTTGAGTTAGCACAATACCAATTCATAGTACAACTGACACACAACAACTTTGCCATAAAATTTTCAATCATTCGATTGATTCTCCTCCCTTCTATGACCTTATCAGATTACGGTGTGATTTCATCGTGTATATTACGATTCATTCCTATGTTATGATCGTTTTGTTATACAATCTTCTTTCCCCGTACTTTTAGTCTTTTAGACTCTATCTATTCATTACTGCTGTTCATCTTTATTATCAGAGTTAGGTAACTCTGGATCTTTTATAATTTATCGAGATTCGTCTTTGAATCTTATCAACGCACTAAATCTATTTGAGTTAGTTCTTATCCTTATTCCACTGCGATTAATAGCCTAATGTAACCCTACATAAGGTTTATAACCTACAGCTTTGATACCAACTGTGACGCCCCCAAATCAGGGTCCCTAGAACCTCGGACCTGGTACGTTACGATACATCATTTCTATAACTAATGCGGAAGATATAAACATAAATTGTTTATACAATAAACTTTTACACATAATCCCCAAGGTATGTAACCTTAACTTAATACCTACATTCAATAACCTAGACGACATACAATGTTCATCTAATTTAATTATCTCAATTAAATTAGAACTACACCATAAAATTGCTTATACAATAATTTAATATTAAATATTCATTTAATTAACATATTGCACTTAATTAAATTACTCCACAAATTATTTATTTAACTCAATAAATAAATCAATTAAAATATTTATTTAATTCAATAAATATTTAAAACTAATATACAAAATCTCATTCGTTATAATCTTCCCTCCTTCAAAGGATTCTGCCCTCATAATCACCACAAAAATAAAAAAACTCATTCGTTACATTCTTTCCCCCCTAAAAAGATTTTGTCCCTATAATCGATATACAAGAAATTACACAAATAATTAGGGATAGGTTTTCATCATTACATCTTCGAGTTCCCATGTAGCTTATTCAGCACTGTGGTTCTTCCAGATTACCTTGACAGAAGGTACCACTTTGTTTCTAAGTACTTGTTCTTTTCTGTCAACTATTTGAAAAGGAAACTCTTCATATGTTAAGTCTTTATCGAACTGTAAAGGCTCATACTCTATCACATACTTGTAGTCTTGTTTGTACGGTCGCAACACAAAAATATGAAAGACGTTATGTATATTATCTACCTCCGGAGGTAACGCAACCTCATAAGCTACCTCGCCAACCCTTCGCAGTATCTCAAAAGGTCCAATAAATCGGGGACTCATCTTCCCCTTCTTGCCAAATCGAATATTTCTCTTCCAGGGAGATACTTTCAGGAAAACGAAGCTTCCTGCTTCAAACTCTCGATTTTGTCGATGATAATCGACATACTTCTTTTGTCTGTCTTGAGCAGCAACCAATCTCATTTTGATTATCTTAACGATCTCAGTAGTTTGTTGCACCAATTTCAGTCCCAACAACTGTCGTTCACCAACCTCATCCCAGCATAATGGAGTCCTGCATTTGCTGCCGTATAATGCTTCGTAAGGCGGCATGCCAATACTTGTATGATAAATATTGTTGTTGGCAAACTCCACCAACGGTAGATGATCATCCCAGCTTCCTTTGAAGTCCATAACACAAGCTCTCAGCATATCTTCTAAAGTCTGAATCATTCTCTCGCTCTGACCATCAGTTTGAGGATGGTAGATTGTACTCATTCGCAATTGCATTTTCAAGCATTCTTGTAATCACTTCCAGAAATTTGATGTGAAACGCGGATCGTTGTAGGACACAATCGATATTGAAACACCGTGTCTAGAGATAATTTCCTTCACATACAGCTTTGCCAACTGATCCAAGTTGAACCTAATCTTGAAAGCTAAGAAATGAGCTGACTTCATCAGTCGATCCACTATAACCCATACTGCATCGAAACCCTTTTGAGTCACTGGAAGACCAACCACGAAATCCATCGTGATATGATCCCACTTCCACTCCAGAATCTCCAGCGGTTGTAGTAATCCACTTGGTCGCTAATGTTCTACTTTGACTTTATGGCACGTTAAACATTTCGTAACGTATTCAGCAACGTCTCTCTTCTTATTAGGCCACCAAAAATGTTGTATGAGATCCTGGTACATCTTCATACTCCCAGGGTGAATCAAATATCTCGAACTGTGAGCTTCGCCCAAAATTTCCTCTTTGACTTCTGGTACTGGCGGTACCCAAATTCTCCCTTCAAATTATAGCAGTCCTTCATTATCGAGCTTGAACTTTATTTCTTCACCATCGGTTACTTTCTTCCGGATCTTCTCACATTCCTCATCATGAAGTTGTGCCTCTTTCATCCTATCCACCAAGGTTGAACCAGTAGTTAGTTGGAATAACTTTTCATCTGACTCATTCGGATGCTTAATTTACAGTTCAAACTTAAACATCTCATTCACCAACTGTTCCTCAGCAGTTAGCAACATTAACTTCTCACGACCCTTCCTACTTAAAGCGTTGACAACAACGTTAGCTTTACCCAGATGGTAAAGAATCTCACAATCGTAGTCCTTGATTAGCTCCAACCATCTCCTTTGGCGCATATTTAAATCTTTTTGTGTAAAGATATACTTCAGGCTCTTATGATCTGTGTATGTCTCACACTTTTCTCCATAAAGGTAGTGTCTCCATATCTTTAGAGCAAACACTACTGCCGCCAATTCCAAGCCATGGGTCGGATACCCTTTCTCATAATCGTTCAGCTGACGTGATGCACAGGCAATGACTTTGCCGTTCTGCATCAGCACATAGCCTAATCCCTTATGTGAGGCATCACTGTATACCACGAAATTTTTTGTACTATCCGGCAATGATAACACATGCGCAGTACTCATTCTCTTCTTCAGTTCCTAGAAACTTTCATCACACTTTTTTGTCCAAACAAACTTAATAGTCTTACGAGTCAAATTCGTCAATGGAGTTGCGATTTTGGAAAAGTCTTGAATAAATCTTCTGTAGTGACCTGCCAATCCCAAGAAACTCCTCACTTCTGATGGTGTCTTCGACTGATCCCAATTCATTACAGCTTCAACCTTCGACGGATCTACTGAAATCCCATCCTTAACAATCATGTGGCAAAGAAATTGCACATGTTCTAACCAAAATTCACACTTTGAGAATTTCCCATAAAGCTTCTCCCGTCTCAGCGATTCCAATGTCAGCCTCAAATGTTTAGTGTGTTCCTCCTCAGTTTTGGAATAAACCAAAATGTCATCTGTGAACACCACTACGAACTTGCCTATAAATGGCTTAAACACCCTATTTATTAGGTCCGTAAATGCCGTTGGTGCATTTGTTAGACCAAATGACATCACTAAAAACTCGTAATGTCCATACCGAGTCATAAATGCCGCCTGTGGTATATCCTCTTTTCTTACCTTCAAGTGATGATACCCACTTCTTAAATCTAATTTTTGAGAAGTATCTGGCACCCTTCAGTTGATCAAATAAGTCATTGATCCTAGGTAAAGGTTACTTATTGTTGATTGTGACTTTGTTCAACTCCCTATAATCAGTTCATAGCCTCATTGATCCATCCTTCTTCTTGACGAACAATACCGATGCTCCCCATGGTGATACGCTCGGATGAATATACTTCTTGTCCAGCAATTCCTGCAGTTGAACTATCAATTCATTCATCTCGACTGGAGCCATTCTGTACGGGGCTTTCTATATCGGAGTAGTCCCCGGTGCTAAGTCGATCACGAACTCTATCTCTCGTCCTGGAAAATCGTTCAAAAATACTTCCACAAACTCCCTAACCACTAATATCTCTTCTATCTTCGGACTCTCCTTACAAGTATTCAATATGTAGGCTAAGTACCCTACACAACCTTGCTTCAATAACTTATTGGCTTGCATAATCGTTAGACAACTCGCTTGTCTAGGCGATTTGCTACCATAAAATACTACCTTCGATGGAGTCGTAAGGTTCACAGACTTCCTCTGGAAATCAATTACCGCACCATGGTTAAACAACCAATCCATACCTAGTATAACATCAAACTCCCCAAGTTTTATCGGAATCAAATCTACCGTCAATTCATGACCCTTAATGTCCAATATACAGTTCTTATATACAAACCGTATAGGAATAACCTCCCTATTCGCAATCTCTATGTTCAAGGGGTAAACTATTTCCTCTTTAGGTAAGTCTAAGGTTTTAGCAAAGTCATCAGATATAAATGAGCAAATAGCACCCGAATCAAATAATACGTAAGCTTTAATACTATTGACCATCATAAAACCTAACACCACATCCTTTGACTGCACAACATCCTGCAGCATCATGTTGAACGTTCTGGCAGTGGGTCGGATCGCCTGCAGTTGTCCAGTGATAGTTAAAGTGCTATCGCTGCCATTTCCTCTCCCTCTTGTCGACCCTCCAGCTGGCATCTTAGGGAAATCCCAGGGCATATGATCCTTGGACCCGCATGTGAAGCATGCTCCTTTCTTCGGGTTAGGGCAATTCGACACAATGAGGCCTTCCTGACCACAGTTGAAGCACACTCGCCTTCCCCTCAAACACACTCCAATGTGATTTTTCCCGCATATAGCACATGCTTCAATCCTTCTCTTCTGCTGGCTTCCTTGTTCACTCCTCACAGATGAATTATCGTTCCATTTCCTTTTCTGGTTGTTAGCACCGCTACCATCAGTTTTATTCTCTGTCTCATTCTTTTTCTTCTTTTGATCCTGATTATACTTGGTCAAGGCATCGCTCCCACCTTCTACGATGATTGCCTTTTTTATTACAGCTGCAAACGTGTTCAGCTGGAACATGGAGACCTTACTGTAGAGCCAGGTCTTCAATCCCTGCTCAAACCTTCTCGCCTTCCTCTCATCGGTACTGACCTGGTACGTTGCAAACCTTGCGAACTCGTTGAATTTCACGGCGTACTCTGGCACCGTCATCGTTCCTTGCTTCAGCTCTAGAAACTGAACCTTCTTCTGGTTCTGCGAGCTTATGGGGAAATACATTTCAAAGAACATTTCTTTAAATCGGTCCCATGCTATCACAACCTCTCCTTCCCTAGTCTTGTTGGCCTGTCACCAGAAGCTAGCTTCCGACTTCAAAATAAATGTTGCGAAAGCCGTCTTCTGGTCGTCGTTAACTCTGGCCACATCAAAGACCTTCTCAATTTCCATTACCCACGTCTGGGCCTCTATCGAATTTACCGATCCCTGGAATTCTAGCGGTCCTACTACTTTGAATTCCTTAAACGTCGGGTTCTGAACTTGCGGCTGATTTGCAAGAGCTTCTGTCAGTAGGTTCACCAATTGCTGAACAGAATTGGCATTCATCCCATCATTATTTTTATTGTCGTTGTTATTAGTCAAACCCTTTGGGCTTTGACATGTAGGTCTTCTTCTTGGAGGCATCTTTCTGTTAAGACATACAATTATTAGTTCCCTTACTCATTTCATAAATATTCAAGTTCATCTTAAACATTTAAAATAACCAATTCACATTTGAACACATAGCATGTCAATAAACTTCGATATTTTATTCATTCATAGTTTTAAAACATAGAATAGATAGCATCTCTGCTATTTACATCATCTTTCTTGAATTGAAATAAGTTGCAGGGTTACATCATTATCTTATCCCATTATTATCTCAAATTCTGGGATTTATATTTATTTAATACATAATTAAACATATAATTAATGACTCTACTATCTAGGAATGTTAAGACATCGCATAGCCTCTCCACGTTCTTCTTCTATCACCCGGAACACTGGTTCTGCGATCCACTATATACCACGGTAAATCTTTCTATGCTGGGTAATAGAAGACACAATCCTGAGCCCTATCTATAACCATATAAAAAGCATAGTCTGTTTCTCTCAGCTTAGCCTTCTTCACTTGAACCTCGTCTTCAGCTCGATCTACCCGTATAGCAGCCTTCAAGCATGCATCCTCAGCTCTGGAACGCTTCGCTGACTCCTCTTTGATGTCGTTCTTTAATTTCGCTAGTTCAGATAGTGCATCATCCCTTTCGCTCTCCACATGGACTAGATCCCACTTTGTGTTTCCAATCTCATTGTCCAGTTCTTGAATTGTCTCCTCTCTCTACTGTATTGTAGTCCGACTCTCGTCCACCAGTTCTTCAAGCTCTCTGACTCGACCATGTAGCTCAATGTTGCGGTCGTAGACTTCCTCGTACATCACAGCGCTAACAGAGTTAGGTGGAAATTTCTCTTCAGGATCCTCCTCCTCCTCTTCTGACTCATCCTCGTTATCTCGGTCCAGAACTGGCTCATGCTCCTAACCAACTACAGTGATTAATTGAGATGGCTCGCTCTGAACCAACTACTCCCAGATAATATGGATGTCTCAGGGATCCTCATCCCTAGGCATCTGGGGTAACTCCTCCCTAGCCTAACTGGATGCTCCAACATTCGTCAACCTGACAACAAAATTTTAAAGTTTAATTATTAAGTGATATCGGACGATACTCTTCGCGTACTTAAAGTTAAACACATAACACATAAGGTAGTTTATTATCTTTACTATCATCACAATCTTTTCGATCTCCTATAAGGCTACTACCTAAGGTTTCCTCACCTAAGGTTCATAACCAAAAGCACTGCTCTGATACCAACCTGTGACACCCCCAAATCCGGGTACTTCAATTCCACGGGATTTGGTGCTCACTACCTAAATAAAACATAACTACTGCCCATAAATAATGAATGTAAAATAAATTACAACCTTTATAATCAAATAAAAATCTTCCTTATAAAAGGATTACAACATATTCAAAAATATTTTCAGGGTTATCTAACCTTAACATCGTCAATGCGGAAATAAAACATCAGATAATAAAATGAACTCTTATTACAATTCATAAACAATATATATAAACAAGCCTTCACTTTTTCATCTTGCTCTTGCCTTTGCTAGTTAACAGCTCGTCAACTTTATCAACTCTAGCTGCAAGGGTTATATAATGCAAGAGTGAGCAAACAAAAGCTCACTTAAAACAACAAATAATAGTGATGGCATAGTATTGAATAGCTTCAACTGAATAGATAATATTTCATTCATCGATAATCAAGAATAAGATTTAGAATTCATCTGAGGATCATAAGACCTTGGACTATGTCCTAGGTTATAAACATTTTTACTTAAAACTTTTAACATTTGTTAGACTATATGGACTCTTAACTCGTACTTAAGGGGATCAGCCATTCGTACCATGTATTGTCCACAAACATCTTAACTCTTTCGCATGGTAATCCCCTATTAAATAGGGTTGTTCATCTAAGTATTTTAATAACAAGTCCGCACCAAAGAAAGTTTGGTTTGGATAATTTCAAAGGTAATTTGGAGTTCAACTATCATCAACTAAGGAGTAGTTGAATCAACTTACAATAAATAATAAATGAAAAATAAAGAATTTCAAAATGACTTATGTTTTAGAATTAAACTTAAAGCATTTGAAAGATAAAATAGACCTTGCTTGAACAATTTAGTCAAGGTCACATTAACTCAATAATGAACTTCAATAATTTACTTGTTCATTACATAAATAAAAAGACATTCTCAAATACAATTAAGATTTGAGTTTAGAACACTTGCATATAAATAATAGGTTAGGGATAGGAAACTTGCTCAATAAGATAAGGATTAGAATATTTGCCTCGAGCGTAAGCTACAATTTACAATCACGTTCCTTAATTAATCCTACATACACGTAATTTACAATAATAACATAAATTAGTTACTATATAGCTAATTCACATAACTAGTTAACCCATCTAAGCTAACTCATTATTCTTAGGTTTAATTGTCAATTATCACATAACGATCAAACCATACAATCTTAATAATCAATCAAACTATACTCAAATTATGTTATTAAATCATACATTCACCTTTATTAAATTATAATTAATCAAATTATAATTTACATTACACATTTCACTTTTACAAATTAATCATATGAAATACATTAATGAATCACTCTAACATCTCAATGTATGCTTAACATGTCAGCAAGTTCATCACATTAGGTTAGCTTTTCATGTTACGGTTAAAAGCTACACAAAACAAATAAACAACATTTTCTATTCTGCACCCCCCCCCCACCCCTGCCGGGGCGGAGTTTTTGCCAATGAGGGGCCCGCTGGGCCGGGTGTCCCTGCTGCGGTAAATCCTAGTTCGCGAACTATGCAGCGAAAAAGCCAATCTAGCTAATTTTTTTGCACCAAATTTCGATTTTAACTAACATATTGCATATAAAACTTTATAGAAAACATAATTTTATGTTTCTAACAAGTTTAAACATGTATAATCATCATAAGACATAATCAAAACTCTTAATTTTGTTGTTTTGAAGAAAAAAAAAATCATTGTTGAGTGTTCTTGATGAAAATAAACACTGTGAGTTTGTTTTCAAATCAAAACACACAATTCAAATCATTTTAATTTCGTTTCTAAGCATGTTATCATAATCTAAACTCAATTTATATAATAGAGCATCATCAAACACAAATTTTGACCATTAAAGAATCTATTTTTCAAAACTAATTCACTGTAAATTGTTATGAACATGATTTCTTCATGTTTATCACATTCACATGAATTTAATCATTTAAATACTCATATAAATCATATATGATAGTTTATATATACAATTAAACAAATATATGCCATACATACATAAAACACCATAGAAATCAAATAAAGAGAAGTTCTAAAAACATATTTTCATGAAAATAATCGAAGAACATAATTGAAATTAGATTATACCCTTTTTTTTTCTAGAGGAGGGAGATGAATATGGTGACTCTTATTTTGATTAACAAAGCTTCCTCCTTCTTCTTCTTTCTTCTCTTTCTTTCCATTTCTCTGTTCTTTCTCTCTGACTAACTCTGTATCTATTCTAACTCTATTCTAACTTAACGTAGTATAGATATAACTAACAATATACATATCATACAAAATATGATAACTGATAAGAATTTAATCCCTAAATAAATATATCAATTATATTTTTTTTGAAAATCAAAGACCATAAGGCTTTGTTTGGCCAAAACCCTTTATTTTTAAAAACAGATTTTTAGTAGTTAAAGCCATGTTTGGTAAAACAGGATTTAATTGGATTTAAGGGTCTTATTTGGCAAAAACTATTTAAAACAGCTTTAAGGGCTTTGTTTGGCAAAACTAATTTAAAACCTTTTTATTTTATTTTAATAACTCCTTTAACACATAGTTTCCAATGTTACACTTTATTTAATTAAATCCTAACATTCTAATTTAATTAAATACAAGCTATCATTCATTCAGCAATTAAAATTGCCACATATTACTAAATTGCTACAGAATTATAATTACTCACTAATCATAATCTCATGGAACATTTATCACATAATGTTCATCTAATTTAATTATCTCAATTAAATTAGAACTACATCACAAAATTGCTTATACAATAATTTAATATTAAATATTCATTTAATTAACATATTGCACTTAATTAAATTACTCCACAACAATCACATAAATTATTTATTTAACTCAATAAATAAATTAATTAAAATATTTATTTAATTCAATAAATATTTAAAACTAATATACAAAATCTCATTCGTTACAATGATTTCTAAGTCGATATGACCTCTGGGAATGATTGCCATGTCTGGTTGAACAGAACAACCTATGAATTCCAAGTCTTTATGACTGACAGAATCTAAAAAATGTGGGATGTAATAGATAAACCACAATATATATATGTGAAAAAAATCTTTGAACTATATGTTCATTAAACTCAAACACAGTGTGAGTATAACTTGTTAAATGTTTAAACTTATTGAGCCTTTTCCAATTGCAAATATAATTTCCTTTGCAGATAAGAAATGTGTATAAATAAGTGAACATTGTTGACATAATTTAAATATTAGGAATTTGATGTGAGAAGGGATAAATTTAGAAAATTCATGTTGAAGACAAAGTTATAGATCATTTGAAGAAGAAATTCTTATAAGGAGGAGAGAATGTAATATCCTGAATATTTATAGAACTTAAAAAAAATGATATTAAATGACTAAAGTTGATTGTAAAATAATTTCGAGGACAAAATTCTTATAAGGATGAGAGAATGTAATATCTTAAATATTTATAGAACATATAAATATGATATTGAATGACTAAAGTTGTTTGTAAAGTTAATTTCGAGGACTAAATTCTTTTGAGTAGGGATTGAATGAGATGACCCGAACTTTTTAGAACTTACCAATTCAACTTTTTGTGAATATAAAAAAAATTAAATTACATGTTAAATGTGGCATGAAATGTTCAATAATGTTCGTTTATGTGTTTATCCTTTTTGTTTAAAGTTACATCATCTATATACTAAACAAGTAAAATTTCTTTTGTACAATGTCAAAAGACAAAAAGTTGTGAAAGATGTTTGGTTGGAAAGGCAACAATTTTGAGGATATTATATAAGATAATATAAAGATAAAAATGTAGAATAGTTATTCACATCTTTTTATTGGTAATGTGTATCGTGATTCTGAGGACATAATCCTTATAAGGAGGGAAGAATGTAACGACCGAGAAATTCCACATAGTTTAAAATTTAAGTTTTGAATATTATTTGTATTATGTGTTTAAATGTCGTTTAATGACCTAGGATGGTGATAATATTGTAGTATTTTTGTTGCATACAAGAATAAATAATTAAAAATTTTGAAGACGAAAATAAAAATTTTCCTAGAAAGTTTGAGTAAAAACACTATTCACGTGAAGAATGATATGAGTTAGGTTTTGACCCTAGGTTCTTTTGAGAGATCCGTACGTCATATTGACTTTCCATTTCAAGATCTACCGATAATACGTCGTGAAAAGTTTTGTTGTCCAATAAAAATTTTCTCCGAAGAATATCGTGTTTGACACCACGTGTTTAAAAAATTTCTTTCATTTTTGGACTTTTCGGTATATTCATTTTGACAAGTAGCTTTGTCGTGCTTACACTGACAAAATGCTTTGTCGTGCTTACACTTACAAAATGCTTTGTCGAGCTTGGTAGATATTTTTGGTTGCAAGATGCATTGTCGAGCTTGGATGCAAGCTGAATTGTCGATCATGGTAGATATTTTTGGTTGCAAGCTGCATTGTCGAGCTTGGTTGCAAGATTCATTGTCGAGCTTGGTAGATATTTTTGGTGGCAAGCTGCATTTGTAACGATTGAGATTTTATATATTAATTTTGAATATTTATTAAAGTTAAATACATATTTTATGTGATTTATTTATTGAGTTAGATAAATTATGTGATTTTTTGGAGTGATTTAATTAGGTGTGCTATATTAATTAAATGAATGTTTAATATTTAATCTGATTGGTGTATATTAATTTTATATTATAGTTTTAATTTAATTGAGATAATTAAGTTAGGTGAATTATGTGATGAAGTGTTACATGAATCATAATTAGCGAGTAATTAGAATTATGTGGCAATTTTTATGTGATTAATTGATGTTAGATTTTAATTGATTAAATAAGAATGTTAAATATTTAATTAATTAAAAGTGTGACATTAAAATGTGTTAAAATGAATTATTAAAATTAAAAAAATTTAATTTGGTTTTTGCCAAACAAGGCACTTGCATTTGTTTTAAACCTATTTTACCAAACAACGCCTTAGTGCTAAAATCTATTTTTATAAACTGGTTTCCAAACAAGCCTTAAGGCTTTTCAAATTCAAATAATTGTAACCTATATAATAATATGTACTTATTGTATATCTTAATTGATTAACAGTTACATATGTATTATATGTATATGTATATTATATTATATCAGCTATAATATATCCATTACGTTAGTTCTAAGTCTAAAACAAAGAAAAAAGAAGGAGAAAAAGAGCAGAGAAGAGAGAAAAGAATTTCAGAGAAGAAAGGAAGAAGGATAATTGCTAGAACATGAGCTTATCATCATCTTTTTCTTTACACCCATAGCTAAAAGGTTAAAATTCTATATTCTTCATGTTTTATTCTCTATCAAAGTTGAGTTTTCATGAAAGTTGTAATCATGAATTTTATATATATGTATTGTGTTCATGTGTTATTAGTAGTAATTGTATGAAAGGATTTCGAAAATCAAATTGTTGTTAAAATATATTTAATGAAAAACTTGTGTTCTTATGAGTTTATATGGTTTTGACAAATTTTAGAGTAAATTGATGAAATTTGTATGTATTAATATGCCTGTTTAGAATTGTTTATGATGCTATATTCAATCATGAAAATAATGCATGTATTATAAGTTGAATTGCTTAAGAATTTGATTTACATTGAATAGTTTTGTAAAATATATGAGTTTTATAAAAATGTCAAAATTTGAGTTTTTAAAATATTGATTCTTGTTGCTTAAATAGTTTTTGTGTCTAGAAGCATGTTATATATGTGTAGTAGCTCATATGAATGCTTTACATCATCTATGTTGCTGTGAATGACCGTTTGTTGGGATGATTGGGTTAAACAGTGAAGCAGAGTGTCATTGCTGTCTGCTTCTATCCGCGTTTCGGCGCAGCTGTGCCGGCAACAAATGCAAAAGTGGCGCAGCTGCGCCTGCTGAGCTTCCTAGGTTTGACACCTGCGCAGCTGCGCCGGTGTCAAGGCTAAAGGTGGCGCAGCTGCGCCGTTGCCTGATCAGAGACAGTGAGTTTTGGTTAATTATGCAGTTTTTATTCCTAAGCTAAGATTAATTGTTCCATGATAATGAGCATGTATCCAGTTGCTATAACATGTTGTTAACATGAATTTGATAATTTCATAATTTGGGAAAAAGAAGTTTTGAAAACCTTAATGTAGTATTTGAATTATAAATTATAATTCTTTAATTGTAATTTAGTTGATATGAACTACTTAATTATAATTTGAGTAATTATAATTAAGAGTAAATGTTTATTTAAATTATAATTTTGTTAAATTATAATGTATGGAAGTTGATATATTTTAGTCAATTAGATGTTAATTTAAATTATAATTTATGTAATTATAATTTAACAAATGCATGTTTAATTATGGATTATAAGTTAAAAATTCTATGATTAGTTATAATTTGTGTAATTATAATGCATGATGTAGTTTAATTGATTATAAATTATAATTTATTTATAATTTAATTAAAATAAGTGGTAATTACAATTTAAGTAATTATAATTAGATTAAGTGTTTAAATTATAATTATTTAATTATAATTTAGTTAGATACATAATTGATGTAATTATGTGAGCATGTCTATTTGATGTAATTAACTATATGATGATTGATTATTATTTATTTAATTAGAATGAGTTAACCATGAGGGTTAATCAATTATGTGAATTAGTTATGTGTTAACTAATTTAGGTTATTGTGATTAAATGTATATGTATGTAGGAAGTGTTAGAATGTGAATAGTAGCTTGCTCTTGAGGCAAGTCGTCTAAACCCTAAACTTGTCAATTCGATGCAAGTTCTTTAATTTCATATATTCATTGTTGGTAATGTCCTTTTCATTTCTGTATTGGGCAATTATTTGTTTAATTAAAGTGATCTTGACTTATTGTTTAAGTAAGATTCAGTTTATTATTTTAAATGTTTTAAGTTTACTTCTAAAGCATATGTTAATTCATAATTTTTTTATTTATGAATTATTGGAAGTCGATTCAACTAATCCTTAGTTGATGAACGTTGAATTCTAAATTACCCTTTTAGTTTATCTAAACCAAACTTCCTTTGGTGCGGACTTGTATTCAATTACTGAGTTGAACAACCCTATTTATTAGGGGAGGTTAATACGCAGAAGCGTTAAGATGTTTGTACATAATACATGGTACGAAGGGTTGATCCCTCTAAGTACGAGTTAAGACCCATAGTCTTTGTGACTGTTAAAGGTTTTAAATATAAATGTTTATAACCTAGGACAAAAGTTCAAGCTCTTATGACCCTCAGATGAATTCTATATTCGAATTATAATTGTGATGAAAGAATTATTATTCAATTCTTTATTGTTGAAGTAAGCAAAGTTTTTCAAATCTTTTTAGAGATATTCTTTCATATCTTTATTATTGTTAAATTCCAGTGGGCTGTTGTTTGCTCTCTCTTGCATATTAAATAATCATTGCAGCTAAGGTTGAAAATGTTGATGCCCCGTCAACGAGTAAAGGTAAAGGGAAGCTAAACAAGTGAAGACTTGTTTAATTATTTTCAATGATTGTAATAAGACTTCTAGGTTATGTTTTTATTTCCGCATTTTATGTTTATGTCAAGGTTTGATTAAACCTTGGGATTGATTTTGAGAAAGTTGTAACTGTTCAAGGGAGATTTTAATTATTTTGAATAAAGGTTGTATTCTACTTTGAAGTTTTATTGGGTAGATGTATGTTATATTAGAAAGTGAACACTAGATCATGTGGAAACGAAGTACTCGAATTTTGGGGTGTCACAAGTTGGTATTAAAGCTGTAGGTTATGAAACCTTAGGTGGGAGAAAACCTTAGGTTGTAGCCTTATGGAAAGATCGAAAAGATAGATGTGATAGGTAAAGATAATAAACTACTTTATGTGCTATATGTTTACGTTATAGTATTCGAAGAGTGACGACTCGATATCACGTAATAATTAATTTTAAAATTCTTTTGTTAGGATGACGAACATTGGAGGACCTAGTCAGGCTAGAGAAGATATACCTCAGGTGCCTAGAGAGGAGGAGCCACGCGACATATATGTTGTCTGGGAGCAGCTGGTTAGGAGAGAGCCATCTCCAGTGATCACCATAGCTGGTCGGGGGCGTGATCTGACACCTATTTCAGAGGATGAGGACGAGGACGAGTCTGAAGAGGAGGAAGAGGATCCCGAAGTGGAATTCCCACCTCACTCTACTAGTGCTGAGATGTACGAGGCAGTCTATGAAAGTAACGTGGAGCTTCATGGACGAGTTGGAGAGCTCGAGGAAACCATCCAGCAGTGGTACGAGACTATCGAGGATATAGCTAGTGACCTAGGAGACGCACAGTGGAACCTAATACATGTGTAGAATGAAAGAGACGCGGCTCGATCCGAGATAGCGAAGCTGAAGCAAGATATCCAGGAGGAGTCGATGAAGCGTGCCAGAGCTGAAGAGACAAGCTTAAGGGCTACTCAACGAGCTGATCGAGCTGAAGATAAAGTCGAAGCCAAGAGGGCCAAGCTGAGGGAAACTGAGTATGCTTTCCACACAGTGATAGAAACAGCCCAGGATTGTGTTTTCTATTACCTAGCTCAGTTCCAAGGTTTACCATGGTACGTGGTGGATCGAAGAACGGCGTTTCGGGTGATGGAAGAGGAGCATAGAGAGGTTGTGCGACGTCTTAATATGCCTAGGCAATAGAGCTTTTATTTATATGTTACTTTTCGTAGTAAATAATGTAAATCCCGTAATTTGAGATAAGAATGGGATGCGTTATTAATGTAATCATGCAACTTTTTCAGTTCAAGGATGATGTAAATAGCAGAAATGCTATCTAATTGATGTTTTTAAACTACGAGTAATGAATAAAAGAAGTTTATTGACGTGCGATGTGTTCTATGTGAACTGAGTTATTCGAACCTTTAAGTATGAACTTGAATATTTAAAAATTGAATAAAGGATCTAATAATATTTTTTTAACAGAACAATGCCTCCTAAAAGAAGACTAACACGTCAAAACCACGAGGGTTCGACGAACAACAACAACAATAACGATGGGACGAATCCTAACTCGGTTCAGCAGTTGGTGAACATACTTACGGGAGCACTTGCAAATCAGCCGCAAGTGCAGGGTACTACTTTTAAGGAATTTAAGGCAGTAGGACCTCCTGAATTCAAGGGATCAACAAACCCTATCGAAGCCCAGACATGGGTGATGGAAATGGAGAAGGTCTTCAACATAGCTAGAGTAGGTGAAGACCAGAAGACAGCATTCACGGCTTTCATGTTGAAGTCAGATGCTAGCTTCTGGTGGCAGTCTAATAAGACTAGAGAAGGTGAAGGAGTCATAACGTGAGAACGTTTCAAGGAAATATATTACAAAATGTACTTCCCAGTGAGTTCGCAGGACCAGATGGAGGTCCAATTCCTAGAGCATAAGCAGGGTGGGATGACGGTATCCGAATATGTTGCAAAGTTCAACGAACTGGCCAGGTTAGCTACTTACCAGGTCAGCACTGACGCTAGGAAGGCGAGGAGGTTTGAGCGGGGACTGAAGCCATGGCTCTATAGCAAGGTTTCCATGTTCCAGCTGAACACATGTGTAGCTGTGCTGCAAAAAGCTATACTTGCTGAGGGAGGAAGCGATGCTTTTTATGAAGTTTAACTAAGACAAGAAGAAGAAGAATGAAATAGAAACCAAGGCTGGTGGTAGTAGCGCTATGAACCAGAAGAGGAAATTGAATGACAACACCTCAGCTGGGAGTTAGCAAGGAAGCCAGCAGAAGTGGAAGTTTGAAGCATGTGCTACATATGATAAGAATCACACTAGCGTGTGCATGAAGGGGAAGCAGGTGTGCTTCAACTATGGCCAGGAAGGCCACATTGCGCCTAATTACCCAAACCCGAAGAAGGGAGCTTGCTACACATGTGGATCCAAGGATCACATGGCTCGTAATTGTCCTATGAAGCTGACGGCATGGTCAATAGGTAGCGGAGGAAATGGGAGCGGTAGTACCGTGACTATCGCTGCACCAATGCAGGCTGTTCGACCCACTTCCCGGACAGTCAACATGATGGTGCAGGATGCTGTGCAATCAAAAGACATGGTGTCAGGTATTATTCTGGTCAATAGTATAAATGCATATGTATTATTTGATTCGGGTGCTACTTGTTCATTCATATCTAACGATTTTCCTAAAACCCTAGACTTACCTATAGAAAAGTTAGTTTACCCCTTGAACATAGAGATTGCGAATAGGGAGGTTATTCCTGTTAGGTTTGTTTATAAGAACTGTAGATTGGACATTAAGGATCAGGAATTGGGAGTAGATTTGATTCTAATAAAACTTGGGGAATTCGATGTCATACTGGGTATGGATTGGTTGTTCAACCATGGGGCGATAATCGACTGTTAGAAGAAATCGGTAAACCTTACAACTCAATCGAAGATAGTGTTATATGGTAGCTAATAGCCTAGACAAGTGAGTTGTCTGACGGTTATGCAAGCCAAGAAATTTTTGACGCAAGGCAGTGTAGGATATCTAGCCTACATAGTAGATACGCGTATGGAAAGCCTGAAGGTGGAGGAGATAGCAGTGGTTAAGGAGTTTGTGGATGTTTTTCCTTGCGATTTGCCAGGACTTTCGCCAGATAGAGAGACAGCGTTCGTGATCGATTTAGCGCCTGGAACTGCTCCAATCTCGAAGGCTCCGTACCGAATGGCTCCAGTTGAGATAAAGGAACTGATGGTTCAACTACAAGAATTACTGGACAAGAAGTATATTCAACCGAGCATTTCACCTTGGGGAGCGCCTGTATTATTCGTGAAGAAGAAGGATGGATCGATGCGTCTTTGCATTGATTGTAGAGAGTTGAACAAAGTTACGATCAAGAGTATGTATCCTTTACCTAGGATCGATGACTTTTTTGATCAACTGAAGGGTGCGAAGTATTTCTAGAAAATTGATTTGAGAAGCGGATATCATCAGTTGAAGGTGAGAAGGGAAGATATACTGAAAATGACTTTTAGGACTCGATATGGTCATTACGAGTTCTTGGTGATGTCATTTGGTCTCAAGAATGCCCCAGTTGCATTTATGGACCTAATGAACAGGGTGTTTAAGCCATTTCTAGACAAGTTCGTAGTGGTGTTCATTGATGACATTCTGGTTTATTCCAAGACCGAGGAGGAACACACTGAACACTTATGACTAACCTTGGAATCGCTGAGACGAGAAAAGCTTTACGCTAAATTCTTGAAATGCGAATTCTGGTTGGAACGTGTGCAATTTCTTGGCCACGTAATCGATAAGGATGGTATTTCGGTAGATCTATCGAAGGTCGAAGCTGTAATGAATTGGGATCTGCCGAAGACACCGTCTGAAGTGAGGAGTTTCTTGGGATTAGTAGGTTATTACCGGAGATTTATCCAAGATTTGTCTAGAATCGCCACTACGTTGACGAATTTAACTCGTAAAACAGTTAAATTTGTTTGGACGGAAAAGTGTGAGGAAAGTTTTCAGGAGCTGAAGAAGAGGTTGAGTACTGCGCTTGTATTGTCTTTACCGGATAGTACGGGGAATTTCATAGTATATAGTGATGCCTCACATAAAAGATTAGGCTGTGTGTTAATGCAAAGCGGCAAAGTCATTGCCTATACGTCACGTCAGCTGAAGGATTGCGAGAAAGGATATCCGACTCACGACTTAGAATTGGCGGCGGTAATGTTTGCTTTGAAGATTTGGAGACACTACTTATATGCAGAGAAGTGTGAGATATACATAGATAACAAGAGTCTGAAATATATTTTCACCTAGAAGGAATTGAACATGCGCCAGAGAAGATGGTTGGAACTGATCAAGGACTACGACTGCGAGACACTTTACTATCCGGGTAAAGCTAACGTCGTCACCGACGCCTTGAGCAGAAAGGTTCGGGAGAAACTGAACATGTTAACTAATCAGGATCAGTTGATAGAACATATGGCTAGATTGGATTTGGAGGTGAAGTTTCTGAAGGAATCGGATGAGATGTTGTTTCAAGTAACTACTGGTTCTACTCTAGTAAACAAAGTGATAGAAGCACAACTTCACGATGAAGAATGCGAGAAGATTTGGAAAAGAATAGCAGATGGCGAAAAGTTTAAGTTCAAGATCGATAAAGATTGACTGTTACGGTTTGAAGGGAGAATCTGGGTACAGCCAGTACCAGAGATCAAAGAGGAGATTTTGAGCGAATTTCACAGTTCTATATATTCTATTCACCCTGGGAGTATGAAGATGTACAAGGATCTCAGGCAGCATTTTTGGTGGCCGAATATGAAGAGGGACGTTTCTAAATGCGTTACGAAGTGCTTAACGTGCCAGAAAGTTAAGGCAGAACACCAGAGACCTAGTGGTCTGCTTTAACAGTTAGAAATTCCAGAGTGGAAGTGGGAACACATCACGATGGATTTCATGGTGGGTCTTCTAGCGACTCAGAAGGGATTTGATGCGATATGGGTTATAGTGGATCGACTGACGAAGTCAGCCCACTTTCTACCAATCAGGGTTAAGTACAACTTGGATCAGCTAGCGAAACTGTATGTGAAGGAAACTATTTCTCGACATGGTGTTCCGGTATCGATTGTGTCTGGGTATCGATTATTTCTAACAGAGATCCACATTTTACGTCGAATTTCTGGAAGCGTTTACAAGAGTGTTTGGGGACGCAATTGCAAATGAGAACGGCGTATCATCCTTAGACTGATGGCCAAAGCGAGATAACAATACAGACACTTTAAGATATGCTGAGAGCTTGTGTGATGGACTTCAAGGGAAGCTGGGATGATCATCTACTGTTGGTGGAGTTTGCCTCCAACAATAGTCACCACGCGAGTATCGGCATGCCGTCTTACGAAGCGCTATACGGCAGAAAATGCAGAACTCCCTTGTGGTGGGATGAAGTCGGTGAACGTCTATTGTTGGGACCGGAACTGGTACAACAAACCGCCGAAATTGTGAAACTGATCAGAACAAGATTAGTTTCTGCTCAAGACAGACAGAAGAAATATGCCGATCAACATCGATAGAACTGAGAATTCTTACCAGGGAGCTTCGTTTTCCTGAAAGTATCTCCCTGGAAGGGGAAGATTCGATTTGGTAAGAAGAGAAAGCTGAGTCCCCTATTTATTGGACCTTTCGAGGTACTACGAAAGATGGGCGAGGTAGCTTACGAGGTTGCGTTACCTCCAGAGCTCGAGAATATACATAACGTCTTTTATATTTTTATGTTAAGACCTTACAAGAACGATTACAAACATGTAATACAATATGAGCCTTTACAGTTTGATAAAGACCTAACATATGAAGAAGTGCCTGTTCAAATAGTTGATAGAAAGGAACAAGTACTTAGAAATAAAGTGATACCTTCTGTTAAGATAATCTGGAAGAACCATAGTGCTGAATAAGCTACGTGGGAACTCGAAGATGTACTGATGAAATCTTATCCGCAATTGTTTGCTTAACTTTTGTGTAACTCCTTATGTACTGATTCTAGGGACAGAATCCTTTTAAGGGGAAAAGAATGTAATAGACAGAATTTTTTTTATATGTGATTCTGGGGACAGAATCCTTTTAAGAAGGAAAGATTGTAACGATTGAGATTTTATATATTAATTTTGAATATTTATTGAAGTTAAATAAATATTTTATGTGATTTATTTATTGAGTTAAATAAATTATGTGATTTTGTGGAGTGATTTAATTAAGTGTGCTATATAAATTAAATGATTGTTTAATATTTAATCTGATTGATGTATATTAATTTTATATTATAGTTCTAATTTAATTGAGATAATTAAGTTAGATGAATTATGTGATGAAGTGTTACATGAATCATAATTAGTGAGTAATTAGAATTATGTGGCAATTTTTATGTGATTAATTGATGTTAGATTTTAATTGATTAAACAATAATGTTAAATATTGAATTAATTAAAAGTGTGACATTAAAATATGTGTTAAAATGAATTATTAAAATAAAAAAAAAAAAATTTAATTTGGTTTTTGCCAACCAAGGCCCTTGCATTTGTTTTAAACCTATTTTACCAAACAACGCCTTAGTGCTAAAATCTGTTTTTATAAACATGTTGCCAAACAAGCCTTAAGGCTTTTCAAATTCAAATAATTGTAACCTATATAATAATATGTACTTATTGTATATCTTAATTGATTAATAGTTACATATGTATTATAAGTATACGTATATTATAATATATTAGTTATAATATAGCCATTACGTTAGTTCTAAGTCTAAAACAAATAAAAGAGAATGAGAAAAAGAGCAGAGAAGAGAGAAAAGAATTTCAGAGAAGAAAGGAAGAAGGATAATTGCTAAAACACGAGCTTATTATCATCTTTTTATTTACACTCATAGCTAAAAGGTTAGAATTCTATATTCTTCATGTTTTATTCTCTATCAAAGTTGAGTTTTCATGAAAGTTGTAATCATGAATTTTATATATATATGTATTGTATTCATGTGTTATTTGTAATACCCGAGAATTTTCATATATTATTAAATGAATATATTAATGGAAATGAATATTTATTTAAAAATAAATTATTTTGTGAGTTAACTCAATTATATTAAATTGAATAATTATAATAATTGAGAAAATATGGAGTTTGCGATAAACTCGTTGAATGCCTTTTGTGGCACAGTGATGAGAAAGATTAATGATTATATTAATTAACGAAAGAATTGTTAAGTGAATAATTAATCTATATTAATTGATAATTGTTATTGTAGAATATTAATTAATTGTTATTAAATACTAATGGTGATTAATTAATAATATGTGGCTATTATTATAAGAGACATAATATTAATAAGCAACGTGTTTATAAATATAAAAAATTTATATTCATGTGATATTTAATCATGTAAGTGCCAACCAATTATTGTAGAGATTAATAAGTTCATTGATTTATGAGAAATGGATTGATTAATATTATTATTAATTAATTGATAAGATAAGTAATTTATTTACTCCTATGTACAAGTGTGCGATATTAAAAGTATAACGTATAGTAAGTGTAAAGTGTGGTGTGGCTATATTGTATAGAAACCATATATTAAGATTTATGAAACTATATTACATGAAGCAATGTGATTGGACATATTAAAACTATATATTATGAATATCTCATGAAATGCCTATGTGACAATATGTAGGCAAGTATACATTAAATTAATACACCTTGAAGGTATTGTAAACAACTATTAAATTATGAATACTTCAATAAATTAATATGAATTTAATAATAGAATTGGAATGATGTAGTAGAATAATACCTAATTGAAGTACATTCGTTAGTAGTAAAGATGTACATGGATTATATGTGAGTAAATTACATTTACTACATTATATGAATTATATGGTAGTATTATTGGGATTACATTGTAATTTTAATTATAATCTAAATATATAGTATGTATATATATGTGATAACCTAAGTGTATAATATATGTTATAACATTGTACAAATTGCTAGAATGCTGAGATTGATATTGCTTGTCCCATAATACTAGACCTATTTCTTCTTCACGTGCTTAACAAAAGGCTAAGACCTATTTCCCTTTTCTTCTCCCAATTCTCAGCAACATAGCTAGCAATCATGGCATGGGGAGTGGCCTCAATAGTGCCCATCACCAACTAATTACCTACTCTCTATTAACCTCCATGCAATTCATAAATCTCATTGGTTTGATTTGGGGTATAATAGCATTGTCTGTGTAAGGATTTTTCTATAAATATAACTCATTCTTCCTCATTTCTAATTGCTGAGTTTCTTGAGTGAATTGAGAGCATACAAGTATTCTAAAGGAGAGTACTTATATATACATATCAGTAGAGGAAGTGGGAGTTAGCAATTGTAGAGGTATAATTATTTCCATGCTCTTCATTTATGTTCTTCATTTTCTGTCTCTAAGATTTATTGAATCCTTACTTCTAGTTAGAGTTCATGATTTTGTGATTTGAGGATGTTAATTGATGGTTATATAAGCTTATATATGTGTTAGTAAGGTAATGTAGTAGGTTTGATAACAATTTCGTCGAAAAATTCTGTGTTTGGGTTTGTGAATTGCCGTTGCTGGCTGCTGTCTGGTTTGGAAACGGAGCCGCGCAGTCGCGCGTCTCCCTAGTATAAATGGGGCACGACCGCGCACCTCTGCAGATTTTGTTGGTTATTGTGTTATGATATCTGGTTTACGGAGCATGCTAGTACACCTTAGTTAGGCCTATTTCAGTCCTTGACATACTAGTTATGTTGCCTTTCATATAATCACTCGCCTAGCTTGATTTCAAAAGAAAACTTGAGTTTTCAATATGCAAACTCAATAAACCATATGGACCTTAAAATTCTAACTTGAAGACGTGTTAGTGTGGTCTGATTTCATTTGTACGTAAGCATGCGAGCATGATGTATAGTATGTAAAGTAGTTTAACATACTAGAGGACAATGATAACATGCCAATGAACACTTAGAGTTTCAAAATGGACATTGACTTATTATATTCGTTTTGATATTCCGATTTTGCAAGCATGTTAGTATGGTTTTGAAATGCATGTCGGACATACTAACTTACGTATATGGATTTCGTAATGAAGCATGCACATGTTGGACTTATTAGTAAGCTTTACTAATGAAAATACAAACTTTGAACATGAATGTTAACATGCTACTTTGAGAGTTAGAATTTGATAGTTGTGAACATGTTTGATGATACTCTTAGACTTACTCATGTATCATAAATGTATATATACCATGCTTAGGTATCGTAATTCAAGTGAAGCATAAACGAAGCATATTTTCAAACCAAGACAATGCTAATTACACATATGTGATATGAATACTCACAAGCATCTCTACTATGAATTATATGACTACCTTATATGTTAATAAGAAGCAAACATGTTAGACTTTGTGACTTTATAACCTTGAATGACCGTAAGTTGTCAAAAATGTTAACTTAAAACCATATCATGAAAGAGAGAACTTAGATAAACTTGAGAAGCATGAAAGTATCCTTTAATATGTATACATGCCATGTGATATCATATGTTGATGTTTGAATCTGATTTGACAGTTAACTTATAATAATACTATAAAAAGGGCTATGTTTGCTATTTGTTGTGATCTTATGTGATATTGATGATATGAGAATATGACTAACTCAACAAGAGGAACGATAAGGATAAACGTTATATTTATATGATACTATATGTGGTATAACTATGTAGCTAGGTTAAAACTTAGCTTATATGTCAATTGTATATCCGAAGATAGGATATGATGTTAAACTATAGGACTATGGAATATCATATATATTTATGTAA
This sequence comes from Panax stipuleanatus, assembly GCA_020205555.1. Lineage (NCBI taxonomy): Eukaryota > Viridiplantae > Streptophyta > Magnoliopsida > Apiales > Araliaceae > Panax > Panax stipuleanatus. Next base: position 107,345,307 of record CM035117.1, on the reverse strand, counting down.
TTATATTACGATAGGGATTCGAAAGTATTGGTTTACTTAACGTGGATAAACTACGCTAAAGGCAAGTACTTGAACCCTACTCTTTATTGAACATTTATGAAGCTTGTACTATTATTGGTTATACAAGTAAATAATTGAAAGCATGATTCTTATCCTATAATATAATAGAATAGGGTTGTTTATTCTTGAACTTGGATTCGAGTATTGAACTTATAATTGTTCGCTAATTCAATTAAAGAGCCGTCTATGCCAATTGATTCGGCTAGACTTATAACATGATTAAAAAGCTGTCTAAACCAATTGAATGGTGCAGAATTATTATGTTAACTGAGTTGAAAAACCTTCTTTGAAGGGGATATATATATTTTTCGGGAGACCGACGTGCGCACACTTTAAGTACGATTGAACGATATGCATACCGTAGGGTACTTTAGGCTGATCACCTGTTGTACTTGTTTTTAATTGGATTATCAGTTTAATACTGTTAATTCTAGTAGAAGTTCATAGTCCTTAGTGACTGCTCAGTATTCAGTTACATTGAAATTTTGAATTGATTTATTATTGAATTATATTGATATTATTCTGTCCTTAGCAACTGTTGTTAAGAACTGTTGATATTCTTATTATCCTTGAACTATCATACCTTGCTATACCTTGTGGGGATTCTAGAATTATATTACTCACCCTTATTGTATATTACTTGCTGAGCAATTTGTGCTCATTCTTGCTTTCCCTAAATCATTTCAGTTAAAGCAGAGCAGAGCGGACCTTCAGGCACAGATAAGGGCAAGGGAAAGGCTACTAAGTAGCTTTAATTATGTAGCACTTTATGGTTGTAATAAATAACATATGATAGTATGTACTAGTTAAGGTTATTTATGCTTAAGTTATGTTTAAGCTATGTAATCACTGTTTAAGTTACGAGACCTTGGGACGTGAATAAATTATATTAATTAAATGTAATCTATTCGGTAGTAGTTATGTATTATTCCGCTGTATAATGCGACATTTAGTCATATTATTTATTGTGGTATTAGGTATTAGAACGTGACGAACTGAATTCGAGTGACCAAGTGGCGGTCCGAATTTGGGGGCGTCACATTATTGATAGTAATTGTATGAAAGGATTTCGAAAATCAAATTGTTGTTAAAATATGTTTAATGGAAAACTTGTGTTCTTATGAGTTTATATGGTTTTGACAAATTTTAGAGTAAATTGATGAAATTTGTATGTATTAATATGCCTGTTTAGCATTGTTTATAATGCTATATTCAATCATAAAAATAATGCATGTATTATAAGTTGAATTACTTAAGAATTTGATTTACAGTGAATGTTTTTGTAAAATATATGAGTTTTATAAAAATGTCAAAATTTGAGTTTTTAAAACATTGATTCTTGTTTCTTAAATAGTTTTTGTGTCTAGAAGCATGTTATATATATGTAGTAGCTCATATGAATGCTTTACATCATCTATGTTGCTGTGAATGGTCGTTTGTTGGCATGATTGGGTTAAACAGTGAAGTAGAGTGTCGTTGCTGTCCGCTTCTGTCCGCGTTCTGGAGCAGCTGCGCTGGCAACAAACGCAGAAGTGGAGCAGCTGCGCCTGCTGAGTTTCCCAGGTTTGACACCTACGCAGCTGCGCCGGTGTCTAGGCTAAAGGTGGCGCAGCTGCGCCGTTGCCTGATCAGAGACAGTGAGTTTTGGTTAATTGTGCAGTTTTATTTCTAAGCTAAGATTAATTGTTCCATGATAATGAGCATGTATCTAGTTGCTATAACATGTTGTTAACATGAATTGGACAATTTCATAATTTAGAAAAAAGAAGTTTTGAAAACCTTAATGTAGTATTTGAATTATAAATTATAATTCTTTAATTGTAATTTAGTTGATATAAACTACTTAATTATAATTTGAGTAATTATAATTAATAGTAAATGGTTAATTTAAATTATAATTCTGTTAAATTATAATGTATGGAAGTTGATTTATTTTAATCAATTAGATGTTAATTTAAATTATAATTTATATAATTATAATTTAATAAATGCATGTTTAATTATGGATTATAAGTTAATAATTCTATAATTAATTATAATTTATGTAATTATAATGCATGATGTAGTTTAATTGATTATAAATTATAATTTAATTAAAATAAGAGGTAATTACAATTTAAGTAATTATAATTAGATTAAGTGTTTAAATTATAATTGTTTAATTATAATTTAGTTAGATACATAATTGATGTAATTATGTGAGCATGTCTATGTGATGTAATTAACTATGTGATGGATGATTATTATTTATTTAATTAGACTGAGTTAACCATGATGGTTAACCAATTATGTGAATTAGTTATGTGTTAACTAATTTAGGTTATTGTGATTAAATGTATATGTATATAAGAAGTGTTAGAACATGAATTGTGCTAGTAGCTTACACTTGAGGCAAGTCTTCTAAACCCTAAACTTGTCAATTCGATGCAAGTTCTTTAATTTCATATATTCATTGTTGGGAATGTCCTTTTCATTTCTGTATTGGGCAATTATTTGTTTAATTAAAGTGATCTTGACTTATTGTTTAAGTAAGATCCAGTTTATTATTTTAAATGCTTTAAGTTAACTTCTAAAGCATATGTTAATTCATAATTCTTTTATTTATGAATTATTGGAAGTTGATTCAACTAATCCTTAGTTGATGAACGTTGAATTCTAAATTACCCTTTTAGTTTATCCAAACCAAACTTTCTTTGGTGCGGACTTGTATTCAATTACTGAGTTGAACAACCCTATTTATTAGGGGAGGTTACTACGCAAAAGCGTTAAAATGTTTGTGCACAATACATGGTACGAAGGGCCGACCCCCCTAAGTACGAGTTAAGGTCCATAGTCTTAGTGACTGTTAAAGGTTCTAAATATAAATATTTATAACCTAGGACAAAAGTTCAAGGTCTTATGACCCTCAGATGAATTCTATATTCGAATTATAATTGTGATGAAAGAATTAATATTCAATTTTTTATTGTTGAAGTAAGCAAAGTTTTTCAAATCTTTTTAGAGATATTCTTTCATGTCTTTATTATTGTTAAATTCTAGTGAGCTGTTGTTTGCTCACTCTTGCATATTAAATAATCATTGCAGCTAAGGTTGAAAATGTTGATGCCCCGTCAATGAGTAAAGGCAAAGGGAAGCTAAACAAGTGAAGACTTGTTTAATTATTTTCAATGATTGTAATAAGACTTCTAGGTTATGTTTTTATTTCCGCATTTTATGTTTATGTCAAGGTTTGATTAAACCCTGTGATTGATTTTGAGAAAGTTGTAACCTTTGTTCAAGGGAGATTTTAATTATTTTGAATAAAGGTTGTATTCTACTTTGAAGTTTTATTGGGTAGATGTATGTTATATTAGAAAGTGCACACCAGATCATGTGGAAACGCAGTACCCGGATTTGGGGGTGTCACAGCATTGTCGAGCTTGGTTGCAAGCTGCATTTGTCAAGCTAGGTAGATATTTTTGGTGGCAAGCTACATTGTCGAGCTTGGTTACAAGCTTGGTAGATATTTTGTGGCTTAAAGTCCAAAATACCCTAACTTAGGAAATCTTATAAATAGGCCATTCCTCCTTCAGTTAGAACTACCAATTCACAACGTTAAAATATCAAGTTGCAAAGAAATAGGAAAAGCTTGCAACTACAAGAGGTAACATCTCTAGTCATTTTTATGTTCGATTTTATTTTATTTTATAGTCTATAAAGCTCAAGAATATAAGTCGTGGCTATGTTGTCATTGTTGGGGGCGTCACACTCCATATATAACTTATTACACCCAAGCATACCCTTTAATATACCCTAAGGGTCTTAAGAAATAAGGCAAAGTATAATTCATTATACACATGATACTATGATGATCTCAAGTCTGAGGATCACTTGTACTACTATCACATTAGGAATTCCTATTGACAGGCAAGTAAAACTTCATTAGGTATTCCTTAGCGAGTCACGTTCAGTGTACTTATTCTCCAATAAGCACCTATATACTTGCTTTATTGTCTCCACATAAATGATCATAAGATCAATCATCCTCATCCAATGAGCAAGAAACATATGTACCAATCTATCTGGAGTCACTAATCTCCTTTTTAGTAATCCAACGATTGGGAATAATTTTAGTTTTTAAGCTATCTAAGAATTTAGATGTCATTAGCATGATCATCATCATGATTCTAAAAGCATTGCTTAAAACTATAGGTTTATCACATATTATAAAAATAGCACCATGTAAATAAAGAAATGCCTTTAATTAAATAATACTTTTATTAATAAATGAATAAGATTGTTACAAAGTATATGCTTTATCATTAAACATGATTAGCTTGTACGCATACTACTGTCAGTCTCCCACTTTCACTAAAGCCAATCGACATGGTATCTCATACCCTTCTTCTCTAAGTGACGATCATCCTGCTGTTGGATAACTTTAGTAAATCGATATGCAATGTAATTTTTGAGAGTTCACTGTCTGTATAGTGACTTCTCCTCTTTCAATGATTTCTTTAATCAAATGAAAGTGCCGCAACACATGTTTGGACCCAAGATGAGATATAGGAAATATTCCTAATTCTGTAATGAAATTTTCATCCGAAACATCAACTTGCAGCTTCATTTACAGCTATTTACTTTGTCTTTGTCACTAAACTAGTAACTCTTTACTGTTTGGAACCTTTCCAATTCACTGCACCACTGTTCAAGGTAACGCTTCACCCTAAAGTGAATTTGTTGTCGTATTGGTCAGTCCAAAAAATGTGATTCTTTTAGTCCTCTAGTTTTATTCAGACCCACCATGATTATGCTCACATCTTTAGTACTAGTTAAGTACTTGAAGATGTTTTTCACTGTCTCGTAGTGAACTTCTCCAGAATATGACTGATCAACATCAAGTCTCGTATATTTCATTGCATACATGATAGTAACTCATGCGATCTCTCTTTTATTGAGGACAAGTTTAGAAAGATACACTCCATGGCTTATCATCATGAGACATCTCTTGGAGTTTTCCATGTTAAACACCTTTAGCATCAAATGAATATACGTTCATTAGATTAAGCTGAGCATCCTTCTAAATCTATCAATATAGATTTATATCCCCAATTTAGGATGTTCTACCCAAATCATTAATGGAGGAATGTTTAGACAACATTATCTTTATTGATTATAACACTAGTATGTCATTCTTTATCAGTAGTATATCAACATATAACACTAGGAATGTTACAGCGCTCCCACTGACCCTTTTGTACACACTAGAATCATTCTCATTTTTCATAAAATCAAACTCTTTTGATTGTCATATCAAAATGAATGTTCCATCTTGGAGAAGCTTACTTCAATCCATAAATGAATTGGTGTAGCTCATATACATGATTTGTTTTAACCATTGAAACAAATCCATCTAGCTGTATCATACATACAATCTCCTGTAATAATTTATATTTGAGGACGGGCGTCTCCACGTCCATTTGCCAAATTTAGTAATCAGTTGCAATCGCAAGTAAAATCAAAATGGTCTTGAGCATTGCTTCAAATATCCATTTTCGATTTTATGGTCATCTTATATTTCTCTAAGTGTCTACAACTCTTAGCCTTATCGTATATAAATGGATCATCATCCACTATGATGTGTACCTCATCATCATCATTTATGATGAATCCATACCTCCCATGCATCTTTGGCACTATTCCAGATTTACGATTCGGTTGTGGTACAATAGGTCTATCTACAGGTTTCTCTATTTGACTAATAGTGATTTGTTGTTCTTGAACTTCTTCAAGATCTATTATCCTTCCACTAGCCCTTTAGTGATAAACATCTTTATCTTAGAAGGCAGCGTGTTTCTCAATAAACACCTTTTGCTATGTAGGATTATAGAACATTAACCTGAACTTACTTTAGGATGTCCCACAAATCTGTATTTGTCAAATCGTGTCCCAAACTTATCCTTTTGAAACCTTTTCACATAAATTGGACAACCCTTTATCTTAACATACTTAAGATTAGGAATTCCCCCTGTCCATAACTCTTATGAAGTCTTGGGGACGGATTTTGAGGTTACCTTATTTTGTAGATATCCAGCCGTTTCTATGGATTTATCCTAGAAGGATACTGGAATGTTGATAAAATCATTACGGACCGCACCATGTCCTACAAGGTACTATTTTCCTTTTAGATACACCAATCAATTATTGTGTATCAAGAAGCATCATTTGTGAGAAAACCATTTACAATGATCTTAAAATATATTGCAAAAGTATTTATTCCTCGATCTAATCAAAGAATCATAATACATTGCCAATTAGTTTTACTTCTAAATTCATTGAACCTTTCAAATGATTCAGACTTGTATTTCACCAAATACAAATATTCCACTCTTTGAATGATCATCTACTTTTTCTTTTACTAGTTTATTCAATTTAAAATTATTTTTCATGTAACTCAAGTATGTAAAGTCCATTCAGTAAATTGGTAATTATTTAAACTATTGGACTTGCCCATAGGCGGTGCTAAACAATAAGTTCCTGCAGTTAATGGACCAACCTTTGTTCCATTCCCACACGCAGGAAGACTTTCCCTTGTTTAGCTTTCTTCTTCTGCTTGGTCCCTTTATAAATCTGTATTTATAAGAACCATAGTCAGTATCCAATACCCAAGTAGAAATTTTACTTACTGAAAGATTTATTTCAATTATGAACAAACCTGTATTTGTAACCGAAGCTTCACTAAGCTTCTTCTGGTTAGCCTCTACAAGATACTTCATACAGTTTCTATTCCAGTGTCCAAGCTTATTGAAGTGGAAGCAAAATCATTTGCTATCCGTATCAGTTTTGTTCTTATTATCATTTGTATTTTACCTTTCTTTATACCTACTTTGAATTGTTCTTCTTCTAGATCGGAAAAGCTCATTAGATATCTGATATCTATTAGTCCTACTTTCCTCACCATTCAACTCCTTGAATTATAGGAATATAGTAGGAGCATCCATAGTTTCATGCTAACGCGGAAGCTCGTTACTCATGGATGCGAGCATGATGTATTGAGCCAACTATGCATCATCTTGCTACTTTTTAAAAGTAGTAATCTCTTCCTCAGAGGCATTGTCTGCAATCATTGCAGGGATAGGCGTATTAAAGAAATAAGATAGGTTTTTAGCCTTAAGAACTATTCTCAAATTTCTTAATCAATCCGTTTAATTCGGTTTGGTTAATTAGCATCTAATATGCTTCGTAGTGATAGTAATTTAGACATTGTAAAATTCTATAAATGAATTTGTAATTAACAACATTATAATATACATTCTTTTATTAATTACCAAGATAAATTAGGTCTTATTTTAAATTGGTATCTCCCACTATTTTCTTCAAACTATATTACCCTCACAATATATTGTTCGACAAATTTAATTAATGATTTGCTAGTGAGAATAAATGTGACACCCCCAAATATGGGTACTTCAAATCCACGGGATTTGGTGCTCACTATCTAAATAAAACATAACTACTGCCCATAAATAAGGAATGTAAAATAAATTACAACCTTTATAAATCAAATAAAAATCTTCCTTATAAAAAGGATTACAACTTCTCAAATAAATCCCAGGTTTCTAACCTTAATAAACATCAAATGCGGAAAACAACTTAAACAATTAAAGTATTATTACACATCATAGTCAAATATATAAACAAGTCTTCACTTGTTCATCTTGCTCTTGCCTTTGCTAGTTGACGGAGCGTCAACGCTTTCAACTTTAGCTGCAAGGGTTATATAATGCAAGAGTGAGCAAACAAAAGCTCACTTGAAATAACAAATGATAATGATGACATAAACTGAATAACTTCAACTAATTCGAATAATATTTCTTTCATCAATAATAAAAAATTGAATATGGATTATAGAATTCTTCTGAGGGTCGTAAGACCTTGAACTATGTCCTAGGTGATAAACATTTCTATTTAACACCTTTAATAGTCGTTAGACTATATGGACTCTTAACTCGTACTTAGGGGGATCAGCCCTTCATACCATGTATTGCGCACAAACATCTTAACGCTTTCGCATGGTAATCCCCTATTAAATAAGGTTGTTCATCTTAGTATTTGAATAACAAATCCGCACCAAAGAAAGTTTGGTTTGGATAATCTTCAAGTGTAATTTAGAGTTCAATGATCATCAACTAAGTAATAGTTGAATCGACTTACAATATTAATTCAACAATAAAGGATTACGAAATAACTTATGCTTTAGAACTAAACTTAAAGCAATTGAAAGATAAGATAGACCTCGCTTGAACAATTAAGTCAAGGTCACATTAACTCAATAATTAACTTTGATAAGAAATTTATTCAATATATAATTTATAGAGAATACAATAACTTGCATATAAATAACAAGTTAGAAATAGGAAACTTGCTTAAGTAAATGTTGAGTTTAGAAAACTTGCCTGAAGAGCAAGCTACAATTACAATCACGTTCCACAATTATCCTACATATTACATTACATTTATAATATCAATTAGTTTCATAACTACTACGTTTAACCATTGAACTTCTTACTTAAGTTGAACTTAACAACGTGGTTTGTAAACTTAACTCGCAAACTAACCACATACGTCAGTCTAAACTCACAACATGCATATCACACGTGTATAACACTTGAAACTTTCATAATCATACCCTATGATAACAATATCTAAGTTCACACATAACATATTAATATGAGATATCAAATTGTCTTATACATGTCAACAATATGTTATCTTATTGTTTTATACAATTAACATGTCATCACATTAAGTTAGCTAATCATGTAATGCATAAAAACTACACAGAACGCAACAACATTTTTCGGACAGCCTTCACACCCGCTGGGCGGGTGTTTTTCCCCTATAAGACCCACTGGGGTGGGTCCCCCTGCTGGTGGGATTTTCGGTTCGCGAAATGTGTAGAGAAAAAGCCAATTTGGCTTATTTCTTTGCACCAAATTTTGATTTTAACTAACACAATGCATATAAAACTTTATGAAAACATAATCTTAAACTTTTAACATGTTTTTAATATACATAAACACCACAACACATAATCAAAACACTTAATTTCATGATTTTAGAGAAAACACCATTGTAAAATGTTTTTGAAAAAAAATAATAATGTGAATTGCCTTTTAATCCAAATTACACAATTCAAAAAATATTGATTTTTTTTCTAAGCATGTTATCAAAATTTAAACTCAATTTATATAATAGAGTATCATCAAACACAAATTTCGATAATTTAAAGACTATTTTTCAAAGCAAGTTCACTGTAATTTGCTATGAACATGATTTCTTCATGTTCATTATATTTACGTGAATTGAACCATTTTGATTATCATATAACACATATATAATAGTATATATATACAATACAATATGTAATAATCATAATCACATGATTTTCAAAAAAAACTAATTATAGAGAAGCAAAACTTAAAGAACAGTAAAAATATAACTTTTAAGATTTAAGAGTTTAGATTATACCCTTTGATTTTTAGAGAAGAAGATGATGGTGATGATTATCTTTTCTTTTGATTTCTCAAAGCCTTCCCCTTTCCTCTTTTTCTCTTCTTCTTCTCTCTTTTCTCTCTAGTTTACTTTGTTCTTCTATTCTATCTTCTAACTCTAACTTAACGTAGTATAGAATATAAAATATAACTGATATAATAGATATAATGGATATAAACATATAACTGTCAATATAATATTACTCTACTAAATACATATATTAGTTACATAATTTTTGAAAATCAAAAGCCATAAGGCTTTGTTTGGAAAAACCTTTTAATTTTTAAAAATAGATTATAAATAGTTAAGGCACTTTTTGGTAAAAACTCTTTAAAACATATTTAAGGGCCTTGTTTGGCAAAACTAATTTAAAACCCTTTTATTTTATTTTAATAACTCCTTTAACACATATTTTCTAATGTCACACTTTATTTAATTAAATCATAACATTCTAATTTAATTAAATACAACCTAACATTCATTAATTAATAAAAATTACCACATAATACTACATTGGTACACAATTGTAATTCACTTATTAATCATAATTCATGTAACAAATTAGTAAATCTTTATTAACAATTACCACATAATATTCATATAATTTAATTACTCTCAATTAAATTAGAACTATACCACAAAATTACTTACACATGAATTTAATTAATCATATTGCACTTAACTAATTTACTCCATAACATAATTACATAAATTATTTACTTAACTCAATAAATAAATTAATTTAAATATTTATTTAATTTAATAAATATTTATAATTAAATATACAAAATCTCATTGGTTACAATATTCCCTCCTTAAAAGGATTTTGTCCCCAAAATCGATATACAAGAAATTACACAAATAATTGGGAATAGGTTTTCATCATTACATCCTCGAGTTCCCACGTAGCTTCTTCAGCACTGTGGTTCCTCTAGATTACCTTAATAGAAGATATCACTTTACTTCTAAGTACTTGTTCTTTTCTATCAACTATTTGAACAGGAACTTCTTCATAAGTTATGTCTTTATCAAACTGTAAAGGTTCATACTCTATCACATGCTTGTAGTCGTGTTTGTAAGGTCGTAACACAGAAATATGAAAGGCGTTATTTATATTATCTAGCTCTAGAGGTAACGCAACCTCGTAAGCCACTTCGCCAACCCTCCGTTGTATCTCGAAAGATCCAATAAATCGGGGACTCAACTTCCCCTTCTTGCCAAATTGAATCTTTCCCTTCCAGGGAGATACTTTCAGGAAAACGAAACTTTCCACTGCAAATTCTCGATTTTGTTGATGATGATCGGCATATTTCTTCTGTCTGTCTTGAACAACAACCAATCTCGTTCTGATTACCTTGACGATCTCAACAGTTTGTTGCACCAATTCTGGTCCCAACAGTTGTCGTTCACCAACCTCATCCCAGCACAATGGAGTCCTGCATTTTCTGCCGTACAATGCTTCGTAAGGCGGCATGCAAATACTTGTATGGTAACTATTGTTGTAGACGAACTCCACTAACGATAGATGATCATCCCAGCTTCCTTTGAAGTCCATAACGTAAGCTCTCAGCATATCCTCTAGAGTCTAAATCGTTCTCTCGCTCTGGCCATCAGTTTGAGGATGGTACGCCGTACTCATTCACAATTGTGTTCCCAAGCATTCTTGTAATCGTTTTCAAAAATTTGACATGAAACCCGGATCTCTGTGGGACACAATCAACATCGGAACACCGTGTCTAGAAATAATTTCCTTTACGTATAGCTTCGCTAACTGTTCCAAGTTGAATTTAATCTTGATCGGTAGGAATTATGCTGACTTCGTCGGTCGATCCACTATCACCCATATCGTATCAAAACCCTTCTAAGTCGCTGGAAGACCAACTATAAAATCCATCGTGATATGCTCCCACTTCCATTCCAAAATCTCCAGCGGTTGTAGCAATCCACTGGGTCTCTGCTGTTCTGCTTTGACCTTCTGGCACGTTAGACATCTCGCAACGCATTCAACCACGTCTCTCTTCATATTCGGCCACCACAAATGCTGTCTGAGATCCTCGTACATCTTTGTAATACTAGGGTGAATCGAATATTTTGAACTGTGAGGCTCGCCCAAAATTTCCTCTTTTACGTCTGGTACTGGCGGTACCCAGATTCTTCCTTTGAATCGTAGCAGTCCTTCATTATCGATCTTGAACTTTATTTCTTCACCATCGGCTATTCTCTTACGGATCTTCTCACATTCCTCATCACGAAGTTGTTCCTCTTTCACCTTGTTCACTAAGGTTGAACCGGTAGTTACTTGAAATAACTTCTCATCCAATTCCTTCGGATACTTAACTTCAAGTTCCAACTTAGCCATCTCTTCTTTTAACTGGCCCTGATCAGTTAATATGCTTAACTTCTCCAGACCCTTCCTGCTTAAAGCGTCAGCAACCACATTAGCTTTACTCGGATGGTAAAGAATCTCGCAGTCGTAGGCCTTGATAAGTTCCAACCATCACCTTTGGCGCATGTTTAAATCTTTCTGTGTCAAGATATACTTCAAGCTCTTATGATCTGTATATATCTCACACTTTTCTCCTTAAAGGTAGTGTCTTCAAATCTTCAAAGCAAACACTACTGCCGGCAATTCCAAGTCATGGGTCGGATACCCTTTCTCGTAGTCCTTCAGTTGACGTGATGTATAGGCAATGACTTTGCCTCTTTGCATCAGCACATAGCTTAATCCCTTATGTGAGGCATCATTGTATACTACAAAATTTCCTGTACTATCAGGCAATGATAATACAGGCGCAGTACTCAACCTCTTCTTTAGTTCTTGAAAACTCTCCTCATACTTTTCCGTCCAAACAAATTTAACTGTTTTACTAGTCAAATTCGTCAATGGAGTTGCAATTTTGGAAAAGTCTTGAATAAATCTTCTGTAGTAACCAGCCAATCCCAATAAACTCCTCATTTCTGATGGAGTCTTCGGCTGATCCCAATTCATTATAGCTTCAACCTTCGACGGATCTATTGAAATCCATTCTTTGTCAATCAAGTGGCCAAGAAATTACACACGTTCTAACCAGAATTTGCACTTCGTAAATTTCGCACATAGCTTCTCCCGTCTCAGCGATTCTAATGTCAGCCTCAAATGTTCAGTGTGTTCTTCCTCTGTTTTGGAATAAACCAAAATATCATCTATGAACACCACTACGAACTTGTCTAGAAATGGCTTAAACACCCTATTCATTAAGTCCATAAATGCAGCTGGTGCATTCATTAGACCAAATGACATCACTAAGAACTCGTAATGTCCATACAAGGTTCTAAAAGCCGTCTTTGGTATATCTTCTCTTCTTACCTTCAACTGATGATATCCACTTCTCAAATCTATTTTCGAGAAGTATCTAGCACCTTTCAGTTGATCGAACAAGTTATCGATCCTAGGTAAAGGATACCTATTCTTGATCGTGACTTTGTTCAACTCCCTATAATCAATGCATAACCGCATCGATCCATCTTTCTTCTTGACGAATAAAACTAGCGCTCCCCATGGTGATACGCTTGGCTGAATATACTTCTTGTCCAATAATTTCTGCAGTTGAACCATCAATTCCTTCATCTCGACTGGAGCCATTTTGTACGGGGCTTTCGATATCGGAGCAGATCCCCAGTGCTAAGTCGATCACGAACCCTATCTCTCTATCTGGCGAAAGTCCTAGAAAATCGCTGGGAAATACGTCCACAAACTCCCTAACCACTGATATCTCTTTTATCTTTGAACTCTCCTTACAAGTATCCACTATGTTGGCTACATACCCTACACAACCTTGCTTCAATAGCTTCTTCGCTTGCATAATCGTCAGACAACTTGCTTGTCAAGGCGACTTGCTGCCATAAAACCCTACCTTTGACGGAGTCGTAAGGTTTACAGACTTCTTCTGATAATCGATTATCGCACCATGGTTAAACAACCAATCCATACCCAGTATAACATCAAACTCCCCAAGTTTTATCGGATCCAAATCTACTCTCAATTCCTGACCCTTAATGTATAATCTACAGTTCTTATAAACAAACCTAATAGGAATAACCTCCCTATTCACAATCTCTATGTTCAAGGGGTAAACTAATTCCTCTTTAGGTAAGTCTAAGTTCTTAGCAAATTCATCAGATATAAATGAACAAGTAGCACCCGAATCAAATAATACATATGCATTAATACTATTGACCGAAATAATACCTCACACCACATCTTTTGACTGCACAGCATCCTGCACCGTCATGTTAAACGTTCTGGCAGTGGGTCGAACCGCCTGCAGTGGTCCAGTAATAGTCAAAGTACTGCCACTGCCATTTCCTCCAATTCCTATTGACCCTCCTGCTAGCTTCGTCGGGAAACTTCGGGCCATGTGATCCTTACATCCACATGTGTAGCAAGCTCCTTTTTTCAGGTTTGGGAAATTCGGCATAATGTGGCCTTCCTGACCATAGTTGAAGCATACTTGCCTCCCCTTTAGACACACTCCAATGTGATTCTACCCGCATGTCACACATGCTTTAATCTTTCTCTTCTGCTGGCTTCCCTATTGACTCCCAGAATACGTGTTGTCGCTCCACTTTATTTTCTAGTTGATAGCACCGCTACCACCAGCCTTGTTCTCTATCTCATTCTTCTTCTACTTCTGATCCTGGTTGTATTTGGTCACCTGTGACACCCCCAAATCCGATGTCTTAATTTTCATAGGATTTAGTGTTCACTGTTCAAATATCATATGACTATCTACCCATAATAATAGAAATTCATTAAATAGATAAATAATCCATCATCTTACATCATCTGAAATAATAATACATAATAAATCCCAGTACATACTTAACCTTAAATCTCTGTTGCGAAAACGTAAATAAATAAGTCTTAATCACACACATAAGTCTCGAACTTTAAAATATAAACTTCCTCATTATGGATTCGTTACTACACCGAATCTACTCATTCCAATTGCATTTTCTTTGTTTTAACATATACAATCATAATCATGCGTCAAATTTAATTAAAACATATGATTACAACATGTGATTCACCTATATGGGTTATTAACCCATATTCAATACTCTGTCTTTTATAAAACCCAATTATTAACAAAATTACTTTGTGTGATCAGTGTAAATCACGTATATATGGCATATAATATATCATGGACATATATATATATATATATATATATATATCCATGAAATCAAAATTATCAATTTTCTTCATTCACAGAGAACTTTAACAATACGTAAATAAAACTCTATAAATATTTGAAAACCCAATTAAGGCCAAATTAAATAAAATTGATTACTCTAAAACATGTTTATATGTTAGAATACATGTTATGATCACATACTCATATAGATAAAGCCATATCATAACTTAATTATGAAACCCAATTTTCACAGAACTTTAAAAAATACGTAAGGAAGAACTTTGAGAAAAATTAGATTTTGAAAACTAAAAAGGAAGATTACCCTTTGTTAGTATGAAAATAAATCAAAGACAACACTTAAGATTTTCTCAAATCTCTTTCTCTCCCTCAATTCTTTCTTCACAGAACTCTACTTTTTCTCTCAATTTTCTCTTTGACAACTTTCTAACTTTTTTTTTTCAGATAATGATATGTGATATACAAGATATACATATATATAAATATTACCGTTGTATAATAAACGGACTAACTCTTCTTAAGGCCTTGTTTGGCTTTCTCCTAACTCTTTTTTTTCATTTATTTTAATTAACTAGTTTAGTATGTAGTTAATTGTAACACTTTAATTAATCAATTAATTTTTATTTAAATCAATTAAATAAAATAAGATAATTCATATTAAATCACATTGTCACATAATTAATATTTTTATTTATTAATTATGTCAATTCATTAATTCTTTAATTAATTATTAACTTAATTAAAGTAACATTATGCTTATTTAATTAATTCATTTAATCAAATAAACTAAATTAAATATATACTTTGAACTTATTAAATTATTATACATTAATTTAATCAATGTATCACATATAATTAAATCAATCTACCACAAATTCATGAATTAATTATTTAACTCAATAATTAAATCCTACGAATTAATTATTTATTTCAATAAATATTGAAATAATTGTACAAAATTCACGTTCGTCACATCTTTCCCCC
The DNA here is from genome assembly GCA_020205555.1 of Panax stipuleanatus. Taxonomy (NCBI): domain Eukaryota; kingdom Viridiplantae; phylum Streptophyta; class Magnoliopsida; order Apiales; family Araliaceae; genus Panax; species Panax stipuleanatus. The sequence continues at coordinate 107,329,534 of CM035117.1, read as the reverse complement.
CTTAAAAGGATTCTTTCCTCAGAATCACGGTTCGATTTATAATTTCGCGCAAAAAATTAGTGTCAGATTGTACAGCATGTGATAAAATTCACGTTCGTCACATCTTTCCCCCCTTAAAAGGATTCTGTCCACAGAATTACGGTTCGATTTACAATTTCGTCCCAGCACATCACTGCATCGCTTCCACCTTCTTCGAGGATGGCCTTTTTCAGTACAGCTACGAACATGGAGACTTTGCTATAGATCCAAAGCTTCAATCCCTGCTCAAATCTTCTCGCCTTCCTTTCGTCGGTATTGACCTGGTACGTCGCAAACCTAGCCAGCTCGTTAAATTTTGCCGCGTACTCCGGCACCGTCCTCGTTCCATGTTTCAGCTCTAGAAACTGAACCTCCATCTGGTTCTGCCAGCTTATGGGGAAGTACATTTTAAAAAAACATCTCTTTGAAATAGTCCCACGCTATAACACCCTCTCCTTCTCTAGTCTTGTTGTCCTGCCACCAGAAACTAGCTTCTGACTTCAGCATGAACGTCGCAAAAGCCGTCTTCTAGTCATCGTTTACTCTGGCCACATCAAAGACCTTTTCCATCTCCATTACCCACGTCTGGGCATCTATCGGGTTCACCGATCCTTAGAATTCTGACGATCCTACTGCTTTGAATTCCTTCAATGTAGTGTTCTGAACTTGTGGCTGATTCGCAAGCGCTCTCATTAGTAGGTTCACCAATTGTTGAAACCGAATTGGGATTCGTCTCGTCATTGACATTATCGTTGTTCTTGTTATTAGTTGAACCCTCTGGGTTTTGACGTGTAGGTCTTCTTCTAGGAGGCATCTATCTGTTAAGATATATTCTTATTAGATCTTTTACTCATTTCTTAATATTCAGGTTTAACTTAAACATTTAAAATAATCAATTCCACTTGAACACATAGCACATCAATAAACATCGTTATTATATTCTTTCATAGTTTTAAAACATAGAATGGATAGTATCTCTGCTATTTACATCTTTCTTGAACTGAATAAGTTATAGGATTACATCATTATCTTATCCCATTATTATCTCAAATTCTAGGAATTACAGTTATTTATACAAAAAGAAACACATAATTAATGACTCTACTATCTAGGCATGTTAAGACATCGCACAGCCTCTTTACATTCTTCTTCCATCACCCGGAGCACTGTTCTGTGATCCAGCATGTACCACGGTAAATCATTGAACTGAGCTGGGTAATAGAATACACGATCCTGGGCCCTATCTATAGCCGTATGAAAAGCACAGTATGTCTCCCTCAGCTTGGCCTTCTTCACTTGAACCTCGTCTTTAGCTCGATCTGCACGTTGAGTAGCCCTCAAGCTCATTTCCACTTCTCTGGCACGGTTCGCTGACTCCTCTTGGATGTCGTTCTTTAGCTTTGCTAGCTCGGCCAGTGCATCATCTCTTTTACTCTCCACGTGGACTAGATCCCACTTCGTGTTTCCAAGCTCATAGTCTAGCTCTTGAATAGTCTTATCTCTATGTTGTATGGTAGTCCGACTCTCGTCTACCAGTTCCTCAAGCTCTCCGACTCGACCATATAGCTCCACGTTACGATCGTAGATCTCCTCGTACATCTCAAAGCTAGTCGAGTTAGGTGGAAATTCCTCTTCATGATCCTTCTCCTCTTCCTCGGACTCATCCACGTAAACTCGGTCCAAAACTGGCTCATACTCCTGACCAACTACGGTGATCAATGGAGATGGCTCTCTTTGAACCAACTGCTCCCAAACATTATGGATGTCTCGGGGTTCCTCATCCCTAGGCATCAGGGGTAACTCCTCCTTAGTCTGACTAGACTCTCTAACGTTCGTCATCCTAACAACAAAATTTTAAAGTTTAATTATTACGTGATATCGATCGACACTCTTCGAATACTTAAACGTAAACACATAGCACATAAGGTAGTTTATTATCTTTAACTATCATCACTATCTTTTCGATCTCCTATAAGGCTACTACATAAGGTTCCCCACCTAAGGTTCATAACCTAAAGCTTTGATACCAACTTGTGACACCCCCAAATTCGGGTACTTCAATTCCACGGGATTTGATGCTCACTATCTAAATAAAATATAACTACTGTCCATAAATAAGAAATATAAAATAAATTACAACCTTTATAAATCAAATAAAAATCTTCCTTATTAAAAGGATTACAACTTCTCAAATAAATCCTGTGTTTCTAACCTTAATAAACATCAGATGCGAAAAATATTATAAACAATTAAAGTCTTATTACACATCATAGTCAAATAAATAAACAAGTCTTCACTTGTTCATCTTGGTCTTACCTTTGCTAGTTGACGGAGCGTCAAAACTTTAACTGCAAGGGTTATATAATGCAAGAGTGAGCAAACAAAAGCTCAATTGAAATAATAAATGATAGTGATGACATAAACTGAATAACTTCAACTGATTCGAATAATATTTCTTTCATCAATAATAAAGAATTGAATATAGATTATAGAATTCATCTAAGGGTCGTAAGACCTTGAACTATGTCCTAGGTGATAAACATTTCTATTTAAAATCTTTAACAGTTGTTAGACTATATAGACTCTTAACTCGTACTTAGGGGGATCAGCCATTTATACCATGTATTGTGCACAAACATCTTAACGCTTTCGCATGGTAATCCCCTATTAAATAGGGTTGTTCATCTTAGTATTTAATAACAAGTCCACACCAATAAAAGTTTGGTTTGGAGAAGATTCAAGGGCAATTTAGAGTTCAACTATCATCAACTAAGGAGTAGTTGAATCGACTTACAATAATATGTCAACAATAAAGGATTACGAAATATTTTATGCTTTAGAACTAAACTTAAAGCAATTGAAAGATAAGATAGACCTTGCTTGAACAATATAGTCAAGGTCACATTAACTCAATAATGAACTTTGATAATATATTTATTCAATATATAATTTATAGAGAATAAAATAACTTGCATATAAATAACAAGTTAGAAATAGGAAACTTGTCTTAAGCGCAAGCTACAATTACAATCACGTTTCACAATTATCCTACATATTACATTACGTTTATAATATCAATTTGTTTCAAAACCACTATGTTTAATCGCTGAACTTCTTACTTAAGTTCAACTTAACAACTTGGTCTGTAAACTTAACTCGCTAACTAACCACATATGTGAGTCTAAACTCAAAACATGCATATCACACGTGTATAACACTTTAAACTATCATAATCATACCCTATGATAACAATATATAAGTTTACACATAACATGTTAATATGAGACTTCAAATTATCTTATACATGTCAACAATATGTTATCTTAATGTTTTATACACTTAACATGTCATCACATTAAGTTAGCTAATCATGTAATGCATGAAAACTACACAGAACGCAACAACATTTTTTGGGAAGCATTTACACCCGCTGGGGCTGGTGTTTTTCCCTATAAGACCCGCTGGGGCGGGTCCCCCTGCTGGTGGGATTCCTGGTTCGCGAACTGTGCAGAGAAAATGCCAATTTGGCTTATTTCTTCGAACCAAATTCTGATTTTAACCAACACAATGCATATAAAACTTTATGAAAACATAATCTTAAACTTCTAACATATTTCTAATATACATAAACACCACAACACATAATCAAAACACTTAATTTCATGATTTTGGATAAAACACCATTGGTAAGCGTTTTTGAAGAAAGTTAACACTATGAGTTGGTTTTTAAGCCAAAACACACAATTCAAAGTCTATTGATTTTGTTTCTAAGCATGTTACGAAAATCTAAACTCAACTTATATAATAGAGCATCATCAAACACAAATTTTGATAATTTAAAGACTATTTTTTAAAGCAAGTTCACTGTAAATTGCTATGAATATGATTTCTTCATATTCATCATATTTACATTAATTGAACCATTTAGATTATCATATAACACCTATATAATAATATAAATATACACTACAACATGTAATAATCATAATCACATGATTTTAAAAAAAACTAATTACAGAGAAGCAAAACTTGAAGAACAATAAAAACATAATTTCTAAGATTTAAGAGTTTAGATTATACCCTTTGATTTTTGGAGAAGAAGATGATGGTGATGATTATCTATTTTTTTGATTTCTCAAAGCCTTCCCCTTTCTTCTTTCTCTCTTCTTCTTTTTCTCTAGTTTACTCTGTTCTTCTATTTTATCTGCTAACTCTAACTTAATGTAGGATAGAATATAAAATATAACTAATATAATACATATAATAGTTGTAATGGATATAAACATATAACTGTCAATATATTATTACTCAACTAAATACATATATCAGTTACATAATTTTTGAAAATCAAAAGCAATAAGGCTTTATTTGGAAAAACCCTTTAATTTTTAAAAATAGATTATTAATAGTTAAGGCCCTGTTTGCTAAAAACTCTTTAAAACTTATTTAAGGGCCTTTTTTGGCAAAACTAATTTAAAACCTTTTTTAGTTTATTTTAATAACTACTTTAACACATAGTTTCTAATGTCACACTTTATTTAATTAAATCCTAACATTCTAATTTAATTAAATACAAGCTAACATTCATTAATTAATTAAAATTGCCACATAATACTAAATTGCTACACAATTGTAATTCACTAATTAATCATAATTCATGTAACAAATTAGTATATCTTTATTAACAATTACCACATAATATTCATCTAATTTATTTTTTCTCAATTAAATTAGAACTACACCACACAATTACTTACACATCAATTTAATTAATCATATTGCACTTAACTAAATTACTCCATAACATAATCACATAAATTATTTATTTAACTCAATAAATAAATAAATAAAAATATTTATTCAATTCAATAAATATTTATAATTAAATATACAAAATCTCATTCCTTACAATAAGGATCATATTTCAAATGTATATAGCCTTGTGGATAGCTTAACAAACCATATATAAATAACTAGGTAGACAACTCTTTGTCAATTACATCATACAACTCCTTTTTATTTTGCCTCTTAGATCATAATGGTCAAGTGTGTACATATCTGAACTAAAATAATTTAAGTTAAGTCCAACCTGGCACTTTCATATATTCAAAAGAAAAAATTATCCTTGTGGACAACATAACAAAACAATATTGTTCAATTTTCTTTATAAGCATCTTAAATACTCAATACTTGCCTTGTGGATAGCACAATTCTATAGACTGAAAATTTCATATGATTATATGTGTAATTTTTACGAATAATTTTTTTTAGAAGGTATTTGAACCATATAAGTGTAAATATTAATTAAGCTAGATAGTTAATTTATTAACTAAGATATATACTTAATTATTTTGATTATGAAAGAGTATTATAGGTTATGTTAAAAATTAACATAACTTGAATGTTAGCCTTGATTATTAAATTAAAAAGATTTACAACCTTTAAGTAATTAATTATTGATATGAATATGTGAGTGGTCATAACTTATTAAGCCAATTAGGGCTATTAAGTTAATACACTGGTGGAATAAGTTAGGATTTATGTGAATGATCTATGTGATTAAATAAATATACATTATATAATGTGTATATATTTATTTTTTTTATAAAGAGAATTAAAAATAAAGTTATGTAACCTAATACATATATTAGGTATGGTTATTAAAAACCTAATGGGTTATAATATGAGAGAATGATAGTATTTAAAAATATATACTAATCCTAATAGATTTATTTTATACATCTCAATTAATTAATTTTATAACCTAAGTAAAGCAAGTCTAATTGGATTATGAAATTAAAGATATATGAATAAGGAGTTAACTTACAAATGAGTGTAAGGAAACCCTAACTAAATGATTAGAAGAGGATAAAAATTAAAAAGTATCAACTATGTTGGATTGCAAGCCCAAATAATTAAAATTTGCTAGCCCAGAGAATTAAAAGAATGGCTCAGCTTTTAACCCAAGTGGAAAGGGACATATTGGACATTAATTAAGTAATATGGGCCTTAAAAAAAACCAATTTGGGCCCAAGAAGGCCACTTGGCTGAAATTTGCAATGAAGGAATAAGGGGGGGGGGGGGGGAGGAATGTAATGATTAGGGTGCTTTATTAGGTAAACCACTTTGCTAGGTGTCAAGCCTTTATTTTATCCTTATCGTTTTACCAAACCCACAAGTAATCAAGGATTGCAAGAAACCTAAGTAATGATAAGAGACAGAGAGAGAGAGAGAGAGTTGGTGGGAGATAGAATAGATATACAAGATATATCTGCTAACCCACTACCACCAAATTAAATTAAATTAAATTCATTTTCTCTTTCATCTTATTTATTTCTTAACTTAGCAAAAGCAACTAAGAGTGAGAGACAAGAGAGAGTCGGAGAAGAGAGGGTAAAAGAGAGAGTGAGAGTTCTTGAAGGTTCATAGTTCTTTAATCAAGTATTAGGAAGAAGGAGAGAAAGGAAAGGTTAAGGTATAAACAAAATTCCTACTTATATAGTCTACTTTCGTTTTTATTTTGATTTAATTTTTGATAGTATGAAGTTTTGATCTTGGGGTTAAAAACCTTAGATCCATATGTTTATAAGTATTTCATGTTTAGATCTAACCCTTTTGTAGATCAAAAGTTGAATCTAAACTAAAAAATAGAAACTAGGTGGTTCAAAATGTAGAAAACCTAATTTTTTTTAGCTTTGGTTGTGTTTAATCATGTGATTGATGATTGTTTGATGAAATAGATCATGGATCATGGTAGATCCATGATTATATGAGGTATTAGTATGTATTATGATGAGCTATGTTGGTTTTATGTGAGAACATGAAAGTTTTCTTACAAAACACAAAAGGTTGAAAATCAGATTTTTGTGAAAACGAAATATAAAATTCAAATGACCATATCTCCTATTATATTTTGAATTTTGGAGTGTAGTCAATTTTTGGAGTTAGATCTATGAGTCTGCTAACAGATCTAAGTGGAATCACTGAAAAATTCTTTGTAGATTTCTGTGTGGACTGATTTTAGCAAAGGAAGGAAAAATCTAAAAAAATAACAAAAAGTAGGCTGCCCAAAATTGCCAAGGGAAGTTTCTTAAACTTAATTTATGTAATAAATTCCAATCGTTTGGGACAAAAAAAACATATGAGATAAAGTAGCTCATGTTCAAAAATGAGCTTATTCCGACTTAAGTTGACTGAGTTATGACCATTTCAATATTTGGGTTTTTCCGACGAAAACCGTTATAACCGGAGTTCTATAACTCCGATGGCCACGAAATTTTAACTGGAAGCTCACGTTAATATCTGTAAGATCCCGCCAAGTGTTGGGAATTTCTGGAGTTTGGAATGATATAGCTAATTTCTTAAGCTACGAACTAAAAACGAATTTTTGAAAAATATTATTGCAGAATTTTTTTTGTGTATGGAATATATGTATATATGTTTGGCCAAAGGATATAAAAATATAAACTGATTTGGTATTTTCGTGGAAAGGGTATTTTAGCTTGCTGAATTGAACAATTCAGGGTGCTGAAATGGAAACTAAAAAAGTTAGGAAGAGAAGACAGTTTGGTTTCAGCTTGCTGAAATGATATATTCAGTCTCCTGAATTCATAAATAGTTTACCAAGTTATAATAAGAATTTATAAATGAACGAGTGAGTGTTAAGTCTAAAGTAGTATAGTTGTACTCTTTATGTTGGGTTTGTACGAAATCGTGACGCAATCAAATTGCAAAAATTAGCGGAAGCATGGTATATCAGAGTTTAAAAAAATTTCTACAAAACCATTACCCGGATCATCCTTTATGCAAATTATTAATTTAAAACGATAAATAAGAAGTTATGGAATCATACCCTTGTAGAACGAAGCTTCCACAGGTACTAGTTCAACTCCTTGTTCTTTGTGATCTCCTTGAATTTCCGGATTAGATTCCTTCCTTTGATCAACGTTAGCCACCCAAGTGTTTGGCCTCTAGAGGTGATCCACCAAGAAGATGAATTATCAAGAAGGAGGGTGGTTGGCTTAGTTTTCTATCCTCTATAGAAAAGGAGTACTCTCCTCCAACAATTAGAATTGCATCAAGTAATATCTATTATAAGAATCCTCTTATATAGATATTGGTCAACCCTTCTAATCCTATTAGACATGGGATTTCTTTTAATTAATTAAACTCCTTTAATTAATTTAGGCTTCCCACCACATGGGAAATAATTAATTAAATTCATTTAATTAATTTGTCTCCTAATCTTATTAGGAATAAATGAGAGTACTAATATTAAATTAATTACTAAATTCTTTTAGAAATTAAAATAATAATAATTATAATAATATTAATAAGACTCCTCTTATTAATTTATATTTAATATTTCCAAAATATTAAATAATAAATATTAAGCTATTTAATTTATTCTATCACCATAGATTAAATTAATTTCACTTAATGCATTATTACGATTATGTCATTACCTTCTTAAATAATTATTGTTCCTTTTATGGTGTGACCCTTTAGGTTCTCCATTTTAAACTGGTTGTGAATAAATCAATTAGAACAATTCTAATCTTATTTAAATAAATAAATTAAACTAATAATCTATTTAAATAAATAATATTTATTCTACAATAGGGATAAGCCTCCCTAGCGATCAACGACTTTCCAGATAATATAGATTTCAACATTAATCATAAAAGAACCTGTGACTAAATAGTTACCATACAATTCAATCCTTCCACCATACAATGTCCCAATTAAATATAAGACATGAATTTACTGTCAAGTCTTATTTTATTTAATTATATGTATTTCTATTAGAAAATGCACAACTCCAATTAATGTAAATTAGAAACTCCTTTCTAATTTCATTTTACCTTGGCCAAGGATTCCTGGGTTGTCATTTAACGAATCACATAGGACATATCTCCTCCTTTACTAGAGGTGGTAGATTCTTTATTGATCATTCATTGTCTCCATATGTAACTCATTATACCCAAGCATACCCTTTTATATACCCTAAAGGGCTTTAAGGAATAAGTCAAAGTATAATTCATTACATACAAGATACTATGATGATCTCAAGTCCAAGGATCACTTGTACTACTATCACGTTAGGAATTCCTATTGACAGGCGAGTAAAACTCCATTAGGTATTCCATAGCGAGTCACGTTCAGTAAACTTATTCTCCAATAAGCACTTACATACTTGCTTTAGTGTCTCCACACAAATGATTATGAGATCAATCATCCTCATCTAATGAGCAAGCAACATATGTACTAATCTATCCGGATTTACTAATCCCCTTTTTAGTAATCCCATGATTTGGAACTATTTTAGTTTTAGAGCTTTCTAAGAATTTAGATCTCATTGGCATGATCATCATCATGATTCTAAAAACATTGCTTAAAACTATGGGTTATTTACATATTATAAAAACAGCACCATGTAGATAATTAAATGCCTTTAATAAATGAATATTTTTATTAATAAATAAATAAGATTGCCTCCAAAGTATATGCTTTATCATCATACATGATTGGCTTGTATGCATACTACTTTCAATCTCCCACTTGCACTAAAGCCAATCGCCATGGTATCTCATACCCAACTTCTCTAAGTGACGATCAAACTGCTGTTGTGTTAAAGCTTTAGTTAATGGATCTGCAATGTTGTCTTGAGAGTCTACACTCTCCTCTTTCAATGATTTCTTTAATCAAAGTGCCGCAACACATGTTTAGATTCAAGATGAGACTTAGGACCTATTCCTAGTTCTGTAATGAACTTTTCATCTAAAACATCAACTTGCAGCTTCACTTACAGTTATATACTTTGTCTTTGTCACTAAACCAACAACCTTTTGTTGTTTGGAACCTTTTCAATTCACTGCACCATCTTTCAAGGTAAACACATACCCTGAAACAGATTTACTGTCATCTTGGTCTGTTTGAAAACTTGAGTCTGTGAATCCCTTGAGTTTTAATTCAAACCCACCGTAGACAAGAAAAATATTTTTAGTCCTTCTCAAGTACTTTAGGATATTCTTCACTGCCTTCCAGTGCTCTTCTCTAGGGTTTGACTGGTATCTGCTCATTACACTAAGTGCATGAGCAACATCCGGTCTAGTAAATATCATACCGTACATGATAGATCCTATTGCAGAAGCATAAGGGATCTTACTCATACGGTCTCTCTCCTCAGGTGTCTTTGGGGCCTGTTTCTTGGAGAGATGTATTCCATGGCTCATCGGCATGAGACCTCTTTTGGAATCTTCCATGCTAAACCTCTTTAGCATTGCATCAATGTACGTTCCTTGGGATAAACCAAGCATCCTTTTAGATCTATCTCTATAGATCTTTATCCCCAAAATATAGGATGCTTCTCCCAAGTCCTTCATGGAGAAGTGTTTAGATAACCAGATTTTAATCGATTGTAGCATAGGAATGTCATTGCCTATCAGTAATATATCATCAACATATAATACAAGGAATGAAACTGCGCTCCCACTAACCTTCTTGTTCACACATGGTTCATCGTCATTTTTGACAAAATCAAACTCTTTGATTGTCAAATCAAAATGAATGTTCCATCTACGAGAAGCTTGCTTCAATCCATAAATGGATCGTTGCAGCTTACAGACTTGATTTGTTCCAACCTTTGAAACAAATCCCTCTGGCTGTGTCATATACACATCCTCCTCAAGTTTCCCATTGAGGAAGGCCGTTTTCACGTCCATCTGCCAGATCTCATAGTCGTTATAAGCTGCAATCGCAAGCAAAATCCGAATGGACTTGAGCATAGCTACTGGTGAGAAGGTTTCATCATAGTCAACTCCTTGTCTTTGTTTGAAACCTTTTGCAACCAGTCGGGCCTTATAGGTCTCTACCTTGCCGTCCGCTCCAGTCTTTCTTTTAAAGACCCATTTACACCCAATAGGCTTAATGCCTTCAGGTGGTGAAATCAAAGTCCATACTTTGTTTTCATACATGGAGTCCATTTCGAATTTCATAGCTTCAAGCCATTTCCCTGAGTCTTTATTACTCATAGCCTGTTCGTAATTCAATGGATCATCATCATTCATGATGTGTACCTCATCGTCATCCTCTATAACGAATCTATATCTCTCAGGTATCTTCGATACTCTTCCAGATTTACGAACAGGGTGTGGTATAGTAGGTTCTTCTACTTTGTCAGGTACCTGACTTTGATCCGTGGTAATTTGTGGGTCTTGAACTTCTTCAAGATATATCTTACTCCCACTGACCCCTTCATGGATAAAATCCTTTTCCAAGAAGGCAGTATGTTTCGCAACAAACACCTTTTGATCCGTTGGATGATAGAAATAATACCCTAAAGTTTCTTTAGGGTATCCCACAAATCTACACTTATCGGATTTAGTCTGTAGCTTATCATTTTCAAACTTTTTGACATAAGCTGGACAACCCCAAGTCTTAACATGCTTAAGATTTGGTTTCCTCCCCTTCCATATCTCATATGGAGTCTTTGGGGCGGATTTGGTAGGTACCTTGTTAAGTAGGTATGCAGCCGTTTCTAGGGCATATCCCCATAAGGAAATTAGAAGGTCGGTAAAACTCATCATAGATCGAACCATGTCCAACAGTGTTCGATTTCTCCTTTCAGATACTCCATTTAACTGCGGTGTACCTAGAGGAGTCCATTGTGAGATTATACCATTTTCTTTGAGATAATTGAGAAACTCACCGCTTAAGTATTCTCCACCTCAATCTGATCGAAGTATCTTTATACTCTTGCCCGTTTGTTTCTCTACTTCACTTCTGAACTCTTTGAACTTTTCAAATGATTCTGACTTGTATTTCATTAAATACACATATCCAAATCTTGAGTGATCATCAGTGAAAGTAATAAAATAAGAATACCCACCCCGTGCACTTGTTGTATAGGTCCACAAACGTCTGTGTGAATCAATGCCAACAACTCTGTAACTCTTTCTCCTTTTCCACTAAAAGGAGATTTAGTCATTTTACCCATGAGACAAGATTCACAAGTTGGATATGATTCATAATCAGATAACTCAAAGAGCCCATCTTTATGCAACTTGGATAATCTTGTTTCATTGATATGACCGAGTCTACAGTGCCACGTGTAGGTATAATTAATATCTTCTCTTTTTCTTTTCTTAGTTTGTTCAATTTGAAAAATATTTTCTTGTAAGTCAAGTGTATAAAGTCCATTTCGCAAATTTCCAACACCATATAAAATATCGTCTTTATAAATAGAACAACTATTGTTCTTTATAACAACGTTAAATCCTTCCATATCCAATACAGAAATTGAAATAATATTTTTAATAATATTCGGAACATAATAACAATTATTAAGATAAATGGACTTGCCCGAAGGCATTGCTAAATAATAAGTTCCTACAGCTAATGCAGCAACCTTTGCTCCATTCCCCACTCGTAGGATCACCTCATCATTGTTCAGCTTTCTACTTCTGACCAGTCCCTTCACATTATTACATATGTGAGAACCACAGCCGGTATCCAATACCCAAGTAGAATTTTGACTTTCTGAAAAATTAATTTCAATCATGAACAAACCTTGATTGGAAGTCGAAGCTTCTCCAAGCTTCTTCTTTGCCAGAAACTTCTTGCAGTTCCTTTTCCAATGACCCGGCTCGTTGCAATGGAAGCACATTCCTTTGCTAGCTGGATCAGATTTCTTTTGTTCCTTTATGTTCACTTTGCCCTTGGTCATCCGAGATCGGAAGAGCTCCTTAGATATCTCATATCTAGCAGTCCTACTTTGTTCACCATACAACTCCTTGAGGTGAATCAACATAGTAGGAGCATCCATGTTTTCGTGCTGACGCTGAAGCTCGTTATTCATGGATGCGAGCATGATGCATTGAGCCACAGATGCATCATCTTGCCACTTTACAATGGTGGCAATCTCTTCCTCAGAGGCTGTTTCTGGAACAGTTCCAGGGACAGGTGAGTTTAGGACATAAGAAATCTTTTCAGCAGTGAGAACTATTCTCAGATTTCTTAGTCAGTCCGTATAATTCGGCCCGGTAAGCTTATTAGCATCAAGTATGCTTCGCAGTGAAATTAGTGATTTTGACATTTTTAAAATTTTGCATGTGAAAAACAACATTTTAGCAAACATTCATTTTATTAATTTTGCATACCAAAATAAATTTAGGTCTTTATTTTAAATTGGTATCTCCCACTATTTTTATCAAACTATATTACCCTCACTTATATAGTTCGGCAACATCTAATTAAAGATTTGCTAGTGAGATAAGGATCCCATTTCAAATGTATATAACCTTGTGGATAGCACAACAAGCGATATACAAATAAATAGGTAGACAACTCTTGTCAATTACATCACTATATAACTCCTTTTATTTTGCCTCTTAAATCATAATGGTCAAGTGTGTGCACATCCGAACTAAAACGATTTAAGTTAAGTCCAGCCTAGCACTTATATAAATTCAAAAAAGAAAAATGTTCGTCCTTGTGGATAGCACAACAGGACTAGATCGTTCAATTTTCTTGATAAGCATCAAATGTGATTAATTAACATCTTAAATATGCAATACTCGCCTTGTGGATAGCACAACAAGCTCATATTAAATATTTAATACTCTATTAATTTATCATGCTAGAAGGCGACGTTCGATATTCCAAATATCATTTGAACGCTTCGGACTTAATATTATTTCTTTGAGGGATTTGTTATTATTTATCTCATCTTGTTTAGCGTGCATGCACATATATATATAAAATACGCGTCATTTTATTAAACATACGAAGCATGTTTGCATAAAATATAATATATATAATATTTAGCATGCAATATAGAATATTATATTCTACCCAGATTGATTATGGACTTTTATTCTAGTTTGGTTCACTAGAGCCACCAAGTGAACCAAAAGGTCAAACCTAGGAGTGCAAGAATTTAAATTTAAATATAACTATTACATTTAAACCCGGGCTCCATACAAACGGGTCTTCACGCGCTCCTTGCTCTTTGGTCTCTAATTTTTTCAAGATAATTCTAACCATTTCTATTACATTAAACTATTTAATTTAAATAGAAACCTTGATCAGCAGTCAAGGGGAAGTACATAGGAGGGAGATAGAATTTTACATCACAATTTTTTTTTTTTTGAGAAGACGAGGTACACAGACCCCATTTAATAAAACCCATTCATTCAAGCATTCAACTAAAATAAAATCCAATCACATTGGTCAAATAGTCCATAATCAATCCCCATTTATTATCATACATATCACCATATATATCAATAAATAAATATTCATCTCATGAATTAAAACATTCTATATATATATGAGTATCATTTAATGGGCACTTTTAAATTGCATGAAATCCAATTTCAAGATTAAAATAAACTCTTTATTTTAATTATAAAATTATTTAGAATATAATATATAAATATATCATATTTATTTTTTTAAAAAGAAGTCACCTTCTTTTATTAAAAGAGTCCTGCAGGTTTATTAAAAGAGTCCTTTCCTGACGGGTCACATTCTTTTTGGAGTAAGAAAGAGACAACACATTTTCTTTACAGAATTCAAGATTAGCACAAAAAAAAAAAAAAAAAAAATTGTGATTCGTCCCAAAAAAAAAACGTCATTTTTTTTTTCTTAAAAAAAAATAATTTTATACAATAAAATTATGCCCAATAAATTATTTTAAATATATACCCATATGTATATGAAATAAAAAATAAATTAATAATTTCATAAAAGTTTGACTCTGATGCCACTGTTGGGTTTGTACGAAATCGTGACGCAATCAAATTGCAAAAATTAGCGGAAGCATGGTATATCAGAGTTTAAAAAAATTTCTACAAAACCATTACCCGGATCATCCTTTATGCAAATTATTAATTTAAAACGATAAATAAGAAGTTATGGAATCATACCCTTGTAGAACGAAGCTTCCACAGGTACTAGTTCAACTCCTTGTTCTTCGTGATCTCCTTGAATTTCCGGATTAGATTCATTCCTTTGATCAACGTTAGCCACCCAAGTGTTTGGCCTCTAGAGGTGATCCACCAAGGAAGATGAATTATCAAGAAGGAGTGTGGTTGGCTTAGTTTTCTATCCTCTATAGAAAATGAGTACTCTCCAACAATTAGAATTGCATCAAGTAATATCTATTATAAGAATCCTCTTATATAGATATTGGTCAACCCTTCTAATCCTATTAGACATGGGATTTCTTTTAATTAATTAAACTCCTTTAATTAATTTAGGCTTCCCACCACATGGGAAATAATTAATTAAATTCATTTAATTAATTTGTCTCCTAATCTTATTAGGAATAAATGAGAGTACTAATATTAAATTAATTACTAAACTCCTTTAGAAATTAAAATAATATAATTATAATAATATTAATAAGACTCCTCTTATTAATTTATATTTAATATTTCCAAAATATTAAATAATAAATATTAAGCTATTTAATTTATTCTATCACCATAGATTAAATTAATTTCACTTAATGCATTATTACGATTATGTCATTACCTTCTTAAATAATTATTGTTCCTTTTATGGTGTGACCCTTTAGGTTCTCCATATTAAACCGGTTGTGAATAAATCAATTAGAACAATTCTAATCTTATTTAAATAAATAAATTAAACTAATAATCTATTTAAATAAATAATATTTATTCTACAATAGGGATAAGCCTCCCTAGCGATCAACAACTTTTCAGATAATATAGATTTCAACATTAATCATAAAAGAACCTGTGAGTAAATAGTTACCATACAATTCAATCCTTCAACCATACAATGTCCCAATTAAATTTAAAGACATGAATTTACTGTCAAGTCTTATTTTATTTAATTATATGTATTTCGATTAGAAAATGCACAACTCCAAATAATGTAAATTAGAAACTCCTTTCTAATTTCATTTTACCTTGGCCAAGGATTCCTGGGTTGTCATTTAACGAATCACATAGGACATATCTCCTCCTTTACTAGAGGTGGTAGATTCTTTATTGATCATTCATTGTCTCTATATGTAACTCATTATACCCAAGCATACCTTTTTATATACCCTAAAGGGCTTTAAGGAATAAGTTAAAGTATAATTCATTACATACAAGATACTATGATGATCTCAAGTCCAAGGATCACTTGTACTACTATCACATTAGGAATTCCTATTGACAGGCGAGTAAAACTCTATTAGGTATTCCATAGCGAGTCACGTTCAGTGAACTTATTCTCCAATAAACACCTACATACTTGCTTTAGTGTCTCCACACAAATGATTATGAGATCAATCATCCTCATCTAATGAGCAAGCAACATATGTACTAATCTATCCGGATTTACTAATCCCCTTTTTAGTAATCCCATGATTAGGAACTATTTTAGTTTTTGAGCTTTCTAAGAATTTAGATCTCATTGGCATGATCATCATCATGATTCTAAAAGCATTGCTTAAAACTATGGGTTATTTATATATTATAAAAACAGCACCATGTAGATAATTAAATGCCTTTAATAAATGAATATTTTTATTAATAAATAAATAAGATTGTCTCCAAAGTATATGCTTTATCATCATACATGATTGGCTTGTATGCATACTACTTTCACTTTAATGGGTGATGTATAGTATCTGAGCTAAACAATTCCTTCTAGGAGCAGAGGTCATACGAATTAGCAACCGATCTACCTCGATGTGAAAATAGTGTAGACGAGATGGAAACTAATTTGTTGGTTGTTTGTGGAAAATCACTCAGTATACTATATTGAATACTATTAAAGACTCCATGTGTGCTAGATTTAGACTTGTGTATTCGTAAGGTGTTATCTAATGTTTGATTATATGATTATATGTTAGATAAATTATTATAAGTAAGATATGTGATGCTAATTAAGAGATCGATCTTATTAATGATAGGTCTTACAAAAAAAGTTAACTTAAATTGCGTAGCAGTAGTCAACGAATCAGGCAAGTTCTCTAACTCCAACTTGAGTAATTATTTTTCAAGCATGGTAGTAGATAATTATTGTTAATTATTCCACATCTAAGAATGTTATTGAATATTCGTAAATATTGCATGTTTCCTAACTTAACTTGAGTTATTAATTTCAAAGCATGATTAGTGAATATTTATTGATAGTTATTCACAACTATAATGATTATTGCTATTCCCACATAGTGCAATTGATTCAGGTTCTATTATTTGAACTACTTACGAGATATGTCTCAACTATTTGTTTTGGCGATACTAATATTTGTTAAATCATGAAACGTTCTATTTATTATGAACTGATTTATTATTGGAAGATCTATGCCATTGATTTCGGTTAGATCAATATTAAAATTATATGTTGAAATCATAGTATTTTTTTTAAAGCAATCCAAACCATATTGTTATGGTACAGACTCATGATGTAAGACATAGATGAACAAACTTTATTGTTGTAAAATGACCCATGCGCTATTTACTGAGTATTATGCATAATATAGGGTATAAAGGAGCTTGGCCGCTCCAGGTAGTTGCATAGGAGTATAGTTTAGTTTTTATAACTAACTTATATTCCTGAGATAATTTAGTTATAATTACTAATGATTCCTCTATTAGTTCCTGATCTTTTTGTGATAACTCAGCATGAAATCTAGAAATATCCCACTTTATTGAATATTGTTACAATATTGTTCATTCTTCTTATTCACTTGAATATTATTGAATCTTTGACAGAATTTTACTCTTTCATCATTGATATGTTATTCAGCATGAAATTTGAGAAAGTCTTTTTATTGGAAATGAATTATTATTTAGCTACTTCGAATTTTTTTGATTATTGTTGAAGTCCTATAGAAGCTAGACTCTTCTATTCATGATATATATCCTTTATTGTATACTTTAACTTGCTGAGCAAACTCGTTGCTCAGCCTTGCTTAAATCAAACACTTCAGCTAAGGCCGAGGTAGCAGAAGGTTCTAACAAGGATAAAGGCAAAGGCAAAGCTCAGGAGTAGTTAGTATTGAGTTTTAATTGTTATGTTATATTATGTAAATTATTTATGTAACCCTTTTGAATAGATAAGGTTATGTAAGTTATGTCAAGGTTAGTTAACCTAGGATGACAATATATTTATGTTTTGAAGTTTGTTTTTATTAAGGACATGTAATGAATGATATTTTTCATTAATGAATGGGTAGTTAGATGTGATATGTATTATGGATTGTGAGCACCAAACCCGAGTTAGGGTACTCGAATTTGGGGGTGTCACAACAACAAACTCATATTAAATATTTAATACTCTATTGATTTTATCATGCTAGAAGGCGACGTTCGATATTTTAAATATATTTGAACACTTTAGACTTAATATAATTTCTTTGAGGGATTTGTTATTATTAGTCTTATCTTGTTTAGTGCACATGCACATATATATATAAAATACGCGTCATATTAATTAACATGCGAAACATGTTTTATAATATATAATATATATAATAAGCATGTACATATAGAATACTATATTCTACCCGGATTGATTATGGACTTTTATTCTAATTTGATTCACTAGAGCCACCAAGTGAACCAAAACCTAGGGGTGCAATAATTAAATTTAAATATAAGTATTACGTTTAAATCACGGGCTCCATTACAAACGGGTCTTCATGCGCTTCGTGCTCCTTGGTCTCCAATTCTTCAAAATTTAATTCTAACTATTCCTATTACAAAAACTATTTACTATAAATAGAAACCTTGATCAACAGTCAAGGGGAAGAACATCGGAGGGAGATAAAATTTACATTAAGAAAAATTAAAGAAAACGAGTTACACAGACCCCATTTATAAAACTCATACATTCAAGCATCCAACTAAAATAAAATTCAATCACATTGGTCAATAGTCCAGAATCAACCCCATTTATTATCATACACATCAACATATGCATCAATAAATAAAACATTAATCTCATGAATAATAATCATTCAATATATACACTGATATCGATTTAATAGGCAATTTTAATAAGCATAAAATTCAATTCTGAATTAAAATAAACTCTTTTATTTTAATCCAAGTTTAAATCAAAATAAACCTTTTATTTTAATTTATCCATTTTTGAATAAAAATAAACTGCTTTATTATTAATCAAAATAAACTCCTTTATTTTAATTAATATGGAATCCAATTCCAAGTCAAAATAAACTCCTTTATTTTAACTTTAAAAAAAATGTTTTTGGGAGGAACAAAATACGTGGAATCCAATTCCTTATCAAAATAAACTCCTTAATTTTGATTAATATGAAAACTTATTTCATACCTAAATAAACTTCTTTATTTTAGGAAACAAGGAATTCAATTTCATCTCCAATTAGTTATCATGGAATCCAATTCCAACTCTAATTAGTTAGCATGAAATTAAATTCTAATTAAAATAAACATCTTTATTTTAATCCGATTCCAAATAAAAATAAACTACTTTATTTAAATTTAGAATTACTAGAAAAACAACGTTTGAACAAAAACCTTTAAAAAGAAATAATCAAACAAGCGTTTAAGTCAAACTTCAAAACCAGAATTGTATAGTTTACATATTAAACATGTTGATTCTTAATTAAAATTAATTCTAGTGCAATGGTAAGGCTTGTAGAAAGTGACAAGAGGTTAAGGTTTTAAAACTCTCTAACTACAAATTAATATTTTCTTTTTAAAGGAAGATGATGTCAGTGCCACGTCAGCAGTCAACGCCACATCAGCAAATGTCTAGTCAATAGTTAACCAGTCCTGCCACGTTAGCAATCAGTGCCACATCAGCAGTTGACCAGTCAACAGTTGACCAGTCCTGCTACGTTAGCAGTCAGCGCCACGTCAACAGTTGACTAGTCAACATTTGACCGTGAACTTTAACTTTTTTTTATTTAAAAAAAATCTGCTGTTTAAAAAAAAAATTAGCATACAAAAAAATAATTTTACATAAACAGTTATGCACAATTAAATTGTTCTAAACACATATCAATATACATATCAAATCTGAACAATTAATAACTTGCATAAAGATTTGGCTATGATGCCACTATTAGGTTTGTAAGATTCATGGATACAATCAAATTGCATAAAATAAGCGGAAGCATGGTAAATCAGAGTATTAAATTTTTACAAACCATATATCCGGATCAACCTTTATGCACAATTATTAATTAAACAGAAAGATGGAGATTAGCATTCATACCCTTGAAGATTATAACTTCCTCAGGTACGAGTTCAACTCCAAATCCTTTTTGCATTCTACTTGAATCCACTGGGTTGATTCCTTCCTTTGATCAACATTAGCCACCCAAGTGTTTGACATCTAGAGGTGATCCACCAAGAAAGAATAAGAATTCAAGAAGAAGGGTGTTTGGCTAAACCCGTTTCCATCTCTCTAGAAAAGGAGTACTCTCCCAACTCTTGGAATTAAAAATGTCTAACCTTGTTCCATAATAAGGCTTTTCTATTTATAGATGTAGGCAACCCTCCTAAACAATGTAGTGTTAGGCTTTTATATTAATTAATTAAACTCCTTTAATTAATTAGGCTTTTCAATCCTATTGGGAATAATTAAACTATTTTAATTAATTAGCCTCCTAATCTTATTAGGAATATATATGAGAGAGAGAGAGTATCTTATTAATTAATTTCCAAACTCTTTTAGGAATTAAATAATAATAATAATAGTAATAATAATAATAAGACTCCTCTTATTAATTTATATTTAATATTTTCAAAATATTAAATAATAAATATTAAGTTATTTAATTTATTCTATCACCATAGATTAAATTAAATATACTTAACTTATTATTACGATTATGCCATTTACTTCTTTAATAAATATTCTTCCTTTTATGGTGTGACCCTTTAGGTTCTCCATATTAAACCGGTTATGAATAAATCAATTAGAACAATTCTAATCTTGTTTAAATAAATAAATTAAACTAATAATTCATTTAAATAAATAACATTTATTCTACAATAAGGATAAGCCTCCTTAGCGATCAACGACTTTCTAGATAATATAGATTTCAACATTAATCATAAAAGAACCTATGAGTTAATAGTTACCGTACAATTCAATCCTTCCACCATACAATGTCCTAATTAAATATAAGACATGAAATTACTATCAAGTCTTATATTATTTAATTATATATATTTCGATTCCAAAATGCACAACTTTAAATAATGCAAATTAAAAACTCCTTTCTAATTTCATTCCACATTGGCCAAGGATTATTGGGTTGCTATTTATTGAATCACATATGATATATCTCTTCTTTTACTAGAAGTGATAGATTCTTTATTAACACTTCATTATCTCCATATATACCTTATTAAACCTAAGCATACCCTTTGATATACCATAAGGGCTTTAAGTAATAAGTCAAACTATAATTCATTATACACAAGATAATTTGATGATCTCAAGTCTGAGGATCACTTGTACTACTATCACATTAAGAATTCCTATTGACAAGCGAGTAAAACTCCATTAGGTATTCCTTAGCGAGTCACGTTCAGTGTACTTATTATCCAATAAGCACCTACATACTTGCTTTAGTGTCTCCACACAAATGATCATGAGATCAATCATCCTCATCCAATAAGCAAACAACATATGTACCAATCTATCTGAATTCACTAATCCTCTTTTTAGTAATCCAACGATTGGGAACAATTTTAGTTTTTAAGATATCTAAGAATTTAGATCTCATTAACATGATCATCATCATGATTCTAAAAGCATTGCTTAAAACTATGGGTTTATCACATATTATAAAAATAACACCGTGTAGATAAATAAATGCCTTTAATTAAATAAATACTTTTATTAATAAATGAATAAGATTGTTACAAAGTATAAGCTTTATCATCAAATATGATTGACTTGTATGCATACTACTTTCAGTTTACAAGTTTGGAAACAAAAATCAGGCAATTTATGGCACGAAATCTCCCTCTTTTCTATCTTTTTCTCTTTATTTCTCTTTCTATTTCGTTTTCTTTTTTTTCTTCTTCTTATTCTCCCACAAGCTGGTGGGAGGCTTGTATATAAAGCCACAACTTCTGCAGGTACACCTGCGGATTCCATAGGTACACCTGTGGAAGTCCCTAGTGGGTCCCATTGTCTCGAAGTACGTCCAATCTCAATCAACATGCATTTCGCAGAAACGATGATACCTTGCAATCTGGGAATCCGATGGAGATGTGCCATGCCATTTTGGAAAGCTCTCTCCAAGAGCTACGCAATGACATAGGGATTTCCCTTTTTTGAATCCGAGAAGATGGGTCCATGACTGAAATGGCATCTTTTGGTCTTCGCAGGTAGTCCGTTGAGTTATTTTGCGTAGTTTGCGCTCAAAAATACTGCAATGGCTCTTTGTAACCCTTCTTGTAGCTGTTTATGGTTGTTAAAGTTGACTTGTCAAAATGACCATTTTGCCCCTCCGGGGGTTATCTGCAGGGTTGGTGGTGCGTTTGATTAGTTCTCGGGGTGGTTTTCGAGGTTTGATAGAGGTTGTCTCCGGGGATTGATTTGATATCCCGAGGTTGTCTCCGAGGATTGACTTGAGGCTTAAGGGTTTTCTCCAAAGGTTGTATTGATTTCCCGGTGCTGTTGTCGGGGTCTGGTTTGATGATTTCCCGGTCCTGTCGCCAGGGGCCTGGTATAATGATTTCCTGATGCTATTGCCGATGTTCTGGTTTGATGATTTCCCAGTGCTGTCTTCGGGGGTCTGGTTTGATGATTTTCTGGTGCTGTCGGGGGGGTTTGGTATGATAATTTCCCAGTGCTGTTGCCGGGGGTCTGGTTTGATGATTTAATATTCCAAGGCTATTTTTGGAGCGTGAAAACACACGCTTGTCCTCCTACATAGTTAGTAACAAGAAATGCAAAATTTTGAGTGTCTACAGATGCCCCTCTTTATCATTTTTATGCAATGTAATGGAATGAACATGATAAAGATTACTATACATTTGAAATATGACAAGATTAAATGATGTCATGAAATGCAGCATGATATGATGTTATGGATGCTGAATGTTTTTGTTTAGAGTTATTTCCAACGATATTCTATCACTGACTACTCCCTCCATTTCTGCTAGGGATGAAGTTGTCAATGATGACCTTCACTAAACTGTCTTGATGTATATTCGAACGGTAGTTTACCAAGGTTTTCCTCACTGAACTTTCTCAATGCCTACTCGAACAGTAGTTTACAAAGCTTTCATCACCGAACCTTCTTGATGTTATGCTGGGTTGAGGCCAACGGTTTAAGATATCCATCAGTGCTATGGAGATTGATTAGACGAATTATTGTAGAGATGTTTTCAAGATCTCTATGGGCAAGATTTCTATGGTAGATACCACTGAACCTTTCTAAATTTAACGTCGGGGTTGTCACCAATGTTCTTTGTTTTTAGATATGTTTTTTACCTTTACATTAGCTGAGGATATTCCTCTTCTCATGAGTGACCTCACTAGGGATTCTCGATGTCTATCCTGATAATAGTTTCCCTCAGATTACATTATCGGATCCTTCCCGATGCTACGTTGGGGTTGTCACCAACAATTTGGATTTCTATCCAATTGATGTCGATGTTGCTGTCGGGGATAGAGCTTGCAATGGTAACATCTTCTCAATGCCTACTCGAACAGTAGTATATAACGGTTGATCTAAACTGATTTGATTTGATACCTACTCAAACGGTAGTTTCTAGGGTTTGACCATCACCGAACCTCCTCATTGCCTACTCAAACTGTAGTTTATAATGGTTAAACTAAACTGATTTGATTCGATAATTAATTAAACGGTAGTTTACAGGGTTTAACCATCATCGAACCTCCTCAATGCCTACTCGAATGGTAGTTTACAACGATCGGCTATACTAATTTAATTTGATATCTAATCGAATGGTAGTTTGTAGGGTTTGACCATCATCAAACCTCTTTCAGGCCTACTTGAATTGTAGTTTACAACGGTCGGCTGAACTGATTTGATTCGATACATACTCGAACGGTAGTTTGTAAGGTTTGACCATCACCGAACCTCCTCGACGCCTACTCGAACGATAATTTACAACGGTCGGCTAAACTAATTTGATTTAGCTCAATGGAGATAGTTTTCCATGGCCGTCATGCCAATGTTTTTTGGATGCCATGATGGGTTGATGCCAGTGGCTTTTAATGTCAGACCCGCTGATCTTGGCGGAGATAGCTTTCAACAGTTTATAATATCGGTCCTTTCCCGATGCTACGTAAGGGATGTAGCCAACGCTTTGTAACCTCAGATGTTCTGATCTTCACTGAAGTGACTCTCAACGGCCTACACCACTGGACCATTCTCGATGTTATGCTAGGGTTGTTTCCAACGCTTCATACTGTCAGGTACTTGATCTTTTATCGAAGTAGTTTTCAATAATTTTCATCACTGGACCCTTCCCCGATGCTACGCTGGAGCTGTTACCAATGGTTTGAATCACCGGATCATCCCCCGATGCTACGCTGGAGCTATTACCAATTGTTTATAGAAAATTTCAGACTTCATCGTTTGACGCTCTGTTTCAGGGTTTCAAGCCCTTTCTACTTAATCGCGTAGAACCTTTTTTCTTGATTTGACTTTTCATCTTTTGGGAGACCTGCCATACCTCAAATCGGACTGAACTAGAGGGGGTCAGACCCACTCAGGACTTCCACAGGTAGACCTGTGGATTCCGTAGGTATACCCGCACAAGGTCGCGGATGGTTTTATCCCCTCTCGGGCCCTTCACAAGTCATTTTTAGTTTAAACTTGTAACAAAAATCTGGCCCTTTCAGCTCAGATCTACTTATTTTGGCCTACTTTTTACGAAATCCGTCACTGCACAATCGTTCTGCACACTTCAGGTAACGTTTACATCCATTCTTTTCACGTTTTGACAGTTAGAACGTTAGATTTCACGCAATATGAGTTTAAACGTAATGTATTAAATATGTATGCATAGATGACTTAATAAAAATGAACGGACTTGATTAATACTTGTGTTTTACCATGCTGAACAATTTGGTAAAAAAAATCATTTTCGGGACAGTCATTTGGCGGCCTTTTTGGCTGGTTTATTCATTCTATTTGAGAACAAACGAGCCTAATTTTTTTAAAAAACATACACATGGTAATTTAGCTGCCATAATGAATTTAATTTTGAGTTTTTTCATATATATATAAAATGCTCATAATTTGGGTTAGTGTGCTACTAAATGGCCACTTAGTAATGCCTATTGCATGAGAATAGTCCATTTTACTAAGGAAACTCCGGCAAAAAAAAATTCACGAGTCTGAACAATCTAAAGTGTATGCATGTTTAACACTACTAGGGATGTATGTTAAAATTGCATGATTTAACATAATTAAGCTATGCATGCTGTGTTTTTTTAGCTTTCTAGGATTCTAATGTCCTAAGGTCATGCACGTAGTTTACTTAATTTGCAAGTAAATTATACCTCACCCATTTTGAGGCGATTTGGAGAATTTTGTTTCCAGATATGTATTCTGACCAACCCAGCAGCTCTATTCCACGTACCATTTCTTCTGGTATCAGGAGAGCAGCTTTTGACTGCTCCTTTTCCCTGACTGACCCGATAGGCACGTCAGTTAGCTGAGTCGGTGATCCATCCCATTAGGATTGAGAGGGAGGATGCTGCTGATGATGAGGAGGATCCTGTTGCAGATACAGCTTATTTTTCTTCTACCCCGCGTCGGGACCTTCCCGGTATACCGGTGCCTATATCTGATCTTTTAGGCGACTTGAGGCATTATCCATCAGTCCATCTCCCATTTTCAGTTATCCATCAGTCCATCTCCATGCCAATGTGTTGATCTCAAGAGGGTGTAATTATCTATAGACATTTTTCCTTGCGGCTGTCAGATCTTTGTTAGGGATCCTTGCTACGACCCTTAAGGGACGTGCCGTCCGTTCCAGTCTGTTGAGCATTGATGCTTCCAGTAGGGCTTTATCAAAGCCTCCTCCTAAAGATAAGGCAGCGAGAGATCACATTCTTCGCTGTCTATTTTTGATAATCATGAAGGGCTGCTTTATTACAGATAACTCCTCGATTTTTTCTTTTTCTCTTATTAGTGCTCTTCGCGATGTAGATTGCATCAAAGATTTTGATTGGGGATCTTTTACATTTGCATATTTCCTCCGAGGGATGCGCCTCCGTTCTAAAGGCGTTACAGAGGCTTGGTTGGGCTTCTATCCCTTTTTATTGGTAAGTTCTGATCCATCATCTTACATTCCCCACCTTCAGGTATTTTTAATAGATAGATTTGATATTTTTGATGTCTTCCTGTTTCAGTTCTGGGCTTATGAGAGGCTTCCTTGCCTTCGTTCAGTTACTACTTTAGGCTTGGAGACATATCCGCAGGGACGACGTTGGCATCATTCTACCTTTATAGAGGTCCTTGCAGCGGATGGTTTTACACACAATCGTCTATAGCTGGAGCTTTTTACTACAAAGGCCATTACTTGGGTTCCTTACACCCTAGATTATCTGCCAGTAGGCTTTGAGGAAGGTTTCCCATCAGGGTTGGAGTATGGTTTATCCACTCGTCGGATTCCCCTCTTGACTGAGGGAGGATAGGAGATCTATTTGGGAGAGCGAGCTATCAGGTGTATCACAGGGCAGATTTATATTCCCCATCTTCCTATCGCTCAGCGACATTGGCCTATATCCCTGCATGTTACAGACATTCCATTGATGGGTTTAGATGGCTTCACCTTTTCAGATGGATTCTGCACATCCGATGCATTCCGTTCATGGTGGATTCCCCGCACCATACAGGCTCAGACCCGGGCCACTCAGTTTATGACGGACTTGGTACCTGGATCAGTTATGATGACAGATTGGATTGCCTGCTTTTGAGAGCCTACCCATCTGGACCAAATAGTAGATTTGACTCATCGACTGGGCAGGGCACATCTTTTTATTTGCTATCTAGGCAGTGATCCTTTAGAGGTGGATACTTATGATTCCTCCGACTCATGTGTTGGTACATCTAGAGGCCTATACACTGCTAATTTTACTGGAGCAGATCCTCCCTTGTACCGCCCAGATATCCTATTTAGCAAAGATACAGTGACTCAGGAGGAGTTGGATCGTGTTAATCACCTAGGGGATATAGATTTCCATGACTTCTTTCGATAGGATTTTGTTAGACAAAGGGTTGTTGCATCACTTCACTGTACTTTTTATTTTATTTTTAGAACAGAGATTATATATTTATGTAAACAGTTTTACATTTTATAATTATTTTATCGTCTACACTTATTACATTGTCATTTATCATGATGCATGCATTATATCAGGTATTTGCATTTTATGAGTTAAAATTGACCCATGTATGCTTATGGTATTTGATTCTAAAGATGTCTTCCTCATCGATATCACCCATTGATCCCCTACCTGCCAGCCACATCGCTACGGATTTGCGGTCTTAGTTTGATAGTCTTCCGGAGTTAAACCGTAGGTTAGCTTGTGGAATGCTAAGCTACTCTATATCCTTGTTGACCTTTAGGGTCCCTACCTATTTTATAGAGGGCATGATATCTCATTGGATCCCAGCTAGACAGGTTTTTCATTGTGGTTCTGATGAGTTAACTTCTACCCTAGAGGTTTATTTCTATAACACCAGATTATTTTTATATGATCTGTGTGCTCATGCAGCGACCTGTCAGATGCGCCGTAAGTTTATAGATATGACAGGTTTATGACGACCAGCGTTTTTAGCTGAGGTCACCTCAGGTTATATTGTATCCATTGGAGTTAGTGATTGACCGTTTTGGATCCTTGGGTAGTCTTTTCCGATATTAAAAGGATTTCTGGAGGTTAGAGGATGAGTGGAGGATAGCCAGGATGGACACTTTTTTGATGTGTGTTGTGGCCTACTTGTATATGCCACTTTACCTGGACCATTTGGACATTGCCTTAGTTACTGTAGTCCGAACTTTACTGGAAGGTTACACCATTCTTCCCATGATTCTTGCAGAGACCTTTATTTCTGCTACATACTGCCATGATCATGATGATGGATATTTCTGAGGTAGTGCGATTTTACTGTATATATGGTTCATGACCCATCTTTGGCCGATAGGTAGTTTGAGAAGCCTGGGATAATGCTTTGGGTATGACAGGGTGATGTTTTTCTCTTTTCGCCCTACAGAGTTCATAGATGCAGCTACATGGATGACTTTTCTAGATGCTATTGAGAATCATTTTTCTATTTTACTTTACTCAGGATTCTGCTCCACCTTGAGTTTCATCACCCATGCTACCGATATGGATTTCCTTCGATTGGCGAGTTTGAGAGTGGTGACTAATTATCATCCACTAGTTATCTAGGGACAGTTTGAGCAGTTTCAGGATTTTTATCCTTTTTAGGGAGCTTTAGACTACCGGCTATCAGCTTCGTCCATATCTGCTGATGATTTGGAGAGGGTTTATGATTTATGGACTCTGAGGGAGTCGTACGAGTTTAGTGAGAGTCATTTTGGTCGTTCAGCGGAGTACACTGCTTGGTTGGAGGTAGATACAACATCGGTTCATGTTATCCTTCTAGAGCTACCTTTTGCTTCTGATGATGAGGAGCCCATGGAGGATCCACCCTCCCCTTCAAGGGATGTCCTGTTTGAGGCTTTAACGACAGCTATATACATGTTTACTCCTAGCTCTGTTTCTGCTTTTGTCCCTTTATTACCTGGAGGGGTACTGGAGCAACGAGTACATCTTTTCACTTTTGAGCGAGACCAGACCAGAGAACTGTTGTTGAGTGTCTCACCTAGTAGAGATGCTGCTTATTTGGCGAGGGGCGAGGCCCATGCGGCCAGGGATGCTGCTTACTTAGCCCGGAATGAGTTCTTGGTTGGTAGAGATGCGGTTGTGGCCGAGTAGGCCAATCTCAGATTCTATACAGAGGACGTTGTTGCATCAACGAGTGCATTCATAGCTGATCATGATAGAACATGACATACATCAGTGGAGCTTATGACTCACCTTAAGACTGTTGGGCAGGAGATCAGAGTTTCCCCTCCATTCTCATAGAGGGATGCAATGCTTGATTTGATGTCCTTCTTGACTAGAGGCTTATAGAGTAACTTTATTTACTGCATTTTACTAGGTTAGCCACTTTTGACATGTACAGGGAATTTGTATATATTAAAAAGTACATATAGCAAGGAAATATAGTTTATCACACTTTCCTTTTGAATATATTTTCACTTTGCTTGATAGTCGCTATATTTCTCCCTGACTTGCTATCTTGATGTGTCCCAAACTTTTTCTTAATAGACTGACCATGAGATGTCATACGATCTCTCAGAATGGGTCGTTGATCTTCAGGTTTTTCTGATGTACCAGCTTCTATTTTTACCTTTGGTGTCTTGGGACTGGTCTTTTGATATGGTTGAGGTTTAGGCAAAGTGTTTGGTTTTCTTTTAAGGGTCCGACTGCACCATAAATGGCTGCTTATGTACTCCCTCAGATGAGAGATCAGGTCTTTCGTAGTTCCAACCTGGCTTGAAGGGTTGGAAAGTGTTTAGTTAGGTTTGATCTTGGAGGTTTTTTGATTTTTTGTTTTGGTTTGACCGCACCATAGATGGCTGCCTATATACTCCGTTAGATGAGAGATCAGGTCTTTCGTAGTTCAGGCTTTGTAGTGAAAGCCTGAATTGATTTGATTTAATGATTTGCAGGACCAGGATGGTGGTTTACAGGCATTTCAAACATAGTACCTTTTCACAGTGTCTGATTTGATAAGTTGGGAAAATTCTTCCCCGTCCATTTCTTGCAGTCTGAGGGCTCTCCCTGACAACACTTCTTTAACAATGAAAGGGCCTTCCCAGTTTGGGGCGAATTTTCCTCTAGCTACTTCTTGATTGGAGAAGACCTTTTTCAATACCAGGTCATTTTCTTTAAATTTTTGAATCTGGACCTTCTTATTGTAGGACCAAACCATCCTTTGCTGGTATAACTGACCATGGAAAATAGCTGCAGTCCTTTTCTCATCGATCATAGATAAATGGTTGTACTGCTCTTGTAACCAATTGTCTTCATCCATTTGAGCGTCCATTAGTACTCTTAATGACTCCATTTCTACTTCTATTGGGAGAACTGCTGCCATACCATAGTCCACCGAATAGGGGTAGTCCTAATAGAAGTGCGCATTGATGTTATGTATGCTAACAGAGTCAGTGGCAGTAAGTCTGGCCACCCTTTGTGATTAGAGGACATTTTTTGCATGATTTTCTTGATATTTTTGTTAGCCGCTTCAACAACACCATTTATCTTAGGTCTATAGATGAAAGATTGAGTTTCTTGATGTGGAATTTGTTGTATAATTCCTTCATCATTTGATTATTCAGATTTTTTGCATTGTCTGACATGATCACCTCTGGTTGTCCGTATCGACACATCACATTTTTTCTTATGAAATTAACAATTACCTCCTTTGTGACTTTGGGAAAAGAGGAAGCTTCTATCCACTTAGTGAAGTAGTCAATCATGGTGAAGATAAATCGGTAACCATTATTGGCTTTGGGCTCTATTGGCCCGATCACATCTATTTCCCACATTAAAAAGGGCCATGGCATACTCATACATTGTAGTTCATTTGGAAGAGCGTGGATGACATTTCCATGAACTTGGCATTGATAACATCACCTGACGTGATCATCACAGTCGGCTTTGAGACATATCCAGTAATGCCCTGTTCTTAATATCTTCTTGGCAAGTAAAGGACCGCTCATGTGTGGACCACATACTCCGCCGTGGACTTCATCCTTAAGTCTTTGAGCTTGATCTTAATCTAGGAATCTCAGAAGACTTGTTCCAACATCTCTATTGTAGAGTGCATCTCCACTTAGATAGAATTTCATAGCCATTTTATGAATCCACTTTCTTTCAGCTTGACTTGGAAACAGAGATTTCATAGAGTTTGAGGGCTTGATTAAGCAGGGGGAAGGTGTTAGGCATCCCCCGACTTCCGTGAAACACGGTTACCGCCCTTTTCATTCCTTAATTTGTGTGTGTGTGTGTGTGTATAACAGTAATTGGGCCTAAGTGGTTTATTTGAAAGTAGTGATGTCCTTTGTTGGACCTATATACGAAGGGATTGATTTATTTGAAAAGTCCATTTTAAACTAGATATGAAAGTGATGTTTTGAAAGGTGGTTTTCAAACCCTTTCGCTCGCATAGGAATTGAAGCGTTTTAATACTTCCATTTTATTCCATATTCGGCTTGATTCGATTTTAATTCTCGGGATGTGAAGCATCTAGACAAAATAATATATATATATATATATATATATATAAGTGTTGGACTCCTTATGGGCATAGAAGTCATCGAAGTGACTCGAACACCATATTCAATGCTTTTACTATGTTGAGACCTTAAATCTGGATAATCATTTTAAGGTCCCTCTTATTTACATTTACAAAGGGACGAAAGCTAACTTTACAACTTGAACATGTCCATTATGAGAATCAGACCTAGATTCATAGATTTAACCGTAGATCCTGTGATTCGTAGGCTCACAGAATATTATTTATAAGCTTGCACAATTTATAACTTAAAATAAAATGCATGTTTAATTCCAGAGGTCCCAAAACAAGAGATTCATCAGTTAAATCCATGTATGTGTGTAGTCGTGGCTTTACGTTTCCTCTAGATACAGATCTAGGGTCCCGTAATTACCAAATATTTTCAAACTAGAAAGAAAACTAGATTTAAATAAATCTTAGCCATTCTAGCTTAATGGTTCTAGTTTGGCAACTTTTGAATAGGTTAAAAGCTAGAAACGGCTAGATTTATATAAATCTAGTCAACACACGTTAAATATTACAGATTTACATCATATGAATGTTTACAATTAATATTTAATCACAATAATTAACTATATATATAATAAATCAACAAAACTTATATATATATATATATAAACAATTATATAAAGATTAACTATATATATATATATTGTATATATAATAAAGCAAGAAAAGCTACAGATTTGAAACCAGACAAATTGAACAGTATAAATATATATATATATATATAATAAAGCAATAAAAAGCCACGAATTTGAAATTCAAGACCAACTACTATATATAGAGCTATATATATATATAGTAACGCAAAAAAAGCTAAAAATTTATATTTAAACGATAAAACTAACTAAGATACATATATATTACTCATATATATGTATATTAGTAAGAAAAATGGAAATTTGAAGAAACCTTACGGTCTTGCACGAGACTGGCTATCGAACGGCTTTAAATGCCCTTAGACTCGATTTCAACCGGTTAAATCTTGATACGTTGTAATAGATGTGAAGGCTTACAAGTGGGGTTTATAAGTATGGAAACAAAAATCGGGCTATTTCTGACACAAAATCTCCCTATTTTCTCTTTTTCTTTCTTTTTTTTTTTCTTCTTTTTTTTCTCCCACAAGCTGGTGGGAGGCTTGTATATAAAGCCACGACCTCCGCAGGTAGACCTGCGGATTCTGCAGGTACACATGCGGATTCTGCAGGTACACCTGTGGAAGTCCCTAGTGGGTCTCGCCGTCTCGAAATACGTGCAATCTCAATCGATATGCAGTCCGCAGAAACGCTCGTAACTTGCAATCCGGGAATTGAATGGAGATGCGCCTTACCATTCCAGAAATCTCTCTTCAAGAGATACGCAATGACATAGGGCATGCCCTTTTCTAAATCTGAGAAGATGGGTCCATGACCAAAATGGCATCTTCGGGTCTTCGCAGGTAGTCCGTTGAGCTATTTTGCGTAGTTTGCGATCGAAAATGCTGCAATGGCTCTTGGTAACCTTCTTGTAGTTGTTTTATGGTTGTTGAAGTTGACTTGTCAAAATGACCATTTTTCCCCTCCGGGGGTTATCTCCAGGCTTGGTGGTGCTTTCGATTGGTTCATGGGGTTATTTTTGAGGTTTGATTGCAACCGATTTTGTCTTTTCTCAGGGTTATCTCTGAGGATTGATTTGATATCACGGGGTCGTCTCTGGGGATTGACTTGATGCTTCATGTTTGTCTTCGAAGGTTGATTTAATTTCCCGGTGCTGTTGCCGGGGGTCTTGTTTGATGATTTCCCGGTGCTATCGTCGGAGGTCTGGTTTGATGATTTCCCGATGCTATCGTCGAGAGTCTGCTTTGATGATTTCCCGGCGCTATCGCCGGAGGTCTGGTTTGATGATTTCTCGGTGTTGTCGCCGGGGGTCTAGTTTGAAGATTTCCCAGTACTATTGTTGGGGGTCTAGTTTGATGATTTAATCCTCCAAGGTTATTTTTAGAGCGTGAAAAGACACTTTTTCCCTCCTTCATGGTTAGTAACAGGAAATGAAAAATTTTGAGTGTCTACAATAAGCACGTAATAGAATATGAACCTATTCAGGTTAAGAAAGACTTAACGTACGAAGAACTTACTATTTAGATTATTGATAGGGAGGAACAAGTCTTAAGGAATAAGGTAATACCTTTGGTGAAGGTAGTATGGAGTACCCATAATGCTAAAGAAGCAACATTGGAACTCGAGGATAAAATGAAGGAAAACTTTCCCCATTTATTTGTTTAACTTGTATCGAGATTTTGGGGGCAGAATCCTTAAAAGGGGGAAAATGTAGCACCCGAGAAAATTCGGATTATTATGTGAATTAATTTTTATTTAATTATATGAATTAGATGACATTATTGTAGACACTCAAAATTTCGCTTTTCTTGGACAACCACGCGAGAGGGAAAAAGAGTAATTTTGACCTGACAACAACATTGTTCAATAATGAATCATCGAGTTGAGGATGAGGTCATCAAAAGCCACCACAGCGATCCCCGAGCCGCACACAAACTAGTCGACTGCCTTGCTGACTCGGGAAGATACTTGTCTATTTTTTGCTTCGTCTTCTTGGATCCGAAAATGGTCACACTTGATGACATTATGTAGCCCTTGGAAAGAGAATTTCGGAATGGTATGGCACGTCTCCTAACTATTCTTGGATTAGAAGGAACGAACAACCGACTACAAAGCAAGGTGGATAGCTAACCGGCATCTACCTAGGCGTGGTTTTTCTACTTTTTACCTATCTTCCCAAACTCATAATTTGGCAAATAATATATCATTGCGAAGTTATTGGAATGAAATTTTCGGATTGGTATGGCATGTCTTCTAACTCCTCCCGGATTGAGAGTTATGGACGTTTAAACGGATAGCACAAAAAATTAACTTTGCGACATAAACTTTGAGGAAGTTGGACCCACCCCATACATCCACAGGCATACCTGCGGTTGAAGCAGGTACATCTGCGGCTACCCCAGAGTCTTTATCCCAACAGCAATAACTCATTTACAAAAAAGTTGGAGCAATTATAAAGAGAAAGGGATTTCTACAAAGAGAAACCCTCGGGTTTGAGAGTTTTTTTACAAACTTTAAATGGTTTGATCTTCTATATTACATATATTTTGAGTCTTTAGTGTTCTAAGTTGATCTCGAGCCATAAAAAGCTTGTTCATGAGTCTCCCAAGGTGAAAAACGCCCTTTTCATGTCACTTTCTTTGTAAATGTTGCTTTAAATACTAGACTTATGTGATATCTTGTGTAAACATAGTTTAACTTGTTGTTTTAGATATATATTATGTAGTTGGTGGTGGATATTTAGTTCCCACCGGTTATTATGTGATTTTACTATTGTAGATCCAGTCTATAGGCTAGATCTACCTAAATCTAAGCATGATCTAGCCTTTTGAGTGGTTACTAAGAATTTAAATTCAAATCGTATGCTAGATCGGTTTAGATCCATGGTACATCTACGTGTTTTATCGCTTTTGGTGGGTCCCGGTCACTCCGTTGAGCCTTAGATCTATATCTAGAGGTGAGAAAGGTCCTAAGCTCTCAAGATGGGGGTTTCAACCGATGAAACCACCGAATCTTGAGCTTAGGGCATGTTGTACATATGTTCCTTTCAATAAATGTGAGCCTAGGAATCCCGAGGTTGAGATCTAATGATTATATCTTAACTAGATTCCCACGATGGACATTTTATTCACTTTGTAATGTTTAAATAATGTTGAATCGATGTATGTGTAATTTTGGATCTTAAAACGAGATTGAGGGGTTAGTCCTGAGAAGTCGGATTTAAGATCCCGTGATAGTAAAACTTGTGTTTGAGGGTGTTCGGTTCATCGAGATGGCTTTCATGCCCATTGATGATCCGAATCCTTTTTGATTTTTTTCATGCATATCACTAAAATGTTTTTGCAATAAAACCAGAAAGAGCTTTCATAAAGAAAAGGCGATTCGCGGTAGATCACCTTGTGAACATAAAGATAATAAAAGGAAGTATCGAAGTCCTCAATTCCTAGTTAGGCGAAGGATTTGAAAACTTTATTTTCCAAAACATCATTTTAATTCATATATCTTGTTTAAAAATGAACTTTTTGCTAAATTAAATCCTTCGTACCTAGGCGCAAAAGAGGTACATCACTACATTCCCCTAACTCAGAAAAAGACTTAGAATAAGATAAATAAACTTAAAATAAAGAACACACACACTCACACACACAAAAACACAGACGCACACACTTTATGCATAGGAAATCAATAAGATGTGGTAACCGTGTTTTCACGGAAGTCGAGTGGTGCCTAACACCTTCCCCTCACTTAAGTAAGCCCCTGAACTCTATGAATCTCAGTTATCCAGACAAATTTTACGGAGTCACATATTGGATCATATTGCGAAAACCTTCAAAATTGGATGAGTTGGTATATCCATTTACATTATACCAACTGGTTGCTCTGTCTTGTTCGATCCAATCATAAAATAATAAATCAATCTTTTCAAAGTCATCGACACTTATGTCAGTTCCATTTTCCTAAAACTTCACCCTTTAATAAAATCCATAGACATAGCGAACACAAAAGGGTAAAACAAAATAAATAAATTTAGGAAGTCAAATTTTTTTCGGCGTCGACAAGTGGCGACTCTGCTGGGGACTATAGAGGGCTTAAGCCGCGTATAATCTTTTTGATTTCCATTCTGCATGTGCATCTTGTGTGAATGATATTTGTGTGTGATAATTGTCTCAATCTTTAAGCATTTTTTGTCTTATTGCCTCGCACAATATATTAGTGCTTCGTACAATGTCATCATATTGCATGCGGTAAGGACGTAAATGTATATGAATGTATGTTGTGTGGTCCCTCCATTAAGAGGCAATCTCGTCGATTGTTTATTACTGGACACCTATGGATGTTTCCATTATGAGGCTCAGGAAAGGCACCACTCGGATCTGCTCCAATTGAAAGATGGACGTTTTCATCAAGTAAATAGCGAAGATCTAGGAACTAATCTCAAAAAGCCCGTGAGAGTAACCCTAAGATAGATAGGCCCCTAATAAACCAAACGCGCGGTGTGTCTCTTAATGCCCTATTTACTTTTCCACGTATGTAAATGGCATCTATCTTAAACTGTCATTTACATATCTTCATATCCTGTCATCAAGTCGACTAACCACTTGTCTTACGAGAAAAGATTTAAAAACCATTAAACTGGTGCATAGCATATCACACATCCATCTTTACCAAAATCCAAACTAAACTAGGTATCGTTTTTGTGCATATTGGTCTTAGAACTCGATTACGAGCCAAAAAGGTACGATCACCACCCAACAAAATGGATGAAGGTAGTTCGTCAGAATCCAATTCGGTATTTGATGAGTTGGTTTTATACCTACGAATCGATGACCTTTCTAGCTTGATTCCTTGCTACTTCGAGTAGTTTTAGTGTGGTTTTACTCGGTTTTTGTGTTGATATTGCTGGACTTGGATTGGATGGAAATGAGGATGCAAAGGTAAACTTTGGCAATATTTAGCCAGCACACCCGCCGGGGCAGGCTATCATAGGCCAATTCACTCGCCGGGGCGGGGTTTCACATTGTCAGATTTCTTAGACACCCGTCAGGGCGGGCATCTCCAATATAAAATACCCGCCAGGGCGGGGTGTGTGGCAGCTTGTGGTGGTTTCCATCTTTGAGAAGGATTCTGCAGATCTTTGGGACGTGAATTTAGATGTGAATTAGAAAGATATAAAGAGGAAAATTAGAAGAAAAAGGGATTCATTCATTATCATTGGCTAAGCCCTAATCTTGGGATCACGTTTAGAGGATTTAAGAGAGGATTTCAAGCAAGAAGAACGCGAAGGAGATTGAAGACGAGCGTCAGTTCTACTCATAATTTTTACTCTCTTTCTTCACATTTGTATTCAGAATGATAGTATCATTGCGGATTTCAGTTTCTTATTCATTTATTATGAACTAAAGCACTTTTTAAGTCTACAATGGATCGTTATGTGTAGAAAAGTTTGACATGAGTCTATATTAATTCAGGGATACTATTTCCAGCGTTGTCCATTATGGTTTATGCTTAATTTATAAATTGCTTGATCACCAATTTCTGATAATCCATATGAACTCGAGAAAAGAATTGTGGGTTTTTTTCTAATCATAGTGGCGGGTGATTGTGATTCCTGCACAGTGTTGGAAGTTATAATTTATGATTAGTATAGAGATATACTCATGTATCGCACGTAATCTTATGAGAATTTGTGATTAAATATTTTTTAATTATATTGCACATAAAGATATAGTGGATTAATTAACTAAGGTGTTCTATTTAATTCTATCAACTGTGGAATTACATAGATACGAGTATAATTCATCGACAGGTGATTATAGCTACTATTGTGTTCTTGATTTACAAGGTGGTATAGTTGAGTCGAATTAAAAGAAAGTGTGTCATTCTAAGTGAAGAATAAAGTGAAATTTTAGACTTAAATTTCCAATAACTGATAAAAGATGAAGGGTAGTTAGTTGATATTGAAGTCATTACTAGTTTTCATAAATTTCACAAAATTAATCATTGGTTTAATAAAAATGAGATAATATAAAATTTGTAATTGTTAGGATAAATTGTAGTTATTTTCTCTATGGGAACGATACTTTGCTTCCACTCTATTACTTGTTGACCACGTATACTTGCATATTGTGCGTATTAGATTTTACCAAATAAGTTTTTTGGCTCCGTTGCCAGGGAACATAATTGTGTTTATCAATTTCAATATCAGTTTAATTAAATCAATTTTAGTTAAATAATTTTTTTATTATTCTTATTTTGGTTTTATTTATTATTTCAGGTACTCTCGAGTAGTGCATGCAAACTCGATCAAAGAATCTTGAATTGTTGCCTTACAAGGACGACATCGACAAACGGTTTCAGAGGTTGAGTAAGTGGATTGAGAAAACTCTAGAATCACTTGAAACACCAGACAACATCGCTAAAGAATAACAGAAAGTACTGCGGGACTATTCTACTCCTCAGGTATCGAAAATCTAGTCGAGTATTACCAGGCCTGTTATGGATGCTAATAACTTCGAGATCAAGCCTGGTACTATACAAATGGTGCAGAACACTTGTCAGTTTAGGGGTCTACCGAATGACGACCCGAACTAACACATTGTCAGCTTTATAGAGATTTGCTATATATTCAAGTGCAATGGGGTGTCAGATGATTTTATTAGACTGTGGTTATTTCCATTCACTCTCAGGAATAAGGCAAAGGGTTGGCTCCATTCTCTACCACCGGGGTCAATCACTATATAAAATGATTTGGCACAGAAATTTCTGGCTAAATTCTTCCCACCAGGAAAAACACAGAGACTGAGAACGGATATTTCTACATTTGCACAGCAGCAGGGATAACCTTTATACGAAGCATGGGAAAGATATAAAGAGTTGTTGAGAAAATTTCCACACCATAGACTACCTTAGTGGACGCAAATGAATACCTTCTACAACGGGGTAGGAGGTCATACACGGACTACTTTTGATGCAGCAATCAGGGGGAGCTTTCATGGAAAAGAATTTTGAGGAAGCGTATGACTTGATAGAAATAATAGCTGCAAATAAGTATCAGTGGCCAACCGATAGAATGACTCAACCCAAGGTAGCAGGGATTCTAGAAGTATATTTAGTGACAGCTCTGTCAGCACAAATAACAGCATTATCAAAGAAGATGGATGCCATGTCGAGCGGGAACATGCAACAGGTAGCAATTGTGTGTGAGTTATGTGCATAAGAGCATCCAACAGACCATTATGCAATAAATCTGGCATCAGTACAGTTTGGAGGTAGTTATAACAGCCCACAAAACACATATCAGAATACATACAATCAGGGGGCGAGGAACCATCCGAATTTCTCATGGAGCAACAATCAGAATCAGACTCAGAATCAGCAGCAGGCTCTATGACCAGCATAACCCCCCCCCCCCCCGGTTTTTTAGAATCAACACGAATAGTCAGCTCCGAATCATGAGAAGAAGACAGATTTAGAGGAGCTACTGATGAAATACATATAAGGTAATGAGGAGACAATGAAAACTGAAGAGGCTGCGATCAAAAAATTTAGAAACTCAGATGGGACAGATTGCAAGTGCTTTGAATAGTAGAACTCAAGAAACCTTACCGAGCGACACCGAAAAGAATCCTGGGGGAGGTCATGAGCAATGCCAAGCTGTTACACTTCGTAGTGGAAAATAGTTAGTCGAACAGAATGTAGAAGAACCGACGACAGAGAAGAATGTTGAGAAAAATATGAAGGAACCAGTTGAGGGAAGTACATGGGGAGAAGAATCAGTGGTAAAGGAACAGGTAGTGGTCACACCAACAGTTTACCGACCACAATCCTTTCAACAACGAATCCGAAAATAGAAACTAGAAAAATAATTTACTATATTTCTGGAAGTGTTCAAAAAGCTACATATCAACATTCCGTTTACGAAAGCATTGGAGCAAATGCCAAGCTACGCAAAGTTCATGAAGGATATCTTATCAAAAAAAAAGAAGCTAGAGGACTTTGAGACTTTGGAATTAACTGAGGAGTGTAGCATTATCTTACAAAAGAAGCTTCCACCCAAATTAAAAGATCTGTGCAGTTTCACCATTCCTTGCACAATAGGTAGTTTGTCCTTCAAAAAATGTTTGTGTGACCTAGAGGCAAGCATAAATCTCATGTCGTTATCAGTATATACCTAGTTGGGTTTACTGGCACCTAGAACAACAAACATTTCTCTACAGCTTGCGGACAGATCGGTGACATATCCATAGGGAATTGTTGAAGATATTCTGATCAAAGTTGACAAATTCATATTCCCAGCTGATTTCATCATCTTGGACTATGAAGAGGATAAGGATATTCCGATAATACTAGGGCGACCATTTTTGGCAACCGGTAGGACTCTCATCGATGTTCAGAAAGGGGAGTTAACCATGATGGTTCAAGACCAAGAGGTAACCTTCAATGTTTTCAAAGCCATGAACTTCCCCAAGGAGGATGAGGAGTGTTTTCGCATGGATATGATTGAGAAAAGTGTGGGGGATGAACAAGGGCGTATACTGAGTATTGATTCTTTGGAGATGTCATTGATAGGGGATAGTGAAAGCGATGATCCAGATGTGATTGAGTATTTGCATTTGTTAGATGCATAACCTAGAATGAGCAGATTCAAAATACCATTTGAGCCGTTAGAAGTTTTAGGAACTTCATCAGCTCGGATGAGACCATCTTTAGAGGAACCACCTTCACTCGAACTTTATCCTTTACCTAACCAACTCAGGTTTGCATATTTGGGTAATTCAACTACTTTACCTATTATTATTGTATTTACGCTTAACGAATTGTAGAAAAGTAAGCTGTTGAGAGTTCTCCGAAAATACAAGTCTGCTATTGGATGGACCATCGCTGACATGAAGGGAATTATCCTTCATTTTTCATGCTCAAAATTCTGATAACGGAGGATGGTAAGCCTAAAGTGAAATAACAGAGGCTTAATCTGATTTTGAAAGAGGTAGTGAAGAAAGAAATCTTGAAATGGCTAGATGATGGAATAATCTACCCGATTTCAGATAGTGCATGGGTGAGCCCAGTTCAGTGTGTCCCGAAGAAGGTTGGTACGACAGTAGTAAAAAATGAAAACAATGAGTTGATACCGACGAGGACAGTGATCGGTTGGAGGGTGTGCATAGACTACAGGAAGCTAAATAAGACAACCCGAAAGGATCATTTTCCCTTGATGTTTATTGATCAAATGTTAATGGATTAGCTAGACATGAAGACTACTGTTTGCTGCAAAGTTATTCGGGGTACAATCAGATAGTAATTGCATCGGAGGACGAAGAAAAGACAACGTTCACATGCCCATATGGCAACTTTGCTTTTAGAAGGATGTCATTCGGGCTGTCTAATGCACCGGCAACCTTTCAGAGATGTATGATGGCGATATTCTCAGATATGGTGGAGCACAGTGTTGAGGTATTCATGGATAATTTGTCAGTGTTTGGGGATTCTTTTGATAATTGCCTAGAAAATCTAGTCGTGGTACTAAAGAGATGCGTAGAAACTAATCTGGTGCTCAACTAGGGAAAATATTATTTTATTGTT
The DNA here is from genome assembly GCA_020205555.1 of Panax stipuleanatus. Classification (NCBI taxonomy): domain Eukaryota; kingdom Viridiplantae; phylum Streptophyta; class Magnoliopsida; order Apiales; family Araliaceae; genus Panax; species Panax stipuleanatus. The sequence continues at coordinate 107,287,945 of CM035117.1, read as the reverse complement.
CAAGAGGGGATCATACTTGGGCATAAAATCTCAGAAAAGGGGTTGGAAGTGGATCGAGCGAAATTAGAAACAATAGAGAATCTGCCGCCGCCAACTTCAGTGAAAGGTATTCGGTGTTTTCTCGATCATGCCGGATTCTACCGCCGGTTCATTAAGGACTTCTCCAAAATCACAAAACTGCTATGCAGTTTATTAGAGAAAGATGTTCCGTTCATATTTGATGAAGACTGTCTAGAAGCATTTGAGCAGTTACAGAAGAAATTAACTACAGCACCTGTGATCATAGCACCAGATTGGACCATGCCATTTGAATTGATGTGTGATGCCAGTAACTATGCGGTAGGGGCTGTGTTAGGACAATGCCGAGAGAAATTATTTCATACAATCTATTATGTGAGAAAAACATTAAGTGATGCACAGCTAAACTACACAACCACCGAAAAGGAACTACTTGCGGTTGTGTACGCGTTGGATAATTTTGGTCGTATCTTGTGGGTACGAAGGTGGTGGTGTACACTGATCATTCGGTTATACGGTATTTGGTTTCAAAGAAAGATGCAAAGCCGAGATTGATTCACTAGATTTTGCTCCTTCAAGAATTATATTAAGAAATTAAAGATAGGAAAGGGACAGAAAATCAAGTGGCTGACCACCTTTCACGATTAGAGAATCTGAATCATGACAAGACAGACAAAGTATTAATTAATGAATCTTTTCCAGATGAGAAGTTGTTTCTGATTTAATGCGAATTCCCGTGGTATGTGGATTTTGCCAATTATTTGGTGAGCAATATTCTCCCTCCAAATTTGACATGCCAACAAAAGAAAAAAATTCTTACATGATGTGAAGTGGTATATGTGGGATGAACCATTTTTGTTCCGACAGTGGGCAGATAGAATTATTTGGCAATGTGTGCCGCAAAGTGAAGTCGAAAGCATCTTACAGGCATACCACGCCTCGTTATATGGGGGACACTATAGAAGTGAAAGAACGACCGCAAAAGTAGTCCAGGAAGGATTCCATTAGCCCACCTTGTTCAAAGACGTACATCAGTGTGTGAAAAACTGTGATCGATGTCTTTTTTCGTCCTCATACAATAATCTATATATCTTGTTGGAAGTAGACTACGTGTCTAAATCGGTTGAGGCAATCGCGTTACCGACAAATGACGCGAAGGTTGTGTTAAAATTTTTACAAAAGAATATCTTCACACGATTTGGTACCCCAAGGGAAATCATCAGTGATGAGGGATGTCACTTCGGCAACAAGTATTTCACGGCACTCCTGACCAAGTATGGGGTCAACCACATAATCGTAATTGCCTGTCACCCCCAGACGAGTGGCCAAGCCGAAGTATCTAACAGAGAGGTGAAGAGAATCTTGGAGAAAGTAGTAAACCCAAACCGGAAAGATTGGTATCTTTGAAATTGGATGACGCTCTTTGGGCATATCGGACTGCATACAAGACCTCGATTGGAATGTCTCTATATTAGCTTGTCTACAAAAAAGCGTGTCACCTCCCAGTAGAACTTGAGCATAAAGCTTATTGGGCCATCCAAAAACTTAATTTTGATCTCACAGCAGCGGGAGAGAAAAGACTTTTGCAACTCAACGAGTTAGATGAATTCCGCCTACAAGTATACGAAAACTCCAAATTGTACAAGGAAAAGGTCAAAACGGTGGCACGATCAAAAAATCTTGGACAGAAAGTTCAAATCGGGCCAAGCAGTACTATTACTTAACTCTCGGTTGAAACTCTTTCCCTGTGAAACTAAAATCCAGGTGGTCGGACCCATTCACTGTCCAAATAGTATTTCCACATGGCGCCGTTGAACTCTATGGCCGGGATCAAGCGAAATCATTCAAAGTTAACAGACAACGCCTAAAACATTATTGGGGAGGTGACTTTGATCGCCAGGCGACCTCGGTCGACCTTGCCAAGCCAGTAGTCAGGCTAAAAGACTTAAAATCTAGCGCTCTATGGGAGGCAACCCATTCTTTACTTTCGTTTTTAGTAAGTAGTTGTTAGTTAGGCATCGTCATGTGTAATAAGTATTAACTTTTCTTCATAGTGCTTTTTTTGACAATTACTATGGTATTCGGTACATGTATGGGCGACTTACAAAGGATAATCATGCTAGAGCTCATTGGGCAAACATAAAACCTATTGAGGGACACTATGTAAAGGGCAAGCCTGTAAAAAATCTTTAAAAATTCAAGGCAGAAAAATTTACAAGTCCACCCCGGCGGGCCTTATTGAGCTTGCAAGTGCCGCCCCGGCGATAAAGCAAGCTGCATCAAGGCCGCTCCGGCGGAACCCCAAGAACAAAATCAAACTGCTCCAGCGGGTATACAAGATTTTAGATTTTTAAAGTAAAAGCAGCAGGAGGTTCCAGCCATATCATAACACAAAAGTGATCCCTAGTCTTCAGAAAAAACTCTCCCACACACACTCTCTCGACCAAACGTGCCTTTCCAATCCTTACTCACATGGGATTTCAAGATTTCATCCACAAATCAAGCAACATTGAACACACAAGTTGGTTTCCACTCTCCATTCTTCTTCCGGGTCAAATTCAAGTAGACAAGGGGCTTGAAGTGAATCTGTGCAACTCTGAACATCACTCCAAACTTGTAGCAACATATAAATTCCACTGGTAAGCATATGCAAATAAAACCCTTTGATTGATTCTGTAACAGATTGAATGGTTAAACTAGGTAATCAAGTAGGGAAATAGAAAATTTGGGGTATTTATATGTGGGTACTGATTTGGGATTGAGGATTGTTGTAATTGTGAATATCCTACTTGAGTTTACTGTGTAAGACCAAATTGGGGGAAGAACAGGAATTGGAAGTCACCATTATCAAGAATCTGTGACACTGCCCATCAACTGTTTAATAAAAGGCCACAACAAGAATTCACATAAGGAAGAGTTTATTTTTGGTTGCGACACCATGCCACCGAGAGCACCAAAACGACAGAAGGGCGAGGGCCCGTCCACCCCCACAAGACCGTTTGACTGCAAGAAATTCTTTAGTGCCTTCACCACAGACAGATTTGATTATTTGGCAAATAAGGCACTCACCCCTGAACGAGGCCTTCAGCCCGATGTATTGGATGGTGAGATGGGGACCCAAATCCTCGAGCAAGGATGGGACACCTTCACAGATCAGCCCGATGCGGCAGTGGTAGCAGTGGTTAAGGAATTCTACGAGAACGCCGAATATAAGGCTCCATTTACAGCGTTCGTCAGGGTCAAGATGGTGTCCTTCAGTTCTGCGGCTACCAATGACTACTACAACCTACGAGAGCCTGCAGTGTGCTAGTATACAGCTTTTCGAGACAGTGGGCCAGATTATGATAAAACTCTAACAGATCTGCAAGACCGAGACTGTGTGGATAAAAGGAAAGAAAGGGGGTACGCTGTTCTTTAGTAAGGATTTGAGTCTGTACGGAAAAAATTTGAACGCTTTCCTCTGTGCCAAACTCCTTCCCTCACAGCACACTAGCGATGTAAGAACCGTGAATTTCATGAATAATTTTTTTTTATTGATATAATGATAAAATGAATACTTATTGGAACATAAATGTTTATGAGTTATAAGAGAAGTACATCGATTATATTAAATTGAATTTATGATATTGAGGAAATATGGAAAATTTCGACGAACTCGTATAATGCCTTGTGTGGCATAGGAATGAAAATAATTATAATGATATGTTGATTTATTATTATGGTAAATGATAGTATAATAATAAGTAAATTATTTATAAATATAATAAGATTGTATTTATTAAACTATTGAGGAATGTGATTATTTCTCGCATAATAATAATTGATAAGGGTAAATTAAGGAAGGAATTACTACGCGAACAATTATTCTATATTAATTGTTAATTGTTATTAATAGAAATAAAATATTAATTGTTATAGGATAGTAATGTGATTAATTATTAATTATTATTATTGCAAGTAATATAATAATAATAAGTGACTTGGGTATAAGTATAATAAAATTTGTATTTATTGAATGTGGTAATTAATCCTATAAGTAATAATGGATTGTTATAGAGATTAATAATTACATTGATTGATGAGGAAGGGATCAATTAATATCATTATTAATTGATAAGATAAGTAATTAATTAATTACCATTGAGAATAATAATATATATAAACGAGTAGATTATTAATATGATTATAATCGCTCGAATTATTGTTATAATAATTAAACATATAAGGTATGGTGGCTACAACTATATTATATAGTGTAGTGTGACGATAAATGTGACTATACTATATAGAGAGCATGTTTTAAGGTTGATTAAATTATATAGGCTACATGATTTATGCCTGTGTGAATATATGTGTATGAGTGAACATTTAATTAGTACATCATGAATATATTGCAAACAATTGTTAAGTGATGACTACTTTAATAATTTAATATAAGAATGGGACAATGAAGGTAATAATATCTGATTAAATTATACAAATAAGATAAAATATACATGGATTATATTATATGAATACATATATAATCCCTAAACCTTCCATTTGTGGTAATAATATACATCAGAATTACATTTTTGGGAATTTAAGGAACCAAACTAAGCAAGTTACTGAGATATAAAACTCATCAGTTGCTCCAACAGTAACCTATAACCTATTTACGTAACTTCCAAGCTATGCTCATTGGCTATGGGAATGGCTGATGGTGGGTGGTGGAGCAACTCACTGAAAACCAATGTGTTCTTCTTCTACACTTTGTTTTCAACTTCCATGTAAAACCTTTAGCCTGTCCACCATTCCTCTATAAATTGGCAGCTATGTTACTAAATTCACGTTGCTGTGTTTTGTCTGTTAAAACTCTTAGAATTTAAGTTTGAGAGTGTTGTGAGTTTGTTAGTAAGATAGTCAGATAGAGAGAGACTTCAATTTACAGCAAGCTCAATCAACATTACAGAGGTATAATCCCTCTTCCTTGTTCTTCATTTTCATTCTTTGTCAAAACTTCCTATTCTTGAATTTTAATTTCTTGATTATGCCAAATTGGATTGTAATTGGGTTGTAGAACACTTATATAGTTGTTATATGAACTTATATTCATATTGGGATTATAATATGACTGCTTAAAACTATTGTTGTGAAGGAATTTTGAGGTTTGGCCTAAGTCCTACCGAAGCAGGGAGTTCACTGTCATGGACTGGACACGGCACAGCTGCGCCAGCATCTGCAAATAGACTGTAATTTCTGCTATAAACTGTGAATGTTAGGGTGTTAAAGGTGACTTAGATAAAGCATTCTAGTGGGAGTAACCTACATATATAGATACTTAGAACTAAAATAAGCATGTTCATTATGTTGCATGGATGATTGAAGAAAAGACTTGTAGTTTGGGATTGAACTTATAAGTTCTTAAAGTAAACTTTAATATGTATGCATGCCATGTTAGTATTCTGACTTTTGAGACACGTTAGTATGACGTGAAGATGCATAAAAGACATATTAATTTCTATATATGGATTTCATAATGTACCATGATCATGTGGACCTCAATAGCAAACGTTACTAACGAAAACACAAGCCTTGAACATGGACTTTAACATGTTATATTAGGATTCTAGATTCTGATATTTTCAGCATGTTATATGGCCTATAAATGCATGTAGGACATGTTGACATATGCATATGGATAACATGCACATGTTGGACTAACATTACTAAACAAAATACGAACTTTGAACGTGGACGTTAACATGCTACTTTGAGATTTTGAATTCTAAAATTTATGGACATATGTGATAGCACTCTTAGACTCACTCATGTATCATACATATATATACATCATGATTAAGTGTCGTGATTCAAGTTAAGTATAAATGAAGCATATTTTCAAACCAAAACGATGCTAGTTGCATGTATACGATATGAATATTCATGAGTATGCCTAATACAAGTTATATGTATACCTTATGTGTTTAAAAAGCAAGCATATTAGACTTTGTGATTTTCATGACCTTGAATGACCGTAAGTTGGCAAAAGTGTAAACTTAGAATCATAACATGAAAGAGAGAACTTAAATGGACTTGGGAAGCATGAATGCATCCTTTAATATGCATACATACTATGTGATCATATGTTGATACTTGAATCCGATCTTGACGGTTAACTTATAGCAATGTCATAACTTGCTAAATAAAGTATGTTTGGTACTAGTTGTGGTCTTATGTGATAGTAATAATATATGAGGATGTTTTACTTATAAAAGGAACTCTAGAGACAATAAAGACATAACTAATTTAGTGTTATAATTTACTACAATGCCATACATGATATAACTATGTTACTTGATTTCATGATAATCTGATTTCTTACGACATTTGTGTAAGTAAAAAATAACATACTATGAAGATGTTTAACTTGAGAGAAAGAATTCCCTAGATAATAATGACCTAATCGGTTAAGCGTTATGATTTAATACAATGCTATATGTGTTATAACTGTGTAGTAAGGTTAAGACCTAACTTATGTGTTGATCGTATATCCAAGGTATGATATGATATGACTAATGGATATCATATATATATATATACGTAACTATATTACGATAGGGATCCGAAAGTGTTGATTTACTTTACGTGGATAGACTACGCTTAAGGCAAGTATCCAAACCCTACTTTTATTGTGTTACAAGTATCATATCCTTGTGGTTACTTTATTCGAGGAACGTTGTAAGAAAGTTCTCTAACTTACACTCTTTTACGGTGCAAGTTTTCTTGAGCCCGTTCTTGTATTATTGATTTCAAGTATCTAAACCTTATCTCTTTAATGCAAGTTCTTACCCTATTTTTATCGAGCATGGTTCCTAACTTCATTTGATTTATATATTGAATGCAAGTATTTGACTACTCTTTTTATTGAGCAAGTATTTGATTCATACTATTTATTGAACACATATTGGAGCTTATACTATTATTGATCGTACGAGTAAATAGGTGCTAGAATAATTCTTGCCTTATAAACTTATATTTCATAGCTTGATTTAAATCACAATTATATTCTTCGAATTATTATTGCGAGTATTGAACTCATAAATTGTTCTTATATACATTGTCGAAATTGTCTACGCCATTTAATTCGGCTAGACCAATATCATGAATTGGAAAGCGACCCATAGCAATTGCCTTGGTGCGGACTCTTATAAATTGACTGAGTTGAACAACTCTCGTAAAAAGGGAAACTATATAGTCGGGGTGCCGACAATAGCGTGATAGGTTATGCATAACACCAAGTACGGTAGGCTGATCCCTTATTTGTACTTATTTGGGTTACCAGAAATATATTTGGTGATTCTAGTAGAAGTTCGTGGTTCTTAGTGACTACTCAGTATCTAATATCTATCAACTTGAAACTTGGAATTCATTGGATTCTTTTATTAATCCTTGGTCTACAGCGACTCTCAGTAATATCTATTCATTCACTTGAAATTGTTAAAACTTTTGAAACCTTTAATAACTTCTCGACCTGTAGTGGTCCTTATTCAACTTCACAGAATAAATTTAGAAGTCATTGCTATTTATTTTGTTCACAACATTCTTATTTGAATTACTGAGCAATTAATTATCGTTTTACCCTTGAGATTTAGAACCGTATATATTCTTGTTGACATTTATTGGCATATTACTTGCTGAGCAAATTTGTTGCTCACTCTTGCTTCCCATAAACATTTTAGTTAGGGCAGGGCAAGGTGGAACCTCTGGATAAGACAAGTGCGAAGACAAGACTATGAAGTAGCTGTGCTTTTCTATATTAGGATATTTTCTTTATGTTGCATTAAGACTTACTTAATGTTATGTACTAAGATATGTGGTATTAAGTTATAAAGTGTATTAGAAATAGTTTTGAGACTTGGGACGAGAATATTTATGTTATATCAATGTAAATTATTCTATTATTCCATTTTTTGAGATTTTAGTTGTTATTATAATTAGTACGTGACGAACCAAATTCGAGATCAGTGTGATAGTAGCGTGCATACAAGCCAATCATGTATGATGACAAAGCACATACTTTGTAAACAATCTTATTTATTTATTAATAAAATATTCATTTAAGGCATATAATTATCTACATGGTGCTGTTTTTATAATATGTAAATAACCCATAGTTTTAAGCAATGCTTTTAGAATCATGATGAGATCATGATAATGAGATCTAAATTCTTAGAAAGCTTAAAAACTAAAATAGTTCCCAATTGTGGGATTACTAAAATGAGGATTAGTAAATTCGGATAGATTGGTACATATGTTGCTTGCTCATTGGATGAGGATGACTGATCTCATGGTCATTTGTGTGGAGACACTAAAGCAAGTATGTAGGTGCTTATTGGAGAATAAGTTCACTGAACGTGACTCGCTATGGAATACCTAATGGAGTTTTACTAGCCTGTCAATAGAAATTCCTAATGTGATAGTAGTACATGTGATCCTTGGACTTGAGATCATCATAGTATCTTGTATGTAACAAATTATACTTTGACTAATTCCTTAAGGCCTTTTAAGGCATACATAGGGTATGCTTGGGTGTAATGAGTTACATATGGAGATAATGAATGATCAATAAAGAATCTACCACCTCTAGTAAAAGAGGAGATATGTCCTATGTGATTCGTTAAATGACAACCCAGGAATCCTTGGCCAAGGTAGAATGAAATTAGAAATAGGTTTCTAATTTACATTATTTGGAGTTGTGCATTTTCTAATCGAAATACATATGATTAAATAAATTAAGACTTGACAGTAAATCCATGTGTTATATTTAATTGGGACATTGTATGGTGGAAGGATTGCATTGTACGGTAACTATTAACTCACACGTTCTTTTATGATTAATGTTGAAATCTATATTATCTAGAAAGTCGTTGATCGCTAGGGAGGCTTATCCCTATTGTAGAATAAATGTTATTTATTTAAATAGATTATTAGTTTAATTTGTTTATTTAAATAAGATTAGAATTGTTCTACTTGATTTATTCACAACCGGTTTAATATGGAGAACCTAAAGGGTCACACCATAAAAGGAAGAAGAATTATTTAAGAAGAAAATGGCATGATAGTAATAATGCATTAAGTATAATTAATTTAATCTATGATGATAGAATAAATTAAATAGCTTAATGTTTATTATTTAATATTTTAGAAATATTAAATATAAATTAATAAGAGGAGTCTTATTAATATTAATATTATTATTATTATTATTTTAATTCTAAAGGAGTTTAGGAATTAATATAATATCAGTACTCTCTCTCAATCCTAATAAAGATTAGGATATAAATTAATTAAAAGTAATTAATTAATTAATTAAATATAACCCTATTCTAATTGGATTAGGAGGGTTAACCTAATATCTATATAAGAGAGTCTTATATCAGAAATAAGGTACGTGAATTTTTCAAGAGTTGGGAGTACACATATTCTATAGAGATAGAAACAAGGGTTAAGCCAATAACCCATCTTACTGAGTTCTTCATCTTCCTTGGTGGATCACCGTTAGAGGCCAAACATTTGGGTGGCTGACATTGATCAAGGGAAGGAGCCACTACAGAGGAATCAAAGGAATCAAAGGAGTAGAACTTATACCTGAGGAAGCTTGTATCTTCAAAGGTATAATTCTATTTTTCTCCTTCTTCATTCACTAATAATTGATGCACAAGAATGATCATGGTAATGGGTTTGTATAAATTTTGAAAACCTAGTTTCTTACGCTTCCGCCCTATTTATGTGATTTGATTGCATGATTGCGTTACGTACAAACCCAACAGTGGTATCAGAGCCAATCTTGTGCTAATTATCAGTCTATGTGATTCCATAAATGTATGATATGCGATTGGATCGAGTTCTGGGCAACAAAAATTTTTTAGATTCTGCAAAGCTGCGCAGCTGCGCTGGTACAAGGCAATATTTCTGCGCAGCTGCGCCGGGTGCTGTTCCTGGTTTTCATGCTGCGCAGCTGCGCCGGTTCCCTTTACATTCTTGGTGCAGCTGCGCCACTGGACAGGAACTGAAATTTTTTTTGTTTTATTTATTTAAATGAATGGTTTATTTAATTAATAAAGGTTTAAAATAAAGATGTTTATTTTATATGAAATGAGATTTCAGAATTGCTAAAATTAAAGAGTTTAATTTGGAATTGTTTTTGAATGAAATAAAGGAGTTTATTTTTCCAAAAACAAAGTTTAGCAAACTTTTGCCCATTAACTGATATTAATACATATATTGAATGAATTTATTTTTATGAGATGAATAAGTTTTATTGATACGTATGGTGATATATATGGTAATAAAAGGGATTGATTATGGACTATGACCAATGTGATTGGATTTTATTTTTGTTGAATGCTTGAATGAATGGGTTTTATAAAATGGGGTCTGCGTACCTCGTCTTATCTAGTTTTATTCTCGATGTACATTCTATCTCCTTTCTATGTACTTTCCCTTGACTGCTGATCAAGGTTTCTATTTAATTTTAAATAGTTAGTGTAATAGAGATAGTTATAATTATTTTGAAGAAATTGGAGACCAAGGAGAAAGGAACGCGTGAAGACTCATTTGTATGGAGCCAGGGTTTAAATGTAATAGTTATATTTAAATTTAAATTCTTGCACTCCTAGGTTTGACCTTTTGGTTCACTTGGTGGCTCTAGTGAACCAAACTAGAATAAAAGTCCATAATCAATCCGGGTAGAATATAGTATTCTATATTGCATGCTAAATATTATATATATTATATTTTATACAAACATGCTTCGCATGTTTAATAAAATGACGCGTATTTTATATATATATATATATGTCCATGCGCGCTTAAAAAGATGAGACAAATAATAACAAACCCCTCAAAGAAATATTATTAAGTTTGAAGCATTCAAATGATATTTGGAATATCGAACGTCGCCTTCTAGCATAATTAGTTAATAGAGTATTAAATATTTAATATGAGTTTGTTGTGCTATCCACAAGGCGAGTATTGAATATTTAAGATGTTAATTAATCACATTTGATGCTTATCAAGAAAATTGAACGATCTAGTCTTGTTGTGCTATCCACAAGGACGAAAATTTTTCTTTTTTGAATTTATGGAAGTGCTAGGCTGGACTTAACTTGAATCATTTTAGTTCGGATGTGCACACACTTGACCATTATGATTTAAGAGGCAAAATAAAAGGAGTTACATGGTGATGTAATTGACAAGAGTTGTCTACCTATTTATTTGTATATCGCTTGTTGTGCTATCCACAAGGTTATATACATTTGAAATGGGATCCTTAATCTCACTAGTAAATCTTAATTAGATGTTGCCGAACTATATGAGTTAGGGTAATATAGTTTGATGAAAATAGTGGGAGATACCAATTTAAAATAAAGACCTAAATTTATTTTGGTATGCAAAGTTAATAAAATGAATGTTTGCTAAAATATTGTCTTTTCACATGCAGAATTTTAAAAATGTCAAAATCACTAATCTCACTACGAAGCATACTTGATGCAAATAAGCTTACCGGCCCGAATTATGAGGACTGGCTAAGAAATCTGAGAATTGTTCTCACAGCTGAAAAGATTTCTTATGTCCTAAATTCCACTATCCCTAAATCTGTTTCAGAAACAGCCTCTGAGGAAGAGATTGCCACTTTCAATAAGTGGCAAGATGATGCATCTGTGGCTCAATGCATAATGCTCGCATCCATGAATAACGAGCTTCAGCGTCAGCACGAAAAAATGGATGCTCCTGCTATGCTGCTTCACCTCAAGGAGTTGTATGGTGAACAGAGTAGGACTGCTAGATATGAGATATCTAAGGAGCTCTTCCGATCTCGGATGACCGAGGGCACTGCCGTCGAGACTCATGTTCTGAAGGTAATCAATTTGATTGAACGCCTTAGACAGCTTGGGTTCATCATGGATGGGGAGTTGAGTCAAGACTTGGTCTTGCAGTCACTCCCTGAGACCTTCTCGCAGTTTGTGGTTAATTTTCACATGAATATGCTAGATGTCAGCTTACCTGACCTGCTTAACATGCTGAAAACTGCAGAAGGTCACTTCTCATCCGAGAAGAACCATGTCTTGATGGTGGATTCTTCCAATAAAAGGAAGAGGCCCAAGGTGTCTTCTGAAAAGAAGAAATCTAAGAAGGCTAAGGGAAAAGGGAAAGAAAAGGAGCAAAAGAAACCTGAACCAGCTAAAGGAATGTGCTTTCATTGCAATGAGCCGGGACATTGGAAGAGGAATTGCAAGAAGTTTCTAGCAGAGAAGAAGCTTGGAGAAGCTTCGACTTCCAATCAAGGTTTGTTTATGATTGAAATTAATTTTTCTGAAAGTCATAATTCTACTTGGGTATTGGATACTGGCTGTGGTTCTCACATATGTAATACTGTGCAGGGACTGGTCAAAAGTAGAAAGCTGAACAAAGATGAGGTGATCCTACGAGTGGGAAATGGAGCAAAAGTTACTGCATTAGCTGTAGGAACTTATTGTTTAGCAATGCCTTCGGGCAAATCCATTTATCTTAATAATTGTTATTATATTCCGAATATTATTAAAAACATTATTTCAATTTCTGTATTGGATATGGAAGGTTTTGACGTTATTATAAAGAACAATGGTTGTTCTATTTATAAAGACGATGTTCTATATGGTATTGAAAATTTGCGAAATGGACTTTATACACTTGACTTACAAGAAAATATATTTCAAATTGAATAAATTAAGAAAAGGAAAAGAGATGATATTAATTATACCTATATGTGGCACTGTAGACTCGGTCATATCAATGAAACAAGATTATCCAAGTTGCATAAAGATGGGCTCCTCGAGCTATCTGATTATGAATCATATCCAACTTGTGAATCTTGTCTCATGGGTAAAATGACTAAATCTCCTTTTAGTGAAAAAGGAGAGAGAGTTACGGAGTTCTTGGCATTGATTCACACAGACGTTTGTGGACCTATGACAACAACTGCACGGGGTGGATATTCTTATTTTATTACTTTCATTGATGATCACTCAAGATTTGGATATGTGTATTTAATGAAATACAAATCAGAATCATTTGAAAAGTTCAAAGAGTTCAGAAGTGAAGTAGAGAAACAAACGGGCAAGAGTATTAAGATACTTCGATCAGATCGAGGTGGAGAATACTTAAGCAGTGAGTTTCTCAATTGTCTCAGAGAAAATGGTATAATCTCACAATGGACTCCTCCAGGTACACCACAGTTAAATGGAGTATCTGAAAGGAGAAATCTAACACTGTTGGACGTGGTACGATCCATGATGAGTTTTACAGACCTTCCAATTTCCTTCTGGGGATATGCCTTAGAAACGGCTGCATACCTACTTAACAAGGTACCTACCAAATCCGCCCCAAAGACTCCATATGAGATGTGGAAAGGGAGGAAACTAAATCTTAAGCATGTTAAGACTTGGGGTTGTCCAGCTTATGTCAAAAAGTTTGAAAATGATAAGCTACAGACTAAATCCGATAAGTGTAGATTTGTAGGATACCCTAAAGAAACTGTAGGGTATTATTTCTATCATCCAACTGATCAAAAGGTGTTTGTTGCGAAACATGCTACCTTCTTGGAGAAAGAGTTTATCCATGAAGGGGTCAGTGGGAGCAAGATATATCTTGAAGAAGTTCAAGAACCACAAGTTACCACGGACCAAAGTCAGGTACCTAACCAAGTAGAAGAACCTACTGTACCACACCCTGTTCGTAAATCTGGAAGAGTACTGAAAATACCTGAGAGGTATGGATTCGTTATAGAGGATAACGATGAGGTACACATCATGAATGATGATGATCCATTGAATTACGAACAGGCTATGAGTAATAAAGACTCAGGGAAATGGCTTGAAGCTATGAAATTCGAAATGGACTCCATGTATGAAAACAAAGTATGGTCTTTGGTTTCACCACCTGAAGGTATTAAACCTATTGGGTGTAAATGGGTTTTTTAAGAAAAAGACTGGAGCAGACGGAAAGGTAGAGACATATAAGGCCCGACTGGCTGCAAAAGGTTTCAAACAAAGACAAGGAGTTGACTATGATGAAGCCTTCTCACCAGTAGCCATGCTCAAGTCCATTCGGATTTTTCTTGCGATTGCAGCTTACAACGACTATGAGATCTGGCAGATGGACGTGAAGATGGCCTTCCTCAATGGGAAACTTGAGGAGGATGTGTATATGACACAGCCAGAGGGATTTATTTCAAAAGTTGGAACAAATCAAGTCTGTAAGCTACAGCGATCCATTTATGGGTTGAAGCAAGCTTCTCGTAGATGGAACATTCGTTTTGATGAGACAATCAAAGAGTTTGATTTTATCAAAAATGAGGATGAACCATGTGTATACAAGAAGGTTAGTGGGAGCGCAGTATCATTCCTTGTATTATATGTTGATGATATATTACTGATAGGGAATGACATTCCTATGTTACAATCCATTAAAATCTGGTTATCTAAAAACTTCTCCATGAAGGACTTGGGTGAAGCATCCTATATTTTGGGGATAAAGATCTATAGAGATAGATCTAAAAGGATGCTCGGCTTATCCCAAGGAACGTACATTGATACGATGCTAAAGAGGTTTAGCATGGAAGATTCCAAAAGAGGTCTCATGCCGATGAGCCATGGAATAAATCTCTCCAAGAAATAGGCCCCAAAGACACCTGAGGAGAGAGACCGTATGAGTAAGATCCCTTATGCTTCTGCAATAGGATCTATCATGTACAGTATGATATGTACTAGACCGGATGTTGCTCACGCACTTAGTGTAACAAGCAGATACCAGTCGAATCCAGGAGAAGAGCACTGGAAGGCAGTGAAAAATATCCTAAAGTACTTGAGAAGGAGTAAAGACATTTTTCTTGTCTACGGTGGGTCTGAATTAAAACTCGAGGGATTCACGGACTCAAGTTTTCAAACAGACCAAGATGACAGTAAATCTGTTTCAGGGTATGTGTTTACCTTGAACGGAGGTGCAGTGAGTTGGAAGAGTTCCAAGAAGCAAACGATTGCTGATTCAGTGACAGAGGCAGAGTATATAGATGCAAGTGAAGCTGCAAAGGAAGCTGTTTAGATGAAGAAGTTCATAACTGAACTTGGTGTGGTTCCTAGCATTGGAGAAGCAGTTCCCGTATACTGTGACAACACCGGAGCGGTTGCACAGGCTAAGGAACCCAGGTCTCATCAGAAATCTAAACACGTGTTGCGGCGATTTCACTTGATCAGGGAGTTCATTGAAAGAGGAGACGTCACCTTGGAGCGTGTAGACTCTCAAGATAACATTGCAGATCCATTTACTAAAGCTTTAACACAACAGCAGTTTGATCGTCACTTAGAGAAGATGGGTATGAGATACCATGGCGATTGGCTTTAGTGCCAGTGGGAGATTGATAGTAGTGTGCATACAAGCCAATCATGTATGATGACAAAGCACATACTTTGTAAACAATCTTATTTATTTATTAATAAAATATTCATTTAAGGCATATAATTATCTACATGGTGCTGTTTTTATAATATGTAAATAACCTATAGTTTTAAGCAATGCTTTTAGAATCATGATGAGATCATGATAATGAGATCTAAATTCTTAGAAAGCTTAAAAACTAAAATAGTTCCCAATTGTGGGATTACTAAAATGGGGATTAGTAAATCCGGATAGATTGGTACATATGTTGCTTGCTCATTGGATGAGGATGACTGATCTCATGGTCATTTGTGTGGAGACATTAAAGCAAGTATGTAGGTGCTTATTGGAGAATAAGTTCACTGAACGTGACTCGCTATGGAATACCTAATAGAGTTTTACTCGCCTGTCAATAGGAATTCCTAATGTGATAGTAGTACATGTGATCCTTGGACTTGAGATCATCATAGTATCTTGTATGTAACAAATTATACTTTGACTAATTCCTTAAGGCCTTTTAAGGCATATATAAGGTATGCTTGGGTGTAATGAGTTACATATGGAGATAATGAATGATCAATAAAGAATCTACCACCTCTAGTAAAAGAGGAGATATGTCCTATGTGATTCGTTAAATGACAACCCAGGAATCCTTGGCCAAGGTAGAATGAAATTAGAAAGAGGTTTCTAATTTACATTATTTGGAGTTGTGCATTTTCTAATCGAAATACATATGATTAAATAAATTAAGACTTGACAGTAAATCTATGTCTTATATTTAATTGGGACATTGTATGGTGGAAGGATTGAATTGTACGGTAACTATTAACTCACACGTTCTTTTATGATTAATGTTGAAATCTATATTATCTAGAAAGTCGTTGATCGCTAGGGAGGCTTATCCCTATTGTAGAATAAATGTTATTTATTTAAATAGATTATTAATTTAATTTGTTTATTTAAATAAGATTAGAATTGTTCTACTTGATTTATTCACAACCGGTTTAATATGGAGAACCTAAAGGGTCACACCATAAAAGGAAGAAGAATTATTTAAGAAAAAAATGGCATGATAGTAATAATGCATTAAGTATAATTAATTTAATCTATGATGATAGAATAAATTAAATAGCTTAATGTTTATTATTTAATATTTTAGAAATATTAAATATAAATTAATAAGAGGAGTCTTATTAATATTAATATTATTTTAATTCTAAAGGAGTTTAGGAATTAATATAATATCAGTACTCTCTCTCAATCCTAATAAAGATTAGGATATAAATTAATTAAAAGTAATTAATTAATTAATTAAATATAACCCTATTCTAATTGGATTAGGAGGGTTAACCTAATATCTATATAAGAGAGTCTTATATCAGAAATAAGGTACGTGAATTTTTCAAGAGTTGGGAGTACACATATTCTATAGAGATAGAAACAAGGGTTAAGCCAATAACCCATCTTACTGAGTTCTTCATCTTCCTTGGTGGATCACCGTTAGAGGCCAAACATTTGGGTGGCTGACATTGATCAAGGGAAGGAGCCACTACAGAGGAATCAAAGGAATCAAAGGAGTAGAACTTGTACCTGAGGAAGCTTGTATCTTTAAAGGTATAATTCTGTTTTTCACCTTCTTCATTCACTGATAATTGATGCACAAGAATGATCATGGTTATGGGTTTGTATAAATTTTGAAAACCTAGTTTCTTACGCTTCCGCCCTATTTATGTGATTTGATTGCATGATTGCGTTACGTACAAACCCAACACAGTGACGGTCCGAATTTGGGGGCATCACAAGCGAGATCACAAAGGAAAAGGTTTCATTGTTGTACACCATCGTCAAGGACTTTGCTATTAACATTGGGGCAATCATCAACTTTTTAATCCTCCGATGCTTGAGAGGGCCTATTCCGGGAGGATTGCCATATTCGTCCCTTATCTGTGGTTTGTACCGTCGCACTGGTAGGTTGATTGCCCGATGCTCAGTATGGAAAGGGGGCACATCGCATCCATACAGACTCGATTTCATATTTCCTTCAGACTCAAATTAGGTCAGCCCCGGTCTCAACCCGGGAGGTACAGATCAGCCCCGGTCTCAACCCAAAAAGTACAGATCAGCCCCGTTCTCAACCCGGGATGTACAGGTCAGCCCCGGTCTCAACTCGGGAAGTACAGGTCAGCCCCGGTCTCAACCCAAGAAATACAGGTTAGCCCTGGTCTTAACCCGGAGGTACAGGTCAGCCCCGGTCTCAACCCGGGAGGTACAGGTCAGCCCCGATCTCAACTCGAGAGGTACAACTCAGCCCCAGTCTCAACCCAGGAGGTACAAATCAGCCCCGATCTTAATCCAGGAGGTACAGGTTAGCCCCGGTCTGAACACGGGAGGTACAGGTCATCCCCGGTCTCAACCCGGGAGGTACAGGTCAGCCCCGGTCTCAACCTGGGAGGTACAGGTCAGCCTCGGTCTCAACCAAGAAAGTGCAGATCAGCCCTAGTCTCAACCCGGGAGGTACAGGTCAGCCCCGGTCTCAACCCAAAAAGTACAGATCAGCCCTGGTCTCAACCTGGGAGGTACAGGTCAGCCCCGTTCTCAACCTGGGAAGTACAGGTCAGCCTCGGTCTCCACCTGGGATGTATAGATCAGCCCCGATCTCAACCCGACAGGTACAGGTCAAATCCAGTCTCAACCTAGGAAGTACAAGTTTTCCCCGATCTTAACCCGGGAGGTATTGGTCAGCCCCGGTCTCAGCTCGGGAGGTACATGTTAGCCCCAATCTCAACTCAGGAGGTATAGATCATCCCCGGTCTCAACCCGGGAGGTACAGGTCAGACCCAATCTCAACCCGATAGGTACAGGTCAGCCCCGGTTATGAACCTGTCTTTTTGGACTCAGAAAATATTTTCTCCTATGTAATTGCAACGCGCTCGGTGAGGGCTTCTTGAAAAGGTGTAGCACGCCTCAAATGGAGGCTTTGATAAAAAGTTAGAAAGTTTCGAATCAAATCTCACATTGCTCGGAGTGCACGTACTTTGAGATGATGGGAACCACCATCCGGGGCCTACCATGTGGCATTGCAGGTAGACCTGCGGCTACCGCAGGTAGACCCGCTTCTCTTGGGTCTATAAATATTAGCTCACCCCTAGCTCATTGAAGAATTCAGAAACGCTCTGAACTCATGCTTGTTTGGTTTTCTAGCCATTTTATTGTCTTTCAAACCCAAAAATTTTCACTCTAACATGTAGATATCCCCACATACTACCACATATCAAAAAATAACAGGTAGATTCGGATGTTCAAAGCCTACGATTTGGCAAAAAGCCCATGTAGCAGTCCACTGTGAGTATTTTTACGATCAACAAGTTTATATTACTTCATTACGCTGTTATACACTTGCATATCAAGTTTCGTTTTCTAAATATGCCAGGAACTCAGTTCTGTGGCCGTTTTTTTTTTGCTTTTGGTACATTTTAGTACATAACGTATTTTCTGGCATTTCTACAACTAGGATTGACGATCCGTCACTTCAAACAGCTTTTATATACTTGCATCATCGCTTCCAGCAACTTCGCCGGACTGGGTTGTAACGACCATGAATTTTTAAACTCCATTATTAATTTAATATGAGATTTAAATTTTTAATGAGTTAGTTTTGCGAGCTTATTTAAACCTTAAGTGGTTATGTGAATTTGTGAAATATTTAAAGGAGTCACTAATGGAGAATTTAAATTAGTGGACCGACCCTAAGACTTTAATATCAAAGAATTGATAAGGTGATTAGTAATTAAATATTCAATTTGTTTGAATATAGTGAAGGGATTTAAATGTGTTGATTAATTGCTATTGTAAATAAACAATAAATTAATGAGCAAAGGATTAATAAATATAATATGATTATATTTAATTGATTAATTATTTTATACAAAGCATGCGATATATTAAACCTTTAATATAAGGTAGTTACCTCTATATGGTATAAAATGCAATAATGTAGATATATATTATATAGTAAGATTAATGACATTATGTGAGTTACATAATATATCATTGCTTATGCGACATGATATGTGTGGGTAAAACCTAGTGTATATCCTATCACCTTATTTTAATATCAATAAACAATTATTAATTGATAATGTTTTCAATAAGTTATTATAATTATAATAATAACCGTTGTGATAATGAGTAATAATAATACCTAATTGAAGTATATGTGGTGTTAATAAAATGTACACGGATTATATGTTGATATATCTATGTGTACCCTACTTGATACTTTGTAATTAGAAAATACATTGTATACCTTTTTTTTCATTATAACCTAAGTCATAGGAAGTGAAATGTGTATATATAGTATATATCCAAAGTGTATATATTATGTGATATAACTCAAGTATGCTATTTGCAAATGCTGAGTGTAGCTTGTCCCATATTGAGTGTCCTATTGCTCTCCATTTGCCATTCACGTGAAGGGGCCAAGGCCTATTCTACTTCATCATTTCTCTTCCTAGCTAGCAATGAGAGTGATGACGGCAAAGGAAGTGGGTTGATGTGGTTGGTGGCAACTATTCCACCAACTAACCATTGCCCATCATCTTCTTCCTACACCCATTGTTTTGATTCTTGGTGCAAAGCTTTGGTATGGATATTGAATTTCCCTATAAATACCAAGCCTCTCTTCTTATATAATGTTGCTAGAAATTGTGCTAAGTTAATATAGAGAGAGTGTTGTGAGTATACAATCTGATTGTGGTAGAAAGCTTAGCTAATTCAAAGCTTCAAGAGGTATAAGCTCTACTCCCACTTTGAAGTTCAATTCATAGAAATTAACATGTTTAGTTGGAATTGGTTGTGTGAAATGATGCTAGAATGTTAATGGAGTTAGTATGCATGCTAGAAATATAATGTAGTTGATTAAATACATGTTTCATAAAGTAATGAAAGGATGGACTGAAGCTATGTAATTGCAGAGAAGCTTCTGGTCAGGAAACGGAGCCGCGCGGCCGCGCGTCTCCTTAGTACAAATGGGGCGCGGCCGCGCCCCTCTGCAGAAATTGTTGATGAGTTCTGTTAAACTGCTGTCATAAACTAACATATGGTACCTTGTTAGAACAAGCATGTAAACTGGATTAGCATACATATATAAGTATATTCATGTAGTATGAACAAGTATAACAATGTTAGTACAAATGATTGATCCAACCCTTGTGGTTTTGAAATAAAAAATTACAGTTTCGATTATGAACTTGACATGTACATAACAAATGCATATTCTGATTTTAGAACACGACCGTATGGTCTATATGGATATGAGAACTAAGTCTAAAGTGGTTAAACACACTAGCATACTTGATCGAAAGTTAAGACGTTTTCAAAATAAAACTCATAGTTTTGGATTTGAACTTTGTCATAAACATGTCATATGTGTATTCGGATTTAATGAACATGATAGTATGGTTTACATTGACATGTAATGAATGTTTAAAGTGTTAATCGTACACTAGAATACTAGATTGAAAGTTAAGACAATTTCAAAAGTAAGACACTTAAGAACTTTTGAAGCAAACTTGACCAAGGTTAATGTCTTTTAGATTCTGACCATGTGAGAGCGTTTATATGGCTTAGTAGTGTGTTTTCATACATGTGAGACATGGTTACGAAACACTCTGTTTACACTTAACGACCTTTGTGGACTTAGTATACTTTTCAAAGAAACTTAAGATTTAAAAGCTAATAACATCAATTACCATGTGGGTTATGTTGTGAGCAGGCAAGCATACATATTAGGATTTCATTATACCTATAGACATGTTGACATGAACATCCTACATGAATATCGCCTATACATGCTTATTCATAGAGATTAAATTTCAAGCATGAACTATGTGTATTAAAGTATACATGCGTAGTGTACGTACGAGCATTCTTACTAAGTATTGTTAATCTCGTTATGTGACAATATGATTTTTATGGCTAAATAACATGGATTTGATTGGCTTAAGGTTTACCAGAATGAAAACCTATAACCTTAAAGTGAACGTAAAATGATCATGCTATGTTTCGAATTTTAGTTAATAACTTGATAAAGCATGTGTGTTGATTTATATTAGTAACTTGAAGTGCTATGTGTTCAAGCTTATAGTGATGCATAGAAACTAGATAATCTAAAGTTATTAAATCTAAGACATGATTAGATTAACTTACGTGAATTATGTGATAAACTTATATGATAAGTAGATTCTTGTAAGTGTAGACTTATATTGGTTTACACATGCTAATTGAAAGACCGACTTGTTAATGTTAGGTTGTTTCAACGAGTTTAATTAAAGCTAGAACTTATTCGTAGCTGAACAAACAGGCAAGTATTCTAAATTCTTGCACTACCTTATTCAATGAATCGTGTAAGCGAGTTTCTTAATTTCACTTGATTTGAATACAAGTTCTCTTACACTATTTATTGTGCAAGTTCCTATCCTTCTCATATTGTATTGAGCATGTTATTACCGTATTGACAGTTAATTATTTAAAGCTTGAACTTTATTTCCAAGTATGCTATTAGGTGGTTTAATTACTTTACAATTATTCCACATCGATATTATTATTATTCGCACTTGGTGCACTTGAGTTCGTACAGTCTTGGACTTGTACATCATTTAAAGTTTTATAAATTTTGAACTGTGTCAGATAGAGTCTGAACCCTTGTTCGGTCAGACAGGTATATGAAATTTTATAAAAGCTATCCAAACCAATTGATGGTAAGGATTCTTAGACTGAAAGAACACCCTTATATTATACAGGAGTAACACGTATCTGATATAAGATACAAACAGCAGAGTTAAATGTTATGCATATACATAGCGTACGCGAGGCTGATCCCCTCAAGTACTATTCTGTAGCCAGTAACCAAAGGGTCAATCAGCTCTTAATTCTGTTGGAGTTTTATAGTTCGAAGTCTACTTGATTATCAGTTATTCTAAAAGCAATCGTTATTCTTGCTTTTGATATTCATATTGTTGAATTCATTGTCAGATATTTTTTATTCATCATGATATATCCTTTATTGTTGTATTTAAACTTAATGAGCAAACTTGTTGCTCATTCTTGCTATATTATGACTTATATTGCAGTTAAGCCCGAGACTTCAGGGAAGGACAAGGGTAAAGGGAAGATGTAGGATTACTTTGCAAGGAGCAGACTTTATCTTTATGTTTAATTAAATTACTGTTATGTAATATGAACCCTAATAACTATTCTAGGGTATGTTTGTATGTTTGTATTTAGGTTATCGAATCTTGGGACTAGTAACATCTTTTGAATGAACAACATAAGTTTATTATATTTCCGCATTTAGTTATTGTATGTTGTTTAGAGGTGGATATTTGTATTGTATCGTGATGACCGGACCGCGGTTAGAGGACCCGAATTCGGGGGTGTCACATGGGTTATCTTCCCAGTCCGGGTTTGGCTTTTTTGTATACATTTAACTGTATATATACTAACTTTTCAATTCTGTCAAGCCCGTATGTCAAATCCGCTGTAGTTTACTGCTTTTATATATATATATATATGTGTGTGTGTGTGTGTGTGTGTGCACCCTTCACCAGACTGGGTTATCTTCCTAGTCTCCACTTTACGAATGTACCCTGCTAGTTTTTCTATAAAAATGGACACACCAAAGACCTTAAAACGGTTATCCAGATTTAAGGTCTCAATATAATGAGAATAATGGTTTGTCGTGTCAGAGTCACTCTGATGGCTATCATGCCCATGAGAAGACCGACACTTGTATTTATTTCTGTGGTCGAGGATGCTTCGCAACTCAACAATCACCATTCAAATTGAGCCAACAGGCTGAAAAGATAAAACTGAAGTATGAATGTGCTTCAATTCCTATGTTAGCGTAAGGGTTTGAAAACCTGCTTTTAAAACATCATTTCAATAATCTTATCGAAAAAAAAGCTTTTGTAAATCGAATCAAACACTTTTACAAATCAAATCAAAAACTTTTTGCAAATCAAATCAAACCCTTCGTATATAGGTTCAACGATGCATAAACATACTTCCAATCAAACATAGGCCCAATTTTATTCCAGCATTCACACACACACACATTGTAGATTTAAATGGAAAATATTAAAAAGATGTGGTACCGTTGTTACACGGGAGTTGTGGGGTGCCTAACACCTTCACCACACTTAACCAAGCCCCCAAACTCAAAACTTGGGTTTCAAAGATCAAGTTTTGACAGTGTCCAGCAATTGGGCCTCTTTTCAAATAAAACTCGATTGAGTTGTACAACCATTTCAAATCTACCAACTGGCGACTCTGTAAAATGTTCAATCGTTGACATGATACATGTTGGCCTTTTCCTAAAAAACCCTTCAAAACCTTTTTTCACAATAAAAAGAATAAGGGTAGACAAAACTTAGGAAGAGAGAAAGATCCGGGTTGTGACCCGACCCGCGGATTTTTTCCCGACGTCAACAGGTGGCGTCTCTGTTGGGGATAGTAGAGGGATTAGGCCGCGTTCAAATCTTTTCAAAAAATTTCCTTTCATATCTGCATAGGTGTGAATGCTACGTCTTTACATTGAATTAATGCGTTAATGTTGCGTCTTTACATTGAATGAATGTGAATGAATGCTTTCTTGCTTTTTTAGTGCTTCGCATCCATATTAGTGCTTCGCACCCATGTCATCATATGCATAACGGTGAGACACAATGTATGTCAATGTATGTTGTGTGATTCCTTTACCAAGAAGCAAACCCATCGGTGATAAGTAATGTCTTCGAGGGAGAATAAGTCTTCGGGGCTCATGAAAATGCACCACCCAGATTCGCTCCAGTTGAAAGATCGGATTAATTTCCCTTCTAGTTGATTGCGATGATCTGGGGACCTTCATACCTAAAAAGCCGCTAGAGTAGCCTAAGATAGGTCAGCCTCTGATTAACCAAACCCGAAAGGAAGCTTCTTCATGCCTTCCTCTTTCAATTCAATGTCAAGTTTTCAATTCTAATGTAAAGGAGCACAATGTAAATATCATAATAAAATTTTACATTCCCTGTTATATACATCTTGCCATCCTGTCATCAATACAACTGACCTCTGTTTTGCAGGATATGCTTAAAAAACCACAAAAACACATCATAGCATGCATCCTATCCTTAGCTACTTTAAAAAATTAACACGCCTACGTTTTGTTGTAGGTGAAAAAATGGTCCTGTTACTACGTCTAAGTCTAAGAAAGCACTAAGTCCATCCACGGATATGACTTCCAGTGCTCAACCAGAATCCACCCCTGTGTCTAGGGAAGAGTTTGAAGGACTGAAGAATCAGATAGCCGAATTGGCCAGTTTTCGGTGAGAACAAAGTAAGGCTCTTAAAGAGAAGCAAGCCCAAGCTCATACAGAACTAGGAATACCTGGTGGTAGTGGTGGCAGTCAAGAGATTGAAAAGATAGATACTCAGATTCCTGGACCACAAAACTAGGACATAACCAACAAAACCCCTGAAAACATTATCCTTAGCAAGGAACAGGAA